>MNCI01015910.1:618951-677420 GCA_015680685.1 Gnetum montanum | reverse complement strand
TCAAATATTTAAACAAGGTAAAATGACATGAGTAAACACTTCGCAATAAAGCTATCCCAAATTCAATATCTATGAATTATTCAAATTTCCAAGGCTCAAACAAGCAATTTCTTCAAGACAATTCTAGTATGCTACCAAAAATTGCTATGTAAACTACCACGTACGAGAGTCCATTTTGACTAGATAATAGATGTCAATGATTGCATTCAACAGAACCTTTGAAATACTTGAAAATTTTTGATTGAAATACCATGGAAATTCACTTTAAAGATAAAAAGAAGCTATTCTGGTCCCATCAAAATACCAAAGATTTTCTGAACCCTCTTGACTACTGAATTGTTCAACGGCATGACTACCAGCAGAGGCTCTCTTACAACAATCCCAATAGCAGTTCTTATACGTTGCAAAATAACCAAATTCACTACTAAAATGCTTTTAAGGCTTTCTAACACAAGCTCTTCTATGAAAAAATTTTAATAGAAACTTTCAATCGTGCAACAAGAACAATAAGAGCAATCTAAAAATCCCAAAATTACTTGCCAAGGATGATACTATCTAAACCACTAGCTAAACAATTTAAACAAAATAAAAAATAAAAAAACATAACTCACAGGACTATAACAAAGAGGCTGAAATCTTTTCTTTAGCAAGCCATCTTACAAGAAATCTTCTTTACAAATCTTCCAAGACCCCAAGTGTGATGATCTCAAGTGGATGATGATCCCCTTTCTTGACCCCTGAAGCATTTTTATAGGGTTCAGAGGTAGTTACATATTCAAAAATATCTTACCTAACTTCTCTCCCAAGTAACTTGGCCAACCAATTAGGAGATTACTTGCCCAACAGGTTAGGTAAGTTACAAAAAATCTTGGATGGTTGTAACCACCATAGAGATAAAAAAGCTATGGTTGACAAGTGTCACATTTAGTTGCCAATATCATGGGGATTACGATGGGAAGTTACAACTTTTATGAAAATTTACAAAATAAAATCTATATTTAACAAGTGTTATGGGAATATCTATCCCATCAATATATACACACATTTTAAAAAAAAAACATCAAAGCATCCAAATTTTGTTTGCCCATACGTTTTGCACCTTTTGTCTTGGACTTCAATCAATTTAGAAAACGTGGAACAGCCAAAACCTAAACAGATCATGTCAATTGCTACCATCAGTAGCAACCACATCCATGCCCAAAAATCACAAAAAGAAGCAAGAAAAAGAGCTCAGGAATTTGAATATTGAGTTTGCAGAGCCAAAATGAGTGCAAGATCATATGAAACATGTGGTCTCTTTTCTTGTAGTTGTCGCTGCTAGGGTTTTTCTTTGTGAATTTTTTTATGAAGTTTTGTCATTGATTTTGTTGTCCAAATGCCTGGCATTGGCATCAAGAGGATCTTTGGTCTCGTGACCAACCAAGAATTCATGGCGAAGCTTGCCGATTTGAAGGTTGGTAGTGGCTATGCTAAATCTGGAAAGTTGGCAAAAATGTCAAGCTTTAAGAATGGACCCCCTACACTGCCAACGCCTACGAAATGTCATGGTTGATATGATGGTTATGGTTCTTTCAATAAATCTATAGTCCCTATTCGTTGGCATTCAAAGTCACCTCTTGTCACGTTAATGGCTTCCAGGGCTGATGTCTCGAAGAAGAGAAAACCCTCCTTCTGTGCAAATTCCACTTGATCAAAGTCCTGCCTCTTTTGCGACTCAACTAATGAACAAAAAATGCCCTTGTGCCCCTATGTAGGGTTTTATATGGTGAGATAGCTATACCCCTTGTGGCGGCCATTGATGGTCAAGATCTACCTCGACGGCTTCCTTTTCTTGATTTTTATCTATTTTTGCAGATTTTTCCTTCTTAAACTTGAGGATCCCGTGACACGTGGTCGTGGTTGTGGTGAGGCTTGATAGTGCCATTGTTGTCGGCGAGCATCTTGTACTTATCACGGTGGGTGAAGTTGGTGCACTCGTAGCCAAGGGTGGCGGCCAGCACGCGCTGGATATAGTTGGCAACGTCGTACGAGGAGCAGCCTCTGGCGGAGTAGGTCAGATGTGGAGGCAACGGTTCCAGGAATGTGACCTCATACGTGGGCACTAGATTCATGAAAAATAAGAAGCAATCGAGGCCTTTCCATCTGTGGACGATGGTGCTGTGGAACAGTGTGGGCCGTGTGCAAATCGCCACCGACACGATGCAGTCCGACAGCTCCACGAACAGGGCATTGAAGCATAGCAGAAATAGCTCGCGGCACGTCGTACCCTCGAGAAAGATGGCTAGGTCACCCCATGCCAGCAGCTTCTAAATGGTACTCGTGTCCTTCTCTCAGTCCCTGGCCAGTCCCACGATGAGCAGTGATGATATGAGCTCCGTGAATCGACTTTTGCTGTACGTCATGGTGCTCACGTTGCGGCCCAGCACCATCGACACAATCACTGGGTCTAGAAGCGTTCTGTGATTGCAAACCAGAAGGACTCCTCCTTCTTTTTGAAATGATGAAGTCCAATGCCCAAAGCGAAAAGGAATTGTCATGGCTGAATATATTAGAGATCCCCTATGAAAATAAGCTTTAAAGGGTCGTATTTGAACTTCATGTATGACTGACAAGTTTGTGTGCATCCTGTATGTCAATGTCTCAGGAGCCTTTATATCAACTAATCCTTTACTTGACCAATAGGAAGGCCTGCCTTCAATCTAAAGTATGATCAATGCTTTCATTAGGGTAAATAATATAATTCCTTGTTTGCTATTGTACTATCTTCCAATCTCCGATAAAGGAATAATCTGACACTTTAATTTCATATCCCAAGTAGGTCTCAACATCATTTTATTTAGCAGTGAATAACTTCTCCAAAACACCCATCAACACATAACCTTAAAGCTATATGTTTACTTCTAAATTTTCAAACATACGATGTTCCAATTTTGGATAAGATAGTCCTATTGTTCCATGAAATGGCCAAATGTGCCAACATTTCTTCCCTCTTTAAAAGCTTAAAGAAATTTATGCATGCCTCATTTTAAAATTGAACTATACTTGAAGCTTTTATTAAACTTTTTACAGCTGAAAAGATAAATCTTTTTGGAGGAAAATTTCCATCAAACATAAGGTTTGGTGGTATAAAAACCTCATTCCTAACAAAAACAACAAACTGTACATTATCAAGTCCTTTGTTCATAGACTATTCTTGAGATGGGAAGAGAATGGTGAGGATTACTCTAATAGGAATCCTCATATCTCGATCCTTCTCATAAGTAATCTCTCTACTATTTTTTGCTTGCTGGAGCTTTCAACTTGATTTTTCTGAGGTTTTTCTTCAGCAATCCTCTCATATGCTTTCTCAAATGAATTCTCATTTTCTTGGAGTGTACAAATTTTGTTTTCAACACCTCCTTTTTCAACCATCTTGCTTTTTCCATTTGAAGTAATGTTATCAATCATGAAAGGTTCACTATACATGTATATTTGATTTGGTTCTCCTTTCCAAGGTAACCACATGTGAGAATAATCTGTTGATATGTAACCTGAGAAATTCTTGCTCCAACTTCTACTTAATAAGAAACTATGTGAATCTAGTAAATCTGCCACTTGAATAGTTACTCTACTTCTGATGCGCGGTTCAGAAGCAATTTCCAATAGAACATTTGGTAATTGACCCACAATCTTCACTCTACTTTTATCCACTTGAATAATCTTTTTATTTGATTTTTTAGGAATCAAACCAAGTTTCTTACACATAGACAATGACATTATAGTAGATGTAGCTCCGGAATCAACCAAACAATTGTGTAAGTATTTATCTTTTAATTTCATTGTCAAGAGAAAAGGAGGAGCTTCCTTATCATACGAGGTCTTTAATTTCTCATCATTGTTAGATACATAACTTAACTCTGATTCTCTAACTCTCCTTTTTCCTTTAATGAACTTTAAAGTCTTTCCTTGCTGATCTCCTATTTGAAGCAACTGATAAAAGCTAATATTGGCCTTGACATATTTAAGGTATTCAATCAAATCATACTCTCCATCACCAATAAAGCTTGGTCTCTTTATCCATTTATTAAAAGATTGATTTGGAGTGCTTTGCTCTACTGGATTGTCTTTACCTTTATTCTTATCTCTTCTATTTAGCTCAAAAGCTTTTCTCTTAGTAGATGGATTAGTAATAACATTTGGGGGTCTAGAAGTAGTTAATCTATCCTTAGATCGGATACTATATCCATTTTCCTCATTGTTATTGCATTCTTCATCTGATGACATATCTTCTTCAAAACTTGATAGAGAAGAAGTATCACTAGATCCATTAGAAGATTTACTTGCATAGTGAACACTAGATAACTCATTATCAGATTCAATATCAAGAAAGTTGGACATAATAAGGTCACTTTCATCCTCATCTTCTACTAACTTAGTGTCTTGATGTTTATGCTTCCTATTTTTCCTTTCTTCCTTAATATTAACTCTTGCCAAGGCTTTTTCAAGCTTCACTATTTTGTTAGACATATCTCTCATTAATTATCCTTTTTCAGATCCTACTCTTTCATGGTTTTGCTCTATCTTAACATGAGATGGACCTGGTAAAGCTTTAAATTGAGCAAAATCTTGCATAGGAATCATAAATCTTTCTTCTCTTTTTTGAATCATAATATTTTCTTTGCGATTCAAGTTTAACTATTTTTTTAACTGTATAGCTTCACTAAAGTAGTCATTTAGTGTAGTTAAGTTTGGAGTTCTCCTTAACCAAATTGAAATGTTGGGGTTGATAGCCTTAAGATAAGTTTCTTTAAGCATTTCTTCTAATGGCCTATATTGTCTTTGAAAGAGTCCACAAATTCGTTGAAACTTAATATTAAAATCTCTAATTGACTCTTTAACTCCTTGCTTAGCTTGTATTAGCCCATAGTATAGTTGTTGTTGATCTAATTGATTACCAAACTGGGCTAAGAAAAGATTCTTCATGTCATCCCAACTTGTAATACTATTACTTGGTAAGTTCGAATACCAAATCTGAGCCATATCCTTTAGATTTGATACAAACAACCTACAAGCTTGATCTTGATGTTGAATATTTGCATGAGCTAAAGCTAACTCAAACATGTGAATATATTCTTCAGCTAAATAAGATTTTCCAGGAATAAAAGGCTCAGGAAAATATTTGTAAACTGCCTTAGGAATATCATTGTAGTTTTGAAATCCTAATGGTGTAACTCCTTGCCAAGGATTTGCCATCCTATTCCTTTGGATTGTTGAACTCTTACACTTTCTAGATCTTCTCTTGTAAATCGATAAACCAGATATAATGGGTGATCTTCTAGATCTTCTAGTTTTCACTCCACTACTTGTTCCCAATTCAAAAACTTTCTTGTGTTCTTCTTCTGATGAAGAATCAGTCTTAGAATCTAGAATATCTTTTGAAATCTTTAAATCTTCCAAACTATCAATCTTCTTGGTCATGAATTGAAAATAGTATCTAATTTCTTAAGCCTTTATAGTAACAAAGAATTGTTGATGTGCTAAAATTATAAGGCTTATGAACCAAGAGGCTGAATTTTCAGTCCTCCTTCTAGCACCAAAAGAATTGTTGGTGATCGTTTGGGACGTGACCGCCAATGAGTGTCCTTGAACAAGATTTAGGTGCCTGCTAGTCTTTGGCAACACCAAGGCCTAGATACCTCTAAATAAACTCAGTAGTTAATGTGAGTATGTGTGTGTGCTGTTGCAGCGTGCGGTTGTGTGGAATGTAACGATTGCGTTGTGTTGAAACTACAAATGACTTACTTTAAAGAGATTCAGCCAACTTTGCCAAGTACTGTGAATTGTTGGAAGTTTCCTATTTTGTTCAACTACCTAGTCTATGCAGTCCTTATAATACCTACTTGTAACAAATAAAATTTTGCAAAAATATTTGAGCACAACTCCACAAATATACTCCTAATTTTCCCCAGAGAAAGAGATAGTTCCACAAGAAAACTAGAAATAGAGCAAGATTCGATGGAAATAGACAGAAAAGAAAGCATATTTGTGTGGACCTCAAATATTTAAACAAGGTAAAAGGACATGAGTAAACACTTTGCAATAAAGCTATCCCAAATTCAATATCTATGAATTATTCAAATTTTCAAGGCTCAAACAAGCAATTTCTTCAAGACAATTCTAGTATGCTACCAAAAATTGCTATGTAAACTACCACGTACGAGAGTCCATTTTGACTAGATAATAGATGTCAACGATTGAATTCAATAGAACCTTCGAAATACTTGACAATTTCTGATTGAAATACCATGGAAATTCACTTTAAAGATAAAAAGAAGCTATTCTGGTCCCATCAAAATACCAAAGATTTTCTGAACCCTCTTGACTACTGAATTGTTCAACGGCATGACTACCAGCAGAGGCTCTCTTACAACAATCCCAATAGCAGTCCTTATACGTTGCACAATAACCAAATTCACTACTAAAATGCTCTTAAGGCTTTCTAACACAAGTGCTTCTATAAAAAAATTTTAATAGAAACTTTCAATCGTGCAACAAGAACAATAAGAAATCTAAAAATCCCAAAATTACTTGCCAAGGATGATACTATCTAAACCACTAGCTAAACAATTTAAAAAAAATAAAAAATAAAAAAACATAACTCACATGACTATAACAAAGAGGCTAAAATCTTTTCTTGAGCAAGCCATCTTACAAGAAATCTTCTTTACAAATCTTCCAAGACCCCAAGTGTGATGATCTCAAGTGGATGATGATCCCCTTTCTTGACCCCTGAAGTGTTTTTATAGGGTTCATAGGTAGTTATATATTCAAAAATGTCTTACCTAACTTCTCTCCCAAGTAACTTGGCCAACCAATTAGGAGATTACTTGCCCAACAGGTTAGGTAAGTTACAAAAAATCTTGGATGGTTGTAACCACCATAGAGATAAAAAAGCTGTGGTTGACAAGTGTCACATTTAGTTGATAATATCATGGGGATTACCATGGGAAGTTACAACTTCTATGAAAAGTTACAAAATAAAATCTATATTTAACAAGTGTTATGGGAATATCTATCCCATCAATATATATACACATTTAAAAAAAAAATCAAAGCATCCAAATTTTGTTTGCCCATACATTTTGCACGTTTTGCCTTGGACTTCAATCAATTTGGAAAACGTGGAACAACCAAAACCCAGCCAGATCATGTCAATCGCTACCATCAGCAACAACCACGTCCATGTCCAAAAATCACAAAAAGAAGCAAGAAAAAGAGCTTAGGAATCTTAATATTGAGTTTGCAGAGCCAAACTGAGTGCAAGATCATATGAAACGTGTGGTCTCTTTTCTTGTTGTCGTCACTACTAGGGTTTTTCTCTGTGAATTTTTTATGGAGTTTTTTCATTGCTTTTGTTGTCCAAATGCCTGGCATTAGCATCAAGAGGATCTTTGGTCTCATGACCAACCAAGAATTCATGGTGAAGCTTGCTGATTTGAAGGCTGGCAGTGGCTACGCTAAATTTGGAAAGTTGGAAAAAATGTCAAGCTTTAAGAATGGACCCCCTGCACTGCCAATGCCTGCAAAATGTCATGGTTGATATGATGGTTATGGTTCTTTCAATAGATCTGCAGTCCCTGTTCGTTGGCATTCAAAGTCGCCTCTTGTCACGTTAATGGCTTCCAGGGCTGATGTCTTGAAGAAGAGCAGACCCTCCTTCTGTGCAAATTCCACTTGATCAAAGTTCTACCTCTTTTGTGACTCAACTAATGAATGAAAAATGCCCTAGCACCCCTGTGTAGGGTTTTATATGTTGAGACAACTGTACCCCTTGTGGTGGCCATTGATGGTCAAGATCTACCCTGACAGCTTCCTTTTCCTAATTTTTATGTATTTTTGCAGATTTTTCCTTCTTAAAATTGAGGATCCCATGACATGTGGTCGTGGTTGTGGCGAGGCTTGATAGTGTCGTCGTTGCCGGTGAGCATCTTGTACTTATCACGGTGGGTGAAGTTGGTGCACTCGTAGCCAAGGGTGGCGGCCAGCACGCGCTGGATATAGTTGGCAACATCGTATGGGGAGCGGCCTTCGGCGAAGTAGGTCAGATGTGGAGGCAACGGTTCCAGGAACGTAACCTCGTACGTGGGCACCAGATTCATGAAAAAGAAGAAGCAATTGAGGCCTTTCCATCTGTGGACGGTGGTGTCGTGGAACAGGGTGGGCAGTGTTCGGATCGTCATCGGCACGATGCAGTTCGACAGCTCCACGAACAGGGCACTGAAGTGCAACAAAAATAGCTCGTGACACGTCGTACCCTTGGGATAGATGGCCAGGTCACCCCATGCCCACAGCTTCTAAATGGTACTCACGTCCTTCTCTTGGTCCCTGGCTAGTCCCACGATGAGTAGTGACGATATGAGCTCCATGAACCGACTTATGCTGTACGACATGGTGCTCACATTGCAGCCCAGTGCCATCGACACAATCACAGGGTCCAGAAGTGTTCTGTGGTTGCAAACTAGAAGGACTCCTCCTTCTTTTTGAAATGATGAAGCCCAATGCCCAAAGCGAAAAGGAATTGTCATGGCTGAATATATTAGAGATCCCCTATGAAAATAAGTTTTAAAGGGTCGTATTTGAACTTCATGTATGACCGACAAGTTTGTGTGCATCCTGTATGTCAATGTCTCAGGAGCCTTTGTATCAACTGATCCTTTACTTGACCAATAGGAAGGCCTGCCTTCAATCTAAAGTATGATCAATGCTTTCATCAGGGTAAATAATATAATTCCTTGTTTGCTATTGTACTATCTTTCAATCTCCGATAAAGGAATAATCTGGCACTTTAATTTCATATCCCAAGTAGGTCTCAACATCATTTTATTTAGTAGTGAATAACTTCTCCAAAACACCCATCAACCCTTAACCTTAAAGCTACATGTTTACTTCTAAATTTTCAAACATACGATGTTCCAATTTTGGATAAGATAGTCCTACTATTCCATGAAATGGCCAAATGTGCCAACATATATGGCTTGTTTTAGACCACTTTTGGTAGCTCATGCTGGACTCATGCTGCTAGCATGAGCTCAGTGTGACCATCAGCGTGAGCTACAAAAACTTGCAATTTTGGACTTGAAATCTAGAATTCTGAAGGTTGGAACTTGAAGTTGTCAACAATGAACTTTGAGGATGACTTGCACCCTTGAAAGTTAGATCATTTCAACTCAATTTCAAGGCTCTCACAGTTGCTCATGCTATACTCATGCTACCAGCGTGACCTCAGCATGAGTGAGAAAATGTGTACAATTTGTCCTGAAATTGGAACTCCCGAATGCTAAAATTTGAAGTGGACAACAGTGGCCCTTGAGGATGGCTTGCACCTTAGGTTGGACCATTTTTTACTTGATTTTGAAGCTATTGGAGTTGCTCATACTGAGGGCAAGCTAGTTTGTGAGCAAGCTACCTTGACAAGCTGAGCTTGGGTTACATGCCTTAGTCAAATTTTTGCCTCTCAAAAGCTCAAAGGGGGCTTGAGTTGTTCTCATTTCAAAGTGTTAGGACAAAATTAGTGGTGTTTCATTGGCCCCTCTTTGTTGACATCTGAAGGAATCCACTTGAGAGCCATCGACAAAGAAGTACAAAACACTATGAACAACCAAGTACCAAGCATCATCCGTTGGCCCCTGGCTGGATGTCATTACACCGTGTTCAATCGTACATGGGATTGAGGAAGTGCAGTTCAAGATGCAAGGGGATTGGTTGTAACTAGGGAAATCAAGATTTGATCAAGGGTTATAATTGCTGTTGGAATTGTGGGAGAGGAATCCTCTCACATGAACAAGCCATATCTTTAGTTCTTGTCAGTAGTCAGTTTTCAAAAGACTCAAAATCAAGACATAGGAAGTGTGTTCTTTGGAGAAATGGGACTCTTGTAGAGTGTTTATAGGAGCTTGTTGTAAACAGCCAAAGCCACGCAATGATGTGCAACATGATCTTTTGAGATACAAGTGTAACTATTTTTCTAAGACAATTGCCTTCCTACCTGGGGCTTGTATGAGAAGAGCCAATGGTCTTTGGTCTATGATGTCAATGGGGTCATGAAGACCTTTTTTGTGCATTTTTATTTTTGATATTTTATTCTTTTATTTTGTTTTTGTTTTTCTTTTGTTCTTTCTTTTTTTTTCTTTTGTTTTTGTTCTTTTTGGAAGATCTTGCTTTCAGTGCTATACTCGTGCTCATGCATTTGCATTTGTATCATGTACTGTGCACTATGTTTTGCGTTGCAACTGCTTAGAGAATCATAGCGTGCAATAGTGTATCAAAAGTTTTGGGATGAGTAGAATGTGTCAAGGGGGTGTAATTAAATAGGACAAGGGGAACATGATGGGGAATAGAGAATGTATCAGGAGTCGGGGAATGTACTTATGAATGAGTTGATTGACCCAGTTGTGGGCGTTAGGAAGAATGTGATACCTTTTCATCATGATGAAGTGCATCTATGGATGAGTGCCTCAAGCATGTCATCCTGCAAACACAACTCCAAGAAGAAAAGAAAAAAACAAATGATTCGGTTAACTAAGTACTTTAAACTTGAAAACAACCAAGGAGATGGAGCCACCATGTGCAATTTCAAAGTAGACAGAATAGCATAAGCTTCATCTGGGTCCATGAGACAAATTATGCAGCAAGTTTTTTTTTGGAACAGGTACAGTAAATTGTAGCAACATAGCTTTTTAAGTATTTCCTGGCCGTCAATGATGTTGCCAGTTTATAGTCTTAGCGGACTATTGTGGGTTAGTTTCATGTCATAACCCTTTTGACGATGCCAGTTTAGCATCGTAGCAGATGGTGCATTGCTAGTTTATAGTCGTAGCGGACTGTGAAGAGGCAAACCAGTTTATAGTCTTAGTGGAATATTAATGCTAGTTTCACGTCATGAAGAACAAATGTGGTAGTTTAGTGTCATACTAGAAAGAGCTCTATGGTGTCGATTTATTGTCATGACTCCAGGACATTCTATGATGCCAGTTTCAAGTCATAGCCCTAGGACCGTTCTATGGTATTAGTTTCAAGTCGTGATGCTAGGACCGTTATGTACCTCAAGTTCATCAGACATAGTACTGTTTCAAGTACAGGTGATTTGTAGGATTAGCCAACTCATTCGTGTCCATGTCAGTAAGTTTGAATGCTCCATTATTGTACACCTTGGTGACTAAGTAGGGCCCTTCCCAGTTAGTTGAGAATTTATCTGGATGTTCATGGACGGCCTTAAGGACTAGGTCTCTTTCTTTAATCGGGTACTTATGCAAATCGTGTTTGTGTCATTGTTGTTGTTCTTTCTGGTACCACTTGATCTGATCAAGTGTTCATACACATTCCTCCTCCACTGAGTCAAGGTTAGCAATGCACAGTTCATTGCTTTGGCTATCATCGAGGAGGCTTGAGAGAGCTATCTACATTGAGGGAACCTATAAATCTAAAGGTAAAACAACCTTAGATCCGTATAGAAGACTATATGGAGTTTTACCTGTAGATGTTTGATGTGTCATTCTGTATGCCCAGAGTGCATAGACTAATTATTTGTGCCATCCCCTTTTGCTATGATTTAACATCTTTTTGAGCACCATGATGATAGTTTTTTTTGTAGCCTCTACTTGACCATTGCTCTGTGGGTAGTAAGGTGACGAGAATGCATGTTCAATACCCAAGCTTTCATAAAAGCTTTTAGTATCTGCATTGCTAAACTATGGTCCATTGTCAGTAATGATGGTCATTGGAATACAAAAATGGATCATGATGTTTTCTATTATGAAAGTGCAAACATGTTTAGAAGTGATCTTCCTAAGGGGAATAGTTTCTACCAATTTTCTAAAATATTCAGTTGCAGTGTGTCCTACAAAGGATGTTGGCATTATTGGTCCAATTAAGTCTAATCCCCATCTTTGGAATGGCCATGTGATCCATGTGATTTTTGTTGTGTGTAATTCATTAGGTGGCACATGTATTAGGTTACCATGCCTTTGGCAAATGTCACATTTCCTGCCCTTGGAGAAGCAATCGTACTCCATGTGTGGCCAGTAGTAGCCCAAGTGCCTAATCTTTGTTGCCATTACTTTGGGTGCTATGTGCACTTCACAAAGTCCTTCGTGGACTTGTTCTACAATCATTTGACCATCGATGCTACTGACGCACATCAACAGAATGTCTTCATAGGATTTGCGACACAAGGTGTCTCCTATTAACGCATACTGCCAAGAGTGTTTTTGTACTGCATCCTTTTGAGCATTTGCCAAATGTTGTGGAGGTTCACCTCGTAGAAGGTACTCTTTTATGTCATCGTATCATTCTATTGCATGTGTTGTGATAATGGATGCTATGGGCATTTCATTGAGAGCGTCGATTATAGGTTTGGTACAATATGTTATAGAGCTAGGCAACGCATGGAACATTTTGGGTGTCATGTTTAGGGCTAGTGTAGCAAGTGCATCAGCAATGGTGTTTTCACTTCTGGGGACATGCTATATATCCACTTCTACTAATTGCCTTAGTAGATGTTTGGTCAAATCACAATATGATTGCAAATGGAGGGCTTTGCATGCGTAAACATCTGTGACTTGATTAATGACTAACTGTGAATCGCCTCGAACTACAAGACGTGCTATCCCTGAAGTCAATGCTACTCGAAGACCTCTAAGAAGACCTTCGTATTTTGCCATGTTATTGGTACAAGGAAAGGTCAGTAGATAGGTGAAGGGTTGGATTTCTCTAGAGGGGTATGTCAAAATGGCCATAGCACTTCCTCCTTAGGAAGTTGAAGCTCAATCGAAATAAAGGATTGCCTCATAGTTATTAGGTATGGTGTTTATAATATTAACATTCTCATTGGGGAATTCAAGGTTAATTTTTGCTTGATCATGCATTGGGGAGATGGTCAGTTGCATGACTATTGCTTGACCTTTTGTGGAAGATTGACCAAAATAGTGTAGGTCAAACTTTGCGATCATTGCTTTCCACCTTGCTATCTTACTCGACTCGTAGATGTTGTTAGTGATGGCGTAGAGTACATTATTCTTGCAAATGATGTAGACTTGATTATGGAAGAGATAATGCCACCATTTCTTCAAGGAGAAGATGAGGGCAAGGCATGATTTCTCTATGTTGTTGTATCATTGTTCATAGGTAATTAAATCATGGATTAGGTAATATATAGGGATCTCGACTCCATCTTTACTTTTTTGACAAAGCATCGATGTAATGGAAGAATCAGAAGTTGCAAGGTAGATGTAGAAGGGTTTATCTCCTTGTCAGGGATAAATGGTCAGTAGTTGAGCCAGCTCTTGTTTTATGTTCTAGAACACTTCCTGGCATTGTTGAGTCCATTGGAAATGCACATTCTTTTGTAATAGGTGTTTCATGGGTCTCAACTTATCTGTCAGCCTTTCGATAAAGCGTCTAATAAATTGTAATCTACCTTGTAGTCCATGTAGTTTGGTAAGGTTTTTTGGTGGTTGCATGTTAATTATTGCCTTTACCTTATCAGGGTCTACCTGTATCCCTATTCCAGAGACTATGAAGCCAAGCATTTGTCCCATTTTAACATCAAAGACACACTTCTTTGGGTTGAGCCTAAGGTCATATTTGAGATAACGTTTAAGCACTAGATCTAGATCTTTTGCATGTTGTTCAGTTGTTTTAGATTTAACTGCGATGTCATCAATGTAATCATTGAGAAAATTGAGCATGTAATCACTAAATATATATGTCATTGCTTGTTGATATGTAGAGCCTGCATTTTTAAGACCAAATGGCATCATCGTATAGCAGAATGTGCCCTAAGGCATCATAAAGGTTGTTCTGAGTTGATGTTCCGGGTTGATTCTTATTTGATTGTATCCTGAAAATCCATCCATAAAGGATAATAGTGCATACCTAGTAGTTTTTTCAATAAGTTGATCAATGCTAGGTAGCGGGAAGTCATCCTTTATGGTGGCTATGTTGAGATCATGGAAGTCAATGCATATGTGTGTACTACCATTCTTCTTAGCGACTACGACAATTTTTGATACCTAGTCGGAATAGTCAACAGCTTGGAAAAAACTGGGTTGGTAGAGCTTTGTGATTTTAGCACGAACTACTAACACCACCTCAGGTCTAACCTTTCATGCCTTTTGCTTCACCGATTTGATTTTTTCATTAAGAATGATGTTGTGTTGGATGAATCAGGGGTCTAATCCTAGCATGTCGGTATATGACCATGCAAATGTTTTTATATTATCTTTCAATACTTGAGTGATGTCATTGACAAGTCATGAGTCTAGTAGGGTACTTAATTTCAATGTTCTACTTTCATCATTGAATGTAGTAATTGGGTCTTCAACAAGAGGATCTTCAGTGATATTATCGGCCTCTAGATCTAAAGTCTTAGCCACATTTTTAGGCCAATCTAACGTTTCCTGAGTGGAGGCTATTAAATTAGTATAAGTGCATGGGTCTAGATCCAAGGATTCTAGATTGATTGCTCTTTTTACTTCCCTGTATGGTCCACTGAGAGACAATTTTGAAAGGATATTCTTGGTGGCCATGTGCTTGCTCCTGCCAATTTAAACCAGGAGCTAAGTAAGTGATGTCTGCTTGACGAAGGAGTTGTTAAATGTAAATGGGCATCAGGTAATTAATTTATGTACTAACGAGATTGCAAAATGTAGCGATAGTCATGGAAGTTTTAGGCCATACTGGGCCAATAATATTCATGTCAATTTGTCTTATGGATGAGTGTATACAACATTCTTAATTTTGTGCGAACCATAACTTTAAAGGATTTTAAAGTCCTATGGATTTTTATGCGTGTCATTATATATTTTTATATGTTTGTATATACATATATATATTTTTTGATTTTAACCTTTCTCCCCTACTTTATATATATATATATATATATATATATATATATTTGAAATCTTTAATATTTTTACCTTACTCCACAAAAATAAAATAAAGAGGAATGTAAAAATAGAACAAAGAAAACTTAAGTAATAACATGAACATAAAAATTAAACATTAAACATGATGAATTAAACAAATAAATATAAAGGTAAAAATAAAATAAATGAATAGCTAAATTGAGGATGAACGTGGGTTTAAAAAGGGGTTTTGAGATACAAGGACATCATTTGTGCTAGCGTGAGTTCTTAGGCATTTGGATTGCAGTGTGAGCTAGGGAGTGTAGCATGAGTGTCAACGTGAGTGTTAGCATGAGCCATGAAGGGAAAAGGGAAGGCAAGCCAAGGCAAAGGGAAGAGGCAAGAAAATCTGGCATTCGTGGAGGAGAGAAAAGAGGTACTTCAACATCTCCCTCAAGCCAGAATCCCAACATGGGATGGAGCTCTGCATAGGTCAGTTTCTTCCTTTTCTTTTTAGTATTCCACACACAGTGTTATCTAGGGTAGCATGGTTTTTCATGGCCATCATCTTCTACCATATTTTCAATGTGATTTTGGGTTGTTTTGGGGATTCAGGGCTTGTTTCTGGGGTTTGTGGCTTGCTATTTTGGTTGTTGTCTTTTGGGGCATCAGTGTGAGTAATCCAAGGCATGAATGACCCAGGGTGTGAATGATCTAGGGCATTAGTGCGGGGTGTCTATAGGGCATGAGTGGGATGTGTTAGATTTCTTTGCATTTTGTTCACTGGGGCGAGCACGTCGTGAGTGCCTGGGATATCTTGGGCAACGTGAGCTTTTCTAGGGTAGCATGAGCTACGTTGCAAGGGAGGCTTGGTTTTTTTTTGGGCAGCATGAGTTGCATTGCAGGAGAGGCCCCAGTGTGAGTGTCTGAGATGCCCAGCATGAGTTGTTAGGGCACGTTGTAGAGTAGGTAGTGTGAGTGTAGGCCAGGGTTAGTTTCTTAGACAGTGTGAGTGCTTGGGCAGTGTGAGCTTTCCCAGGGTAGTGTTAATTTTTTTTCTTATGCAACGTGACTGCCAAGGCTTCCTGGGCAGCGTGAGTGCAAGGTTCCCTATGCAGCATGAGTTGCAGGAATAGGCTCTAGCGTGTGTTCTTGGGGAAACTCCAGCATGAGTTAGAAGGTAGGAAACCCATCGTGAGTGTCAAGGCAGCAAACCCAACGTCAGCTGCACTAGGTTCACGTAGTGTGAATAACATGGATGTCCTCCCATGGGTAGCGTTTCCTTTTGCTAGAGTTTTAGGGTTTCTGTTTCTTTCTATTTTCACCATGTTTTTCCTTGTTTGGCCTGTGTACAGGCCATGGCAAGCTAATTTTTGCTAAGTTTAGTGTACGTTGCATTTTGATCTTATGTTGCTAGTAATAAACTGTTCTGTGAAAAATTTCAATGTACCCCAGCGAGCGTTAAATACATCAAATAGATATTGATGTCCTTATCTCATGGGGTGAAGCTGTATATTTAAATGTTGTTTATGTGTGTTTTTGGTTTATGTGGTTTCATACTATTTCTAGCACTTGGATTCTTTACTTACCTAAGGTTTTGGCTATATGCAGGGGGCCTAAATATTCCCTCCTTGTGGTTGAGCTTGTTGGTGTACTTGATTGGTTTGGCCCCTTTGGACCAGACATACCTCCTTATGACATGTGCATTGGGCCTCATGTGATATGGTTCCGTCCCAGTGTTGGTCCATTTTGCAAAATTTCAGCGTAGTTATATGGTCTCATTTAAGTGAGGAGTTGGCTCATGATATCATTGAAACCATGTTGCCTAGATCTACACAAGACATGCTTGCCTTCATTACTAACATAGATGAGGGACTTTTTACAGTTGAGGGAGGCCCTCCCAAGGGTTCTAGATCTACTCGTCCCTTGACTTGTGTGTGGGAGCTACCTACTTGTAGTCATTATAATAATAGCAACACACTTTTGCTAGCCTTCCGTGTGCACACTCTATTCCAGAACCCACTTGGAACAGTGTATAGAGTGGACAGGTATGCTCTTTTGTGCTCTGCTTAATTTTTTGTTTCTTTCAAAATTGTATTGTTGTCTATACATAAATATTCTTTTTCTGTGCAAGCCTTGTTTTGATGAGAATGGAATGCATGATGATGATGGTGGGCTTTCCGTAGTGCGCACAGCATTGGAGACATTCATGGTGGGCCCCATTCTTTGTGCTACGGTACTGGACTAGACAAAAGCAGCTATTTTCGACTACCATAGGCAATTTTCAAGGGCTTTTGAACATTGTCAAGTTCATGGTTGGTTGCATGAGGATTGGTCCTCTAATGGGCCAATTTTTCCATAGAGAATTGATCCTGCACCTAATGTGCCTATGCCATTTACTGATGGTAAATGATCACACTCTAGACTCCATCTTCTTCTTTTTGCATCATCATGTACTGTGTTTCCAACCTTTCACTCTATGTTTTTCCTATAGTGTCCATCTCTTTTGATGAAGTTACCATCATATCAGTGCGTATTGAGGCCACTCTTTTCATGAAATATGAAGAGATAGAATAGTCACAATAGTGGTTGTAGACGAAGGCCTCTGAGTTGGTCATCAGTCGTCTTACCCATGTGGGTTTCATGGACTTGTTCACTGCTTTGACCCCTAACATCTCAGCTACTAAAATTATTACCATTATTGATTCTTTTAGTGATGATGCTTCTCATTTCACTGTGTGGGTTCGAGGAGTCAAGGTGTCTTTCCACTTGACTACTGAGTTCCTTTTCGATCTTTTTGGCATGCCTATGGATGGTGCCAGAGTGGTAGTAGATAAAGCAACTAAAGAAAGCCAAATCATAAAGGAACTTGAAGATTAGTTAGGTGTGTCTTGGGGTCCTAAAGGTTTTGGCATGCAGGATGATACTCGATCAACGGAGGTGAACTTCTTGTACCCTCTCTTTCAGGCATGGGAATTTCGTAAATCTCTTTCTCAAGGAAGAAACCTTGGGATCGAGTCTGCACGTGTCATACATGCAGTCTTAGAGACGAGCATGCGTTATAACTGGGCACAGTTTCTTGGATCTAGCTTTCATGAAGATATTTTTAGGTTACATTCAAGCATTAATGCCAAATCCCACTTCACATTCGCCTTCTTCACAGGGTACCTACGTAGGTTTGCTAAGTTTCTAGTAGTTTATGGTGATAGTTGTTATATATTAAGGGATCTTTCATAGTTGTCCTACCCTTGGATTCACCATTTGTTTAGCACCACTAGATCTCAGGACCCACTCAAAGGCATCGAAGAATCAGTGTCTGTTACTACTGGGGTTGTAGCTAGTCGTTCCCATCGTTTCCATGATAGCTTGGCATTGGAACTGCCTATACTACACACGTCTATTAAGAGGGCTGAACATCTAATTCATGACAATATTGGGAGATCCAAGGTGAAGGTGAAGAGAAATGAACACCCAAGGGAGCCTACCCCAAAGGTGAGACCGCCAAGAGCGAAGAGGATCTGCTTTGTACTGCTAGTGGAGGGTAAGTATTTTATTTTATTGTTATGTATGTTTTTTATTGTGTTTTGATTTATATGTTTATTAAAAGTATGTATATACTATGTCACACTAACATTAGGGTTCTGGTGTCATTAGAGGAATGTCCCGAGAGGGAGAGAGAAGTCTTGGCCCCGATGGTTGAAACTGAAGTGATTGTCACAGGGCCAGAGGAAGAAGGAAAAGAAAGGAAAGAACCGATCGAAGAACTTCCTGTTTTGCAAGAGGAAGATGTAACAAGCATCATGGGGACGAATCTTGTGGAGGCATTGGATGCACTTAAGCATTCAAGTGATGAGAGAGGTGTCTTCGATGGTTTCTTCGATGCATCTTTGCAACTTGGTGATCCGCCCAAGCTGACTAGCAAAGGGCTTTTTGGTATGTTCCTTTTAGCTCAATCCATGTTTTTGTACCCTTTAATTTTTATGTGTTATTCTTGATTATCTTGATTATTTCTAGCATTGGAGGTAGATGCTGAGATTTCCAAGGCACATACATCCTGGGCAGAGGTGTCAGGGTCACAGGCCCCCGATTGAGATGACCTCCCATGCTTGTCCCACCTCCACTAACCAGCTAAGGCCATGGCCTGAGATGCCTAGTAAAATGGACTTTGTCACAAGCATCGTTAATGATGTGGTCACTCGCCTACAACAAGCTCATCCAGAACTAGGTATATGTCTATTACGTATTATGCTAAGTGTCTGGGTTTATTGTGTTTCTTTGCTTTTATTTTTTTTATTATAACTGATTCATTTGTGCGGTACTTACACCTACAGGTGCCAAGCTTCAATGGGATCCTTCTGAGGCTACTCATATTTATGCCCTCCCTGAATTGCTAGGGAATATTGAGCAAGTCCCTAGAAAGGTTTACAATGCAGTTTTTGGTTGCGTCGTACAAAACACTACGTCGCTCTGGACTTGTAGGCATTTAGTTGAGTATCTATGGGACGAGGTACACTCATTGAAGGAAGCACTAGCAAAGGAGAAAGAGGAAAAGTGGGATCTTCAATCCCATGATGACTTTGCTACTGCTAGGGTATCTAGTGATAGTACTTGGTGCACATCTGAAATCACTTATGCGTGTTACTGGACAGTTTTGAACAACAAAGTGTAGGCGACACGGGATCTAGCCGAACAAAGGGCACAAATGGATTTTTGGAATAGGAAATGTCATGACTAAAAATCCTTTGCTACTAAAGTACAGAAGTGGGATCAAGACCAAAAGGATCACAAGCATCAGTACAAGAAATGGTTAAAGGAGGAGTCAGTTGAACATTGCCAGATGAAAATGTTCATTGATGGGCTTGTCTTGTGTCCTACTTACGATAGGTTTGCTGAGTGCACTGAGATGGAGGGATCTCCTGAGAGAACCATTACCATTGCCTCTGGGGAGGCTTCAATAGGCATGTTCTCTCTTGAGCACCCTACCTGGACCTCGGTGGACAAGGTTAAGACCTTGGCTAGTATTGGTCTTGGCCTAGAGGAGGATTGGGCAAATGCGCCCGAGGAGGAGATTCTACGGTGTTTGGAGGCTAGCTTAAGGCCCTCCTCACTTGTGAGTGTTTTATCATGGCACTTATTTTTGTATGGTTTTATTATTTTCATTGTTAGTGTTACTATTTTTCTTGGTTTTGTATTCATGAGTTGCTTTACTACTCTTACCTATTTTTTTGTTTTTTGTTATGTTATAGGGACATGTTAATGATGGAGCTGGCCCCAGTGGAGCGAGAGTAGATGATGAATAGAATTTTGGGGACCAGCCCCCTCCATGAGCTTATTGTTAATTGGGTTTTAGCTACTAAATGTTTTGGATTTTTGGATGTTTAATGAAAATATATGATGGATAGATGTAATGATATGGATCTAATCATGGCATAATGTGTTGGAATTTTATTACCATATTGATGCTTAGTAATTTTTTTATTTTTATATGTTTTCTCTTTTTTATTTGTTTCTCAAGTATTATTATGAACATATGCATGTAGCTAAATGTAAAATGAGAGAACAAAACGTAAATTAAATATTTGTAAAAAAGAAAAGTAATGGGAAGACATGAATCGAAATTGTAACTTGTAACTTGTAAATGAAAATTTAACGTAACATAACAAGAGTTTGTGCATTTGTAACATGCTAGCTCTAGTTTAAAGCCATTTCAGGCTGTGTACATCAGTTTAAATTCATGATGGACTGTCACATTTGTGTTAAAGAAAGAAGGATCACCAGTTTTAGGCCATAGTGGGCCAAAAGTAATAACAGTTTTAGGGAGCTTAAAAAGGAACCGGCCATTTCTGACCGTGGCTAGTTTAACGTCATTGCAGATGTTCGTTGGTAGTTTAACGTCATTCCAAACATTTGGTAGTTCACCCTAACCATTGAGTTTCTTTTTAATACTTCATAGTTTGATGTGAGGGGTAGGGCATGTAGGCACAATCTTATACTCACCTTCCCCTTCACTAGTGATATCAAAGGGTAATTCTGACAAAGAAACGTCAGTGGGAATGGCTCCTACATTTGTGTTGTCCAGTGCTTCCTTAGTTTTAGTAGGATCATGAGTTAACGTTGGGTTCATGTCTTGAATTATGCTCATGGTTCCTTGTTTATGCTCAGAGAACTCAACCTCTGATCCCTAATTCATTCCAGAGTGCGAGGAAGTGAGTGATGTTGTCGTATCCCCATGTATGATGATTTCACCACCCTCGTAAGGTAGGTGAATCTCTTGATGGATTGGTGAGGATATAGCTCCAAGTTGAGTTAGCCAAGGACATCCTAGAATTAGATTGAACCTTGGAATTTCATCTACCACTACAAATTCAGTCGATGTGGGGAATTGGTCCCCTGCCATGAAATCCAAGGTGACCATACCTTTCACTACGACATGGGAACCATTGAAGGATTTTAAGCAAGAAGTTATTGTGGGATGTATTTGCTCTATAAGCACAAGTTTTTCAATGACAGGAAAGGATATTACATTCTTTGCTGCATCGTCATTGACATGCACCCTATGTATCTTGAAATGGTGAACTTGTATCATTATGAACATAGGGGTTGTAGTAAACTCTCCTATTTTCTCATCTCGCTTGATGTCATTAGCACAAAACTCTAACTATGTGGTCCTTGATTCTTGAGGTTGTGGAGAAAATACCACATAAATGGATGGCTCATCTATGGGAAGGTCCTCACTAATAGGAATCAAAGTCAACATACGCACGAGAGCTTCTTGATGTAGCTGTGAAGTCATTACTAGATCATACAAGCTTAAGGAAGTATTCTTCTATTTCAAAGCTTGTGTGACTTGGGTCAATGCACTCGCTAGGTCTTTATGATTTGGGGCACTCTTGTCTATGGAGACTTGGTCCATTTGACCCAGCATTCGTATCTCTCATGAAGGGACTTTTGCGTTGGTAGCTGGGGATGTTGAGTTTGGGACCCTGTGAGTACTGGTATTCTTGTCTTAATGACTTGTGCTAGGTTCACTAGTGGATGGAACCATAGGAACAACATTGTGGGGTATGGTCTTTGGTAGTCCAAATTTGTACTCATGTTGTTCCTTTTCTAGATGCTCTCTTGTGAGGCTGTCAGAAAGGCACTCTCATAGGGGTCATGGGGGAATGATAGGGGGTTGCAAGTTAGGGTGTTTTGGTACCTGGATCATAAAGGGAGTGGGCCGGGTTTCTAATGGTGTGGTTGCTACTCTGATGGAAGGAGGTACATGAATGATGAACAATTTTTGTGGTGCAGGGAATGTGCGTATGAAGAAAGGAGTTTGAAAAGGTGTTGAGGTAGGTGTATCTTCAAAGGGCCTGTGGATCACAAAAGGCTTTCGCAGGACGTCCGGTCCATTCTCCACATGGATAGTGTTAATCACATATGGTGCATCATTAGTATTGAGAGGGTCTTTGTAGACTTCCATGGGTTGGTTTTGGGGCCTTACTGGGTTTGCCTCATCAAATACTATTTCACCCCAATCAATCATGTGCTACATATCCAGTTTTAAAGTGAAGCAGTAGTTAGTTCCATGCCCACACTAGTGGTGATATTCGCAAAACCTGTCTAACCTAAAGCCTCTTGGAATGGGGGGCTCATTAGCTATTTCTAAGGCTGGATTCTTAGCCAACTCACAAAATTGATCATGTTTTTGAGATGTTGCAGGAGATATTTATTTATGTTTAATTAACCCAGCCTTTAGAAGTTGATCTAACAATTGTGAAGGCTTCATAGGCAAGGATGTATACTGGGTAGGATCCTTTCATTAGAATGTACTAGTGTGATCCATGTTGGTGTTTTTATTTGAGGAAGATTTGGGCATAGGCATAGGTGTAGTTCTTTCATGACTGGTTGGAGCAACAGGTTTTTTTCCTTTCTATCTTGGATTGCTAGGTTGGGCTATCTTTACCATTGCTGCTACCGTCGTTTTGGATTTATCCTTATGTTTCCTCGTATGTTGGCTCCTAAAGGTCAAGTAGGCTGGGTCGTTACTTGTTTGCAATGCCTTTTCTATGTTCTTAATTTGTAAAAATGCTTGACTTAAAGTATGGGCACTCAAATAACAAAGTTTCAATTTAATAAAGTCATTCATGATCACCTTAAGGATGGTAAGCCGATATGTTTTAGGGATGGGCTCATGAAGTTCATTTAGGCCTGCAATCCACCTTTGGATGAATTTTTGTACCGGTTCTAGCGGTGCCTGTTTGATCTAAATCAAGCTATCTAGTGTGGCTTCAGGCTTTAGATTATATTTAAAACGGGTGACAAACTAGTGCAATAAATCTTCTAGAGAGGATATGGAGTTACGAGGTAGAGCTCAGTACCAGTCCAAAGCTTTTCCCATTAAGGACATAACAAACACATGCAGAATTACATGAGGCCAAGCTTGAAGAAATAGGCATTCTAGTCGAAATATTACTAGGTGGGCGTTTGGATCTCCTTCTCCATTGTACTTGGTTAACTGGGGTAATGAGATTTCCTTTGGCAAGGTTAATGGTGGAACTGAAGGGTTGATTGGTTCATCTTGGTAGAAGTCCAGCACCTTGACTTCCTCAATATTTATAGTTTTAAGGTGCTTTACCTTCTCAGTTAACAAGTGCATCATTTTCTTTGTATCTGCCCACTCTTGGACGATAGGCAGGCCAGCGGGTTGAGTGGATTGTGATTGATAGTAATTCGATTGTTGCATGGTTTGTGGAAAGGGAGACTGTTGGATTGTCGGTTGTTGTGGTGGAGCAACATTCAAAGATGGGATTGTAGGGTGTGGTACATTATAGTGAGTTGGTTGGTGTTGTTGAATAGCTAGTGGAACCCACTGCCCAACCATAGGTTGTGAGGTGACACCCTGAACGTGTTGGGCTAAAGTAATCAATGGTGCTCCATGAGTTTGCACTTGTGGTATGTAATGGGTGGATGTGGAAGCTGGTATGACGGATGGCATCCCAATTACCTGAGGTCTGAAGATTGATCCTGCATTAGTTTGAGGAGGGGGTTGTCAGGACTGCACTCATGGAGGTATGATCAAAGTGGATGTATCAAATTGAATGTTGGGCATTGAGAAGGTGGGAATGGAAGCAGGTACTTCTTGTCAAGAAAATGACGCTTGAGTGTTTGTAGATGAAGGAGGAATCATAGTTTCTTCCAGGAAAGGTTGGAGTAATGAGTTTGTATGGGCATGGGGACTGACAATATGTTATGAATCCCCATGCTTAGATTGAGCTGCAAAGTCATCTTTCTCATCTACACTTTGAGGCTCTATTGGCAGTGGCTGTAAGGCTTGACTTCTTGCCATGAGAAGCTGAGATATGAGTTGATGATGGTGTTCAGAAAGAGGGATTATATCAAAGGTCGAGGGAATGAACTCACAAACTCCTTTGTAAATGAGCTCATAGTTTCATTTTTCTTCTTCCTCTACACGATCGATAGGAAAGTTGGCTTGGATCTTCACACAAATGAAGTATATTGTTCTAGTGTGAGAGTTGCATAAGTAGGGTCTTTGTCCTATAGCCTAAGTGGCTAGTGCATAGGGCCTTGGGGGTTTATTTGTTGAATAATAGTTATGGGTTCTGTCGTAGTCACAGGGTTCAAGGTCTTAGCCCCAAAGTCAGAGATCGGCAGTGTCACTGTGTTGATCCGGGAAGATTCCATAGCAAGTGTGAATAAGCTGGGCTGGACAAGATGAGCATGTGTAAGCTAGGTGGTCAAGCTAGCATGAGAAAGCTGACAGCATGAGCAAACTAACAGCGTGAGCAAGTTGACAACGTGAGAAAA
The DNA here is from genome assembly GCA_015680685.1 of Gnetum montanum. Taxonomy (NCBI): domain Eukaryota; kingdom Viridiplantae; phylum Streptophyta; class Gnetopsida; order Gnetales; family Gnetaceae; genus Gnetum; species Gnetum montanum. The sequence continues at coordinate 652,728 of MNCI01015910.1, read as the reverse complement.
CGGACAGTGTGAGCAAGCTAACAGCATGAGCAAACTGACAACGTGAGCAAGCTGACAGCATGAGCAAGCTGGCTTGAGTAAGTTGTCGTGAGTAAGTTGTTAAGATGGCGTGAGTAACTTGGGTTAGTGTGATTAGGTCTAGTGTGTGTAAGCTAGCTTGACAAGCTAGGCCTTAGTTTCAGTACTTGGTTTTGTGCAGCATTTGAACAGGTAACGTGATCAATGTTTTGATAGGACAGTAAACAAGTTCGGCCCTCCTTCTAGTGCCAATTTACTGTATTGACCGAAATCATCGGTGTAAGGCTGGAAGGAAAAAACAAACGCCGAAAGATTATTGGACAGACATAGCTGACCCTGCTTTTGCATGAGGGTAAGCTAGAAAAGAAAATGAAGGTAGAGTGCCTTGGATGGTCTGCACGAAAATCAACCAAGGACTTCCCCAAACGTAAGCTATGGCTTGTGTTGGGGTTATCGTAACTAATGTTCAAAATGTAAACAGTGACGTACAAAATGCAAATAGAGCATATACAGAAGTGATATTGTAAACAAAGCCTAAACTGAATTTAAAATAGAGTAAATAATATAATGGAAGGAAAAATGAACTATATTGTATTGCTTAGAATGAATGTGCACTAGTCAAAGCATAGCTATGCATGTGGATGGCAAGTCAAGTGCTAAGCCCCAGGGTGATATGCTTACAGGTGCTTGAATGCTAGGAGTCAGGTGTGCTTGAGTGTCCAAAAGTTACCAGTCAGTGTTTCCTAAGACATCAACCTTCAAAATTACCAACCCCATTTATGGGAATGGATGGGGTATTTATAAGGTTTGGCTAGGTTTGGGTATGGACCTCATAGATGTATCAATGGATGAGAAATGAGAGAAAAATGGATCATGTGATAGGTGTTAGATGGACAACTACATGTCAATTGGTCGTGCATAGGTGGGCTACGTTCTTGACCAGATGCATTGTATCTTACAACATGTGTTGGCTTACAGAAGCTAGCTTATGCCCATAGAAGCAGATACAATTTGGAGCATAAGAGCTTAACCAACTCAAAAAATGTGAAAATTTACAATGAAAATGATAATGTACAACAAGAGAGATTGACTCTTAACGCATCCTTGAAGTGGTCCTGCTTGTGTAATTTAACAATTTTCTTAATTGATCAAAATGAATTGCTGTACTAATAACAAAAATGTAAAGTGCATAAAATAAAATAAAATAAATGCATAAGAAAGTAAAATAAAATAAATGCGTAAGAAAAAAAATCTCAAGTGTTGCAAGGATGAATCAAAGAGCTTGTCTTTATTGCCATACACAAGGTGTACTTAGGTACATAATGCTCGAATATAGATCCATCCACACTTAGACCTCCTACTATGGGCACTTGGAAAATACTCTAACTTTCAAACAGACTACAAGAGTTTTGCTACTTGACTATTGAAAGACTTCCTCCAATTGTGCACCTAGGCATTGTATTTATAGGCTTGGGAGCAACTACTCTAATAATTAGAGTAACCACTCATAATTAGAATAACTACTAAAGTAACCCCTAGAGTAACCACTCTAATAATTAGAATAACTACTAGAGTAACCACTCTAATAATTAGAGTAACTGCTAAAGTAACTGCTAGAGTAACCACTCTAATAATTAGAGTAACTGCTAGAGTAATTGCTAGAGTAACCACTCTAATAATTAGAATAACTACTAGAGTTACCACTCTCATCATTTGTGAAAAAATGCTATATAGATGTTTGGTGTAGAGCTTATTGATAAGAATCATTGAAAAAATTGAAAAGCTTCAAAACTAGTTCTTAGTGGATAAATTCAAGGGGAAAACTAAACGTTCCTTTGGAAGCTAATTTGTTGAGATTGAAAGTTGAAGCATTGTGTCATTTCATAATATTTTACATGAGAAATAAAAGTAAATTGTAATTTAAGAAAATTTTGTTGTAAGCCATTGATCAAAACATGCATCTAACCGAATTGCACAAAATCACAAAATTGTGAAAATAAAAAAAAATGACTGCCAACAATTGATGCTCTCGTTTGGACTACATGAATGTGTCTTGGATTCTTCTATCACATTAATGTTCAACAATGATGGTGTATGCAAACTTTGAGTGTTTGTGATAGGGATCCAAAAACTGTAACACTACAGTGAGTTTGATATCTTCTAGTGTTTGCTTGTTCTCTGATGAGCAGTGAGCACACCCTACACTCAAATATATGAATCTCAAGCGTTCACGCATGATCCAGTTAAATTCTGTGTAGAGGACTAGTTGTGGCATCTAGATCATTATGCCTTGATCGTAGTTCATTGTCTTCCCACTTGGACTACTGGTAGCTTTGTCATGCATGGTTTAGTCCAAAGTGAGGCATATGATCATTGATGTTATTGTGGCCCTATGCAACTCCAAATGATAATAGAGAAATGAATTATTTAATCTAATTTACAACAAAAAGATAAAATCTAAACTAGCCTATGGGTGATGAGCATCCATTCTTAGCTTGCCGCACACAAGTGTCAAAGTTAGTAAAATCTAGAGTACTAAGCACTCCATGATTAACTAATCTCTTTATTCTCTCAATGGAGATATGTACTAATCTACAATGCCATAACATAGAGGATTCTTTATTCATAACACATCTCGTAATGCCAACACTATCATGAACATGCATAGAAGTATAAGAAGTTTCATTTTGTAAACTAAGTTTGAAAAGACCATCTTTCAATGTACCATTTCCAATAAGTTCAAATATATAACATAAACTAAATATATTATCTAAAACATTAAAGGAAAATCCCATTGATACAAGCCTTGAAATAGAAATTAAATTCCTCAAAAAACATGGAATATAAAATGTCTTTTCCAACTCTAAAACAAAACCACTACTTAAAACTAATTTTCATGTTTCAATTGCCTCCACATATAAGCACATCTTGTTCCTTGAATAGCTACACAACTCACTTTCCACTTTCTTCCTTAGGTTTTGCACCCTTGCAAGGAATTAGTAACATGGATTGTAGAGTTGGAGTCAATATACCATTTTTTATGGCCAAGATCAACCATATTATATTCAAAACAAATAAGTGAGAATTGAGTACCTTTCTTCTGAAGCCAATTTTGATATTTAGGATAACCCTTCTTTACATGACCTTTCTTCTTACACAAAAAGCATCTAGATTCCTTCTTAATATTAGCTTGTGTACGTAATTTTCCCTTCCCCTTATTTTTGGCTTTCCCCTTATTCTTTTCTTGTGTAGCCAAATGAATACTCTCTTCTACTTCCATAGCAAGTCTACCCTCTTCTTGTACACACATGGTCATTAGTTCATTGATTAACCATTTTACCCTATGTGTGTTATAAGAAATCTTAAAGGGTCCATATTGCTATGGGAGCATGTCCAAGATGTAGTGCACAAGGAAAGACTCTAACATCTCAACCTCAAGTGTTTTTAACTAAGTCGCTATCTCCCTCATTTGCATGATGTGCTCACGCACACCACAAATTTTGGTGAGCTTCATGGATGAAAATTTTAGTGCTAATGTGCTAGCAAAATTTTTTTCTAATGATTCAAATCGTTCATCAATTACCTTCATCAAAGCTTGCACATGGTCATAGTGTTCCAATGAATCATGCATACCAACCAAGATCTTGGTCTTTGTGAGCATGACATGGAGGTGATTAGATTGCTACCATTTTTCATAACAACCAACATCATCTAATTGGTTGGTTTTGGTAATGGCTGGTGGTTCATGCTTACGGATAGCATAGTCAATGTCCATTCAGCCTAAATGAAGGAGAATTCTCTCCTTACACATCTTATAATTATCACCCTTTAATTTAGGAATGTCGCATTTAAAATATGAGTAGTTCACAGGTTGTATTACTACATAAATTAAGACATGCTTACGCCACTAAATTTGAGGTTAAAATACTATATGACATGTTTACCAATGTAAATCATGCATAAAATATGAATCAAATGACATAAAAATTTCATGTGGGCTAAATTCTTAATTCAAAAAGATTCATATATCCTTATGATGAAACTATTAAATTATATCCCTTTTCTTAATCCTTGTGGGTAAATTAATAAAAATAATTTAATACATCATCCTAATTAATCATATCAAATATAATAAAAATTCCTATGGGAAATAATTTATTATATTACATATGATTAATCCTAATTTAATGTTTATTTACCATCTGTGATCCAAAGACTCTTAATATATAATTTTGCATAATTAAAGCTATTGTGGCTACTCTCTAATTATACAAAATTATATAGATAACTAGCCATTTATTTTTATGCACAAAAACTATTTTTCTAACGCATATATCAATATGTCTCTTTATAGATATATACAAAATAAATTATGCATAAAATAAATTATTTCTAAAATAAATTACCTAATTTTAACATTCCTTAAGAAATATGGTATTAAAATAAACATAATTTTATTTTAGAAATATTAATCAATAAGCAACTTTATTCATTTTTAAATGAATTGCCAAAATTTTAAAATTCATAAAATTTTGGTAATTTTAATCCTAAAAATATTTTAGAAATGCCAAAACAACTTAATTTGCAAGAATTGAATAAACTTTAGCATAAATTAAACTTCAGAATTTTATCTAATCTAAATGACAAAATTTTGAATTTCACAAAATTTCAAAAAAAATATTTAGCATGATTTCAAAAAACGATGTGTGGTTTCTGCAAAGAACTATGTGTTTCATAACTTCAAAATGACATGTTGTTTAGCTAATGTAAAAATGGTATTATTTTAAAGCTTCCTTAAATGCAAAATCTAGCATCATTTTTGATGTTTCAAATCACCAAATTATTAAAAATTTAATCCCTTAATGATTTCTAACATTATTTTTCACAAATAATCATTGAAAAATAAATTCTACTGATTCAAACCATCATCGAAAACTTTGTTAATAGAAACCTCATCTGAATAAGTTCTAAGCATCAAGAAAGAGACCTAATCTGCTCCGATACCAAATGTAAGAAAATTTTGTTGTAAAAGATTGATCAAAACATGCATTTAACCAAAATGTGAAAATAAACATAAAACCAACCTCGAGCCATTGATGCTCTTGTTTGGATTGTGTGAATGTGTTTCATAGAGTGTTTTGGATTCTTCTATCACACTAACGTTCAACAACAATAATGATGTATGCAGACTCTGAGTGTTTGTGATAGGGACCCAAAAGCTATAACACTGTCATGAGTTTGATATCTTCTGGTGCTTGTTTGTTTTCTTATCAAGAACATTTTATAGGTTAGAAAATTAATTACCAAGGATTAACTTCTAGTTTAAATGGAAAATATGAGACCATTTTTATGAAAACCATTACAACAAATTTAGTTGGTTTCAAATTTGAAACCATTTGTTTTCCATAATGCATAATGGGTTATATTAAAAATTTTCATAAGACGTAAATAGTTATATTGAAACTTTCAATAACACGTAAATGATTATATTAAAACTTTCATAAATAGTTATATTGAAACTTTTCATAATGTGTACATAGTTACATTAAAAATTTCAATCATGCATAAATGATTATATTGAAACCATTTTTTTTGCCATAATGCATAAATGGTTTACATTTAATAATGATAATTCAAAACAACTTTGGAAACTTGTTACAAAGAAAGTTTTAGAAAAGCACAAAATGAGGCACATACATATATATGTATGTATGTATTCAATTTTATTAAAACTTTCAATAACACGTAAACAATTATATTGAAACTGTTTGTTTGCCATAACATGTAAATGGTTTACATTTAATAGTGATAATTCGAAAAAACCATGGAAAATTGTTACAAAGAAAGTTTTAGAAAATCACAAAATGAGGCACACGCGTGCACACACACACATATATCTCTTCAATTTTACTAACCAAATTAGAGGTGGAAAACACGATGATACATGCAACAATTCTAATATCTATAAGAATGCTAATTAGCAAAGATCACTCATCTTTGAGTGGAAAGGGAAATATAGAATATGTCTTATTGGAAGTGGTAGAAGATGAGAAATATGCATTAGTAGAATGTTGTAGAAAATATTTTTTTAAAAGAAAATGGCAAATCTAAGTTTGGTGTGTCTTGTATGAGCTATTCAAGATGTGTGTTAGTTATAGAGAATTATATAGAAGAAGTGTTCAAATTGCCTCAATATTAAACACATTTATTGCATTGAAGATTTATTACTACTAATATATTTTGAAGAAATTCATCTTATAGATCCTTTCTGTCTGCATAGACATAATAAAATATCTATATTAGTATCATACATGTTCACATCATGCACCTTTATGAGCATTCAAGAGCACTAAAATAGATTTCAATGTCAACAATGAATGTAAATATAAATTAGCCATATAAGATAGTCTTCAAGATCATTGAAAATTGACAGGACAACAAAAAATAGCATTGTGTCTCAATGCAATAGCACTTGACACATAAGTAAATATTGTCTCAGCATACCAGAAATTGAATCAGTACTAGAAATATCTAAAATAGAATCAATAATTGGAAAGGAATGCAAGATCAAGTATTTTACACCTGATGGCTGTTGATGCCAACATTGCCCATGCTAGGGACAGGGCCATGACTTATTGGTCTACACACCAGGGTATGGTTTCATGATTTGAATAGGGGTGCTTTCAATGAGAGGTACCATGAAACCTTTAAATTATTATCATTTATCAATAGAACTCCCTCTCCTCACAATGATGACCCCTACTTATAGTTTGTTTTTGGGTTTTAATCCTCCCCTTTCTCCTAAAATGATGACCCCTAATTATATTTTGCTTAACTTCTACTTAAAGCATTATTATATGTACATAAGAAAATACAAGCAATATTTAAGGGGTTGTTATAAGAACTAGATGATGGTACATATCACTAACATGAAATTCTTTTTTATAGAACTTAATTAGAATTTGTATGACATATTATCCAATGAAATAAAACCCATAACTTAACCTTTCTAAATCAAACATTTGTATTTGACACTAGCCTTGATTTTTTAAAATTTATATAACCTTAGGATTCTATGTACCTAGAGTTAAGTCATGCAAAGGCCACACTACAATGGGGCATTGTTGGCATAAACTACACGCACAAAACCCCTATGCTAAATATTTCTAAATTTAGACTTATATTCTATATAAGAGAGATGCTCCTCTCGACATTATGGAAATTTTCAGGATATCATATCCATCTGAAATAACATTTAGCATCTCTAGGAAGTTTCAAGGTGAAGTTCGTTAATTCTCAGAGAGTTTTGATAACTCAAAGTTCTAATATATCTTCTTCTCAATCCTTGAAGTTGGGTTTCACTTTCAAAGGCATATCAACAAAAGATATGGAGGACGCATATTATCCTTACTTGGATAAACAACTCGAATATATGTTGGATGAAGAATTAAAAATAGGAGTTGAAGCTATAAATTTGGATTCAAACATAATAACAAACATTACTGAAAATATCAATGGCCCATCAAATAAAGAGAGAGCTAGCATGGTAGAGGGCATGTCATGGGAGTTGTGGTGGTGGTGGGCAACATTGGCAACATGGGTAATTAATGTGCAAGTGGTAGCAGAGGTCAACATAACCAACAATGGTGGACATGGATGAGTGACAGACATGGGCATTCATAACAGTGGTGGCGAGATGCTTATAAGAGGGGAAGTGGTCAGCAAGCAAGAGGGGAAGACATCACTCAAGGTCTCTCACTCACTAGTAGTAGACGATAGTTAAAAGGCAACAATGCATGGCATCAAATGGTAAACAATGGTGGCATGCAGGGATGTCAATTATCTCTTAGCCTCCCCCTCTCTCATTAGTAGGTGCATCAACAATGGCACGTGTAAGTGTGCACATGACGGGTAGTCAGTTGGTGATTAGAGCAGGGCCTCTCTCTCCCAGTAATCAGTGGGAAAACAAAATTTGTGGCAATAACATCTGCAACATCGCCCATGTTAGGCATGGGACCATGCCTTATTGGTCTAATCACCAAGGTATGGTTTCAGATTTGAATAGGGTGCTTTCAATGAGAGGTACCATGCAACCTTTAAATTATTATCATCTATCAACAAAATCCCCTCTCCTCACAATGATGACCCGTACTTATAGTTTATTTTTGGGTTTTGATGTCCCCTTTCTTCTAAAAGGATGATCCCTAATTTTATTTTCCTTAACTTCTACTTAAACCATTATTGTATGTACAAAAGAAAATACAAGCAACATTTAAGGGATTGTTATAAGAACTAGATGATGGTACATATCACCAACATGAAAAAAATGTATACAACCTAATTAGAATTTGTGTGACATATTATCCAATGAAATTAAACCCATAAATTAACCTTTCTAAATCAAACATTTAGATTTAACAGTAGCCTTGATTTTTTAAAATTTATAAACCTTAGGATTCTATGTATGTAGACTTAAGTCACGCCAAGGCTCCCTTACAACAAGGTGTTGTTGGCATAAGTTGTGCACAAAAAACCCCTATGCTAAATATTTCTAAATTTAGATTTATATTCTGTGTAAGAGAGATGCTCCTCTTGATGTTGTAGAAATTTTCAGGATATCATATCCATCTAAAATAACATTTAGCATCTCTAGGAAGTTGTAAGGTGAAGTTTGTTAATTCTCAGAGGGTTTTGATAGCTCAGAGTTCTAATATATCTTCTTCTTAGTCCTTGAAGTTAACTTTCACTTTCAAGAGCATATCAATGAAATATATGGAGGGTGCATATTATCCTTACTTGAATAAACAACTCAAAGATATGTTCGATGAAGAATTAAAAATAAGATTTGAAGTTGTAAATTTGGATTCAAATATAATAATAGACATTACTAAAAATATCAATGGCCCATCAAATAAGAAGCTAGCTAGTGCAACAACAAGTATTTCATGGGAGTCATGGTGATGGTGGAAAACATGGACAACATGAGTAACCTACGTGCAAGCAATGGTAGATGTGGATGTAATTGACGGTGGTGGACATGGGTGAGTGGCAAACATGGGAATTCATAACAGTGGTGGGGAGTGACTTATAAGATGAGAAGTGGTCAGCAAATAAGAGGGGAAGACATTGTCGGAGGTCTCCTACTCACTAGTTGTGGATGACAATTAGAAGGTGGAAACATGTGGTGTCAAATTGTAGATAGTGACAGCACACGGGGACAACAATCATCTCTTGGCTTCCCCCTCTCCTATCAATAGGCATGTCAATAGGGGCATGTAGACAACATGCATGTGGCAGGAAATCACTGGGCAATTAGAATAAGGTCTCTCTCTCTTGGCGATTAGAGAGCAAAGGGCATTTGTGGCAATAGCATCCATGACGACTTCCAATGGCTACAGCATGCACGTGCATCAGCAAGAGCATGGTAGTCAGCTACTAGTGATGAGCAGGCATGAAAAACTATGGTGGTGGTGAATGTAGCTGGCACATGGTGATCTTGCAGGTAGCATGAGGTGATGAACATAACATGCAACAATGACATGTGCACAATAGTAGACGACGGTAACTAAGGGCAGGAGCAATAGATGGTAGTGCATGTCAGAGGCATAGACGACAAAGGTAGTGATGTCAGCTAGTAGTAGCTTATGGGCAACAAGAGCCTACGGATGGTAGCAGGTGGTAGGTGTGATAAACGATAGTGCAAGTCAATGATAGTAGCAAATGGTAGCAGTGGTAATGGTGGCAACATGTTCTTGCATAATGGGATTTTTAAAATAAAGTTAGCAGGGTTTTTTGCTTTGAAAGCAACAATGTTGTGAGCAGTGACAGTGAACGGTGGTGAATGATAACATCACGACAACAAGGGGGCAGTATCTATATTTAATCATTTAATGTCACATAGCTCTTTCTAGTTGAAACTATTATTGGGCTTCCATGCCCATTCAAGAGACAGCCTAGGCGATAGTCTCCCTAAATGAGTTTTTCTGGGTGTTGATGTGTCCAAAATTTATGCATCAACAATGGCATCCTGAAATAAAATAGGCCACCATATTTATGTAAGCAACATAAAAACTTATGTAACAAAGAATTAGAAATAAAAAAATTAAATTGTAAACCATGTAGCCTACCATTGTATTCATCTAGTGAGCCGCACAAAAAGTAACTCATCAGTTTTATCATTGCATTCGCGAACCTTCAAGAGCATGAAGTTGTTGTAGCATGTATGTCAATCATGTTCCTATTACAAAGAATTTAAACATCATTTCAAAAGGAAAAAGATCAATTATCTTTGGCTATGATCTGTTTATAGTTGTAAATATGAACCATTCTGCATGCCAAAACCTTTTATCTTGATTTATTCCCTATGCTACCACAAACACCTATAAGGCTAGAATGCACATTTAAAAGCTCAATTTCCAAAAATATCTACAAAAGAAATGTTAACATGCAAAAATTAAAGAAATAAGATACTATGATTAGATCTATTCTACCATCTAGAGACATTAACTATATTTTCACCCAAAAGGTCAAAATTGTTAAAGCAAAATCCTTCTAGTATGAAGATTACAAAGATTCTGAAGTACATTTTTTCCATGACCAGTGAATTATGAGACATGATGTAACAGCAGAAAGAAACAAAACACTTTTATTTCATCGTGGTAGATTCCATGATGGTGGAGAGACAACACATGAAAGTCTACAAAGCATTGAAAAAACAAATTGGATCCAGAGGGTGCAAGGAAAATGGGAAAGGAGTAGAGGAATAGAGGATGTAGGAGTAATTTAGTTTTCATCAAATTTAACTTTTTAATGATATGTTTGATGACAATAGACATCTTTAAAAAAATAATTCAATTCCTTTCCTAGGTAGAAAAATGGCTCTTTCAAGATTCATCCTCCATTCTCTTTGCATATTAAAATATACGAAATGGTAGTTTTTAGATATTAATTGTGCTATACATGATAAAGTGTAATATGTACATATAAGTATTGTCATATCTATGTAAATATTATTTTGGCTAAGAGGCCAACAACTAGTTGGCTAGACTTTAGTATGGAAAATAAATAATCATAATCATAAACGTTGGGTTAGACATGAATATGACCTACAAACCACAAGTCATATATTCTTAACTATATCTTAGGTAGCTGTAATAAAAGAAATTCTAAAACTACTTTATCTTATAGATTTTGTATATTATTTTTTATTTTATTTCAAAGGTATAAATTTAATATGTAGTAAAGTTTACAAGTAAGCAACAGTAAGTTCACTAATTAATAACTAATTCTAACACATTTTTTTAAACTTTGTATCTTAGGTTTCCTTATATTATAATAATAGTTTGTTAGTTCGAATTGCACATAGATCACCACTATACCTCTTGTATTATTATCTAAATTCTACCAAAGTATTGTGCTAACTGTATGTCCTCCAACCTTAAAATGTGGTAGTCTAATTTACTTTCAAAATAATGAGATGATTCTTTTTTTTAATCCTTAATTTTGAGTATCACAAATTCTAAATTTCTTATATTTTTGATTTTTTAAAATTTAAAATTTATAGAGTTAACATCTTGTATTGCTTTTCATGTTTGGATGCAAATCTAATATAATCCTCATTTCTCTCTCATTACAAATGCCTCAAGATTTATGGGTTTTAGCTACTTCAATTTTTTGCGATTAAATGCATTATACCTTAATTAATATCACATTATTTTGATAAATTTGTTGATTGGTTTTATTTATAGTATTAATAAGGATTTATAGGACCACAACTAATTTTTTTATGCTTGCCCTTATGGGGCCTTTCTTGGTAGGATGAATATTGGTCCTTTAGGTGACAAGGATATATAGTTAGTGTAATACTTGTAACACTAATCAAACTATGCTATCCTCATAAAAAAAATATGAGAGAATGATCATTAATACTTGTCAAGTAAAGAAGTTAAACATTTATAGGTGGTAGGAAGTTCATATATGAATTTAAATCTTAATTGATGCCATCACTTACATCCTAGAAAATTTGCTAAATATGAAGTTTAAATCTATTACTTTGCTTGTAAGAAGTCAACTACAAGGTCATTTATTTGGTTCCTATTTTTTCAATATAGATATAAATCCAAGTAACTAAAGAAATAAGAGTTTTTAAACATTACAAAAGGACATAAAAATGTAAGGCAATCATTGTAATGGAAAATGAGCAAGCTAAATAACAAAATACTTTATGTAATCAATGACGTAGAGCCTACTTGTTAAGGTACGTAATATTTATCCTAAAGTCACACGGTTTGATTCCAATGTATTAAGTAATATATAAAACTTGATTAAAATTTTAGTTTAATAAATAATAAATAATTAGATAAACTAATTATACTTATCAAAATGTATGCATTACATTTAAGAATTTTGATATTCAAATATAATTGTACTTAACCTATAAATTTAAGTTTTTCATTATAAGCTTCCCTTATACATTTGTTGACATATCCTTATACTAAAAATTAAAATAATTCAAGTCAATAGTTTAATGTATCAAACCCATGTTTGAGTTCAATTAATTAAAAAATGCATTGGTCAGGTGCAAGCATAAATGTTTGATGCAAAGTGTGATGGTCCACAAAATAGAGTTGATTCAGAACCTAATAGTTGCACACGTTGGAAACAATGGATAGACAATAGTGTTCCTATCCAACCTTCATTCCAACCTAATAGCAGCTCTTTGTCTAGTCCACGCATGCGTATCAGTCTTGCAACTTATTTTCCTCTATAGTCTCCAGGATCACTTTTGAGTTTACAATATGGAAATCATGAAAGAGTAAGACCGAATCAACACAACCCAAAGAATAAGAACATTACTTGGTATACAGGTAGAGTACTTCGAAATAGCATCAACATAATGAAAAAAAGTAAAGAAAAAATAGTGGAAAGAGAGGATAAGAAGGTAGAGTAGAAGCGAAGATGCTTGTGTTTCTTCATAGGAGGCCACCAGCCAGCCAATGAAAGGGCCCAAAGATGCAAATGCAGCTGACGTTGCTTGTAAGAAGAACATAAAAGGCCATCATGTGTTCAAGCTAGCAAAAATGATCAGTCAAAAAGGCCCAGAAATGCCCATAAGAAGCAACCACAACCACTTGAGCTTCGTTTTTGAAGTGTGTTTTCACAATAAATTAGAGCAGCGGAGAGATTCAGACTAACAAAACAACAATGGTGAATGTGAATATCAGCACAGGAAAGAGGTAAATCCCACATGTGTAACGAACCCATTTTTGCTATCACATATATTAATGATACCGAAACAATGTAGCAATCGGAGGGAGTGGGAAGTGATTTGTGCATCAGCCAAAGATGGGGTGGATATGGACCCCATGATTTGGAACATGCCCCATAAGGCTCTACAACCAATATTTGTGGCAATGAAATATCTATGAAAAAATCTAAAACCATTGTTTGATGCACTAAGGAGTTAACTTAAAAGGGTAGAGAGTTTCTTATAGGATAAGAGTTAGTTTAAAGAGGTGGAAAAGCCAAAATTTCTTTTTTCCAAATAATAGAATTTGGTATTTATTTATTTATTTTATTGAAATTTTTTTTATACTGTTATTTTTAGTATATTTTTATTCTTTAATATAGTAGTTCTTCCATATCATCATCTTCATCCTAGTTATGGCATATATAGTTTTTATTATTCATTTTATTTAATTTAAATATGTTCTATGTTATCCATAAATTGGTACTAAGTTATCAATAGATATACATTCATTCATAATTGATAGTTTTGTATTTTTAGGTTCTTTCATGAGTAGGAAACTATTATTGAAAATGCTGAAAAATTACAAAATTGTATTAAGTTTTCTCAAGAATTTGGTCTTTTACATAGAGAAAAAATTTGCTCCAATTTTAGAATTCCCATAAAAATGAGAAGGGATGCTTCACACAAAAAAATATTAAGATTTGTATGTTCCCAATGGGATGATAAAGAAAGCATTCATTATGAAAAATTTAAAGTTAGTTATAAAAAAAATTTAGAATTTAGATATTGATTCTAGATATTGATGAATCAAAATTTAGAATTGAACAAGATTCTAATAATATTTTCCTCATAGCTATTCCAAATACATGCAAAGAAACATTTCTAGATTACATTTATAAGTGGATCAAACCTTGTAGCATTATATACAACAACTTGTGAAAAGATTATGACTTAGAATGACTTCGCCAACTTTAATTTGATCATCAAATAGTGAATCATTCATTGCCCTTTAAAGATCCAAACACAGGACATAGGTGTTCATACTAATACTAATGAAAGTACATGACGAGCAGCGAAAGCTCATATTCCACAAAATGGATCATGATAAGAGCTACATGTGGAGAAGAAAATTTCCACCAAAAAAAGAATGCAATTTTTTATGCTTATTAAACATATTTTTGAGTTTTGCATGTCTCCCCTCCAACTTAGAATCTATGACATAATTAGATTATTTTACACTCATGTAATAGTTTACTTCTTAATGTCTATGACTATAATTCAAACAAACACATATATTTACACAAGTATAATTTAGTGTGACTTACATTCATAGCTTCGTACTTAGCAAAAGCTAACTATTTAAATAAAATAATGTGGATGTCATAAGAAGAAAGCCAAGTTGAATATCATACTTTTTCTTGGTTTAGTTGATGAACTCCATTAATAAGTAACCTTGAAAGATATTACCACAAATCTTTACTAACATTGGAGAGTTCAACAAAAATTATTAAATCAATAGTTTTTATTTCTAATTGGTTTAGTTTAAATCTAATTCATTATTAAAAAACAAATGGCTTATATTCTATGGTATTGATGATTCATATTAGTCATAACTCATAGATTTTGGAATTTTTTTTCTTTTTTACTTTAGAACCATGTGATTTGTATTTTCAAAACCAATGATTTTTTTAAGTAATTGTATTTAATGTTTGAAGTAATTCTGTTTGAGAAGTTCCTAAAAAAAAAACCCCAGTTATGGATATGGTAAGTAGGAAAGCATTCGTATATATTCTTACCTTTTCTTTGAAAGTTTTCAAATATGAAGTTTCCAAAATACAATTTTCCTTTAGGAGAATCTAGAAGAAGAGAAAGCATCATTAAGGCCATAAAAAAATATCTAAGATGCATGCATCATGATGGCCAAAGATAAAAATGACCTTCTATCATGGGTAAAAATATGTGTGCCTTGGTCAATGCTGATGGTATCTGTATTATGCATTGTTCCTATACATATTGAAATAGTTTGTTGATGAGCGACGAGGTACCCCTACGCTCAACCATACGAATACGAGCGTTTCACGCATGATGTGGTTGAATTCCAAGGACTAAGTGCTTATGCACCCTTGTAGAACAAGGATGGGTTGATTGATCATTGTCTTCCCAAGCTTACCTATATGTCACAATTTTATGGTTAAGTAAGCTTGAGGCATATGATTTTTATAGCTATTATGTTTTTATGTCCTACGCTAGTAGGAAAAGAGAGAGATCACTAGGTGACTAATTTAACTTAACTACTCATTAATTAAGTTCTAACTAATCCTAACACAAGCATCCGTTCCCACTTGCCATACACATCTTGAACCAGTGCAACACTGCTGGGATTACCAAACGTTAATCGTTACTAGGTTACCAAGCATTACACGCATGCTTGAAGTGGTCGTGCTTGTGTAATTTAATGATTTGCTTAATTGATCAAAATGAATTGACGTGCTAATAACAGAAATGTAAAGTGCATAAAATAACATAAAATAAAATAAATACATAAGAAAGTAAAATAGAAGAAATGTGTAAGAAAAAAAATCTCAAGTACTGCAAGGATGAATCAAAAAGCTTGTCTTTATTGCTGTACACAAGGTGTGCTCAGGTACACAATGCTCAAATAAAGGTTCGTCCACACTTAGACCTCCTACTGTGGGCACTGGAAAAATACTATAACTTTCAAACAGACTAGAAGAGTTTTGTTACTTGACTACTGAAAGACTTCCTCCAATTGTGCACTTGGGCATTGTATTTATAGGCTTGGGAGTAGCTACTCTAATAATTAGAGTAACTACTCTAATAATTAGAATAACTGCTAAAGTAACCACTAGAGTAACCACTCTAATAATTAGAATAACTACTAGAGTAACCACTCTAATAATTAGAGTAACTACTAGAGTAACCACTAGAGTAACCACTCTAATAGTTATTTGTATGATCGCCATCTACACACACAACACAGTCATAAATGAGCAAGGATAGAGAAACCACAATGCAGTTGATACCTTGCCTCAATATCAAGCACATTAGCTAAGTTGTGGTTATGGAAGAAACTGGTTCAGAGATTTATCATAGGTGAATACCCAAGGTGTAGGGGTTAGGCGAATAGTAAAATGGAGAAAATTGAAAAATTTGTGCCAAGGCCCCCATGACTAAGACCGAACCTCCAGTAGCTATAAGAAGGAAAAATATGAGGAACAAGAAAGATGGGAAAAAATAACAATGTCAATGACAATAAAATGGATGTCATGGATGGGGATGAAACAAGAGATGATTGATTGCAAGAAATGTTTAAGGAAAAGAACTTAATAATTGCACCAAAAAGGAATGCTAGTGGGTCCTCCCCAAAGTAGGCTCATGCCTTTTATGCCCTGACAAACCCACAAAACAAAGAGTCTGTAGGCTCTAGGAATGTCATTTGGAAACAAGAGTTAAAAGCTTACCCAAAATAATTCACGAAAGAAAAAAAATGCACCTAGAATAGACTAATGATAAAACCAGTAATGAGGTGGAAAAATGGGAAGAAAGATGGAGAGGAGAGGATGGAATGGAATCCCAAGAACAATGTTGTGTACAATTCCTTGTATATTTTATGGTTAATATGACTGAGTAGAACTCATTCCAAATCCAGACTCAAACCAACCACATTCAGTGGCCTCGCATCAATACACTTGGCCAATCCATCCTCTTGAAGCAACAAGAGTGCCTTCACAAAGAGTGATCACCATCCGGAGGAGAGCAAGACGGATAAGCAAGATGTGAGAAAGGGCTTTAGTTAGAGAGAACCTTCAGTCATGGGTAACATGTATTTCCAGTTTCATAACTAATGCTTGTAGCCCATATTACTTTATTATGTCTAAGGGGTGTGCTTTGAATTCTCACTTTTCTCCTTTCTTTTCTTTTTTTTCTTGTGTGAGAACCACACCATGCAAAGACTTATTTTTATTCACTTGGCTTCTTGATTTTTGAACAATGTCAGAATGGTAGAAAACCCAAGAAACAAGCATCTAAACACCCAAGAGAATGGCTGGAAAAAATGCATCAAATCCCATTGAAGTCACACTCTTTTCATCCTTTGAGTATTTCCTTGGTTTGAAAAGTACCCAGCCACCAATTCATTAATAAATTTACTTAGAAAAAGGGGACTATATAGTTCCAAGCCAAAGGAGACCATAGAGTTGTATGGATGAGTGGAAAGCGTGGACTCATTGCCTATTTTACCAAAGAACCATTCCTTAATATCAGCATCATAATTCAAAGATAAAAACCAAACATTAGCAATCAATATGATATAATGCAATCTACCATCATGAACACTTATTGGATGACGAATAAAAGTAAATCAAACAAAGAAATAGTAAAAACATGAACGATGATGTAAAAAAAAAAGTTAAAAAAATATGTAAAAAAAAAATTAAAAAGAACTGAGGGCCTAAAATGGTTAGCATAGATGGCCATCTTCCCCATGACTGAGTTGGAAGGAGGAGATTCTAAATATTGAGCAAGGTTGTCCATCAACAAAAGTAGCATGTGTATTGGCTGTCCTAAGCTCATGGAAAGGTTTGGTTTGTTGTACATTAACCAACAATTTCTTGTCTGGGTTCTCAGGTTTGTATATTGTCATGGCACCTAAAGGAAAAGCTGCATAAATAATATAAGGTCCTTCCCATAGTGTTTGAAATTTAGTACATTGTGGCACATGTGTGGGATTTCAATAGAGAACCTTATCTTCCAGTTAATATTTAACTTTCCTAATCCTTAGGTCATGACGTTGTTTATTGAATGCCATGTGCAACTCATTAGATGATTGGGCAGTTAGTTAGTTTTCATCTAGCAAGTTAAGGGTGACTAACCATTGTTTCTATGCTAGACCAAGGTCAAGGTTCAGGTCACATGCCATGGATAGTGTACGAAGCTCAGTTTGAATGAGAAGCATTGGTAATTTACCGTATACTAACTCATAGGAAGAGTAGCTTGTAGGGAGTTTCCATGTGGAGCAGTATGCCCAAAGATCATCGTTCAGTTTAGTGTTCTAGTCTTGCCCAAACTTGCTAATAGTTTTTGTCAATATCTTCATAATCTTCCTATTGGTGACTTTTGCTTGATCGTTCACTTGGAGGTGGTATGGTGTAGTCAATTTATGCTCAACCCCTAAGTGTTGCATTAATTTTTGAAAAGTTCCACCTGTGAAGTGGGTACAATTGTCTAAAATAACTGCATGAGGCACATCAAACCTGTTTATGATTTGTTGTTGAACAAATTGTGTAGTTGTAGATGATGTACAATTCTTAACAACAACTTCTTCTGCCCATTTAGTTAGGTAATCAATAGAAACAATGATATAGGCTTTTCCATTGGACATTGGTGTAATTGGCCCCATAAAATAAATTTCCCAAATGTCGAAGGGTTCTAATGGTTGGATCCATTGTTGTGGATCCTCCATTCTAGTAGTCATTCCCCCATCATGTTGAAAGCACTCACAAGATTGGATGAATTAATGGGCATCCCAAAATAATTTAGGCTAATAATATCCTGTAAGGAAGATCTTGATGGTCGTTCATCTCCCAGCGTAATGACCCCCACAAGGACCCTCATGAGCATCTTGGAGAACTCAAAATTGATCTATATCGAGAACACACCATTGAACCAAGCCATTGGGACACCTTTGTAAAGTTTCCCATTGATTTCCATAAAGTACTTGGCTCGGTGAAGAAATTGTTGTTTCTTCTTAAGGTTTAACTCCTATGGTATTTGTTGGGTGAGGAGATAGGTAAGAATGCTACTATACCAGTTTTTCTCTTTGGGTGATTGATTATTCACTAAACCAACAAAGAGGAATTCATTAGAAAAATAATCAAAAATTGGATACTCGTCCTCTTTGTTATCCCATCACAACCAAGATAAATGATTAGCAACTATGTTCTCAGTGCCTTTACGATTGATCATCGTAAGATCGAACTATTGTAAGATTACAAGCCATCGTATGATATGAGGGCTTACCATTGCTTATTCATAAGGAACTTTATTGCACTATGATCTGTATGTATATATACTTTATATCCTAATACATAGTGTCTAAACTTTTCTAGTGCAAACACTACAACCATTAATTCTTTCTCTGTGGTAGTGTAGTTAAGTTGTGCACCAACAATACTTCTACTTGCACAGTGGATGTAAAAAGGATGCTTCTAGTAATTTAACTGTGTAAGTACGGCTCCTAAGGCATAGTTGTACGCATCAGTCATGATATGGAATGGTTTGGACCAGTGAAGAGCTTGTAGAATGGGTGTTTCTACTAGCTTCTGTTTTAGAGTTTGAAAAGCTAATTCGCATTCTGTAGTCCACTCGAAAGGTACATCCTTTTTCGTTAGTTCCACCAATGGTTTGGAAACCTTTGAAAAGTTCTCAATAAATTTCCTATAGTAGCCAATATGTCCAAGGAATGACCAAATATCCTTAACAATTTCCAGTTCATGGGTAATTCCTCGGATAACTTTAATTTTCTCGGGGTCTACCTCTATCCTTGTGTGTGAGATTTTGTGCCCTAGTACTATGCCCTCTTGGACCATCAAATGGATTTTCTACCAGTTGAGCCTCAAATTGATTTCTACACATCTTTTTAACACTTTCTCTAACCAGTCCAAGGCATGATCAAAGCTTTCTTCATAGGTGGAAAAATCGTCCATAAAGACTTCTACACCATTTCCTATCTACTGTTGGAAGATGCTTAAAACTAGTTGTTGAAATGTTGTAGGGGCATTGCACAAGCCAAACGACATCTATTTGTATGCAAAAGTTCCCTAAGGACTAGTGAACATAGTCTTGGCTTGGTTTCTGGGGCTATTTGTATTTGATTATATCCACTATATCCATCCAGAAAACTATAGTAGCGATGCCCTACGATGGTGTGTAAGACTTGGTCAAAAAATGGCAATGAAAAGTGATATTTGAATGTTGCCATATTCAATAGCTTGAAATCTATGCACACTCTCCATTTTCCTCCCTTTTTAGGCACAATAACTAAGGGGCTAACCCATTCGCTATCAAAAATGGGGTATATGAACCTAGCCTTGAGAAGCTGTTCAATTTTTTCCTTGACTACTTGCTTCAGCTTTGGGTTCAAATGCCTCTACGGTTGTCTTTGAGACTTCATGGAGGGATCAGTGTAAATCCTATGTTGGCATATCCTAGGATCTATTCTAGTTAATTCAGGATATGACCAAGTGAAGGCTTTTGACCATCGATTGATTACCTTCAATAGTTCTTCTTTTTGTTGAGAAGAAATCTTAGCATTAATAATTGTTGGTTTTCCTTTTTTAAGGAATGTGTACTGATGGGTAATGGTTTCAGCTAGAGGGGCTCCTGCTTAAATTTCTCAAGGATTTCTAACTTCCCCCAGTTGACATTTTCAAGGTTAAGACTTAGAATTTGGTGGTGGACTCTCTCTAATGCATCTATGTTATCGATGTAAGCGCAAGTCAAACCCTTAGTTGGTTTCATGCATATGAGTGAACTACTTTCTTGATTAGCTATCAGCCACTAGGTGCCTTCCTATTGTGTGGCTACTGCATATAGGCATCTTTGTATGTTGATCACTTATGAACAATGATTACATGCAGGTAATGTAAACCTTTGCATAAACCATGACCTCTACATGCAATTACACCCTGTGTCACTGTATGTGATGCATGGAACTTTCTTCTTCTTGATCTTTTCGAATGTATTTTCTTTTGATATTTCTAGGGAAAGATCGTGGATTCCTAAGCGTGTGTCAATGGTGCTTAGCCATGCTCTTCTGATTATGATTGGGAAGTTCCCATTACCATTGTTCACGTAAATCACTAGGAAGTCAGCTAGGTACAACCACCCACAAATAGTGGTAACAATATCTTCCACTAGTCCCAATGGGATAGTGATGGACTGGTCAGCCAACTCTAGATGGATGTTGCTCTTTTTCAATGGAGGAAAGTTCCAAGCCTTGTACATTTCTTGAGAAATCAAGTTAGCACTGAAACCTAAATTCAAAAGAGCCTTGCATGGCACATTTCCAATGATTTGTAAGTATATCAGAAGAGTCCCAAGATCAGAGAATTTCCTGGGAAGGTGGCTAGCTTTGATTCAATCGGTGATGGCATGTGTTAGCATGACCATATGTGTTGAGTGTGGTGGTTAAGTTGAAGGAGGCTCCAATGTTTTGATTGATACTGAGGCATCTAAGGAATCAGCCACTTGTGATTGTAGGGGCTTGGTTGGTCTATTGGTTGTAAAGAAAGGTCTTTTCTTCATGTGGTTGTTGGAACCAATAGTAGGTTGAGAGTTAACAGCTCTTGTGGCATTACGTTGCTGTGACTGGGTAGGGATTTCACCTAGCATAGCTAGAGCATGTGGTAGTGGAGCTATTGGTGGAAGAGATGTGACTAGATGAGAAGGATGATATGCTTGCAGAATATCACCCCTAGAAGAGGGAATCCCATAATACTCGTGGGCTTGGTAGTAAGGTTGATGAGTGATGTGACCAGTAGAGTCACATGGGGAGATTGACTGATGCACGTAATATCCATGCGGGTCAAGTTACCAGTAAGCATAATATTGCCTTGGTGGTGGCATTCCACTTGGATAATACGTTAAGGGTTGGTGGAACTGTCTTGGGTTACCTTGAGGGTAAGGTAACCTTCAGGGTGCTTGCCGTTTGTTCAATCATGGGTTGAGTACATACACCCCAGAATCTTGTAGATGTGAGATTATAGGGTAGCATCCCTTAGGATGGTCATATTAACATATTTGATATTCACTATCATTGTCTATTTTCGACTCCACAGCCTCTTCAATGATGGCAACTTTGCCCTTACCCTTGCTACGTGCATGTTCAGCTTCTCTCTTTTTCCTTCTTTCATGATCACTACCTTACTCTCTAGACTCCTCTACTATTTTAAGAAGATATTGAAATCTATTATCTAGGGAATCCCACATTTGATCTACCTTTGCTGATACTTCTGATGTCAACTTTTGGATAGGCAAAGTTTTCCTATTCACCATCTCTTTGAGTGGTGACTCTTCTTCATCCTCACAAAATCTTACTCCCTTCTTCTAGTGGGAAGGATCTCAATTATACTCTTTTGCACTCTCTCTTCCATAGCTCACCTTCTTCCTTAGCAACTTGCTCCAATAGTCTTTGAATTTGATGGGACCTAAGCTTAGATAGTCTTCCTTGGGCATAAGTCCCAAGGATTCCTCTTGTTTCATGCCTAAGCCCATCCACAAGATGATGTAATTGATCCCTTTGTGAATAACCATGGCCAAGAAAATAGTGTAACAGTGCATAATATCAGGCCATGGCAACATCCAAGGGTTCATGTCCTCCTTGTTTCTAGCCTTGGATTTACTTTTGCAAGTTAGACACTCGAGAGTACATTTGGCACTTGTCATTAAATAGTTCTAACATAGTACTCCACCTACGAATGGATTCCAGTTCTAAAGACCAGTACCAATTTTTTGCTTCTTTAAGTAGTGTCTGTGGAAACAACTTAAGTTTTTTATATTCGTTCTCTATATGTTGTAAGGCACATGCATTACGGAATGCTTGTAAGTGATTCTGAGGATCAGCATTGTATCCCCCTTTAAATCATGGGATATTGTTCATATCTAATCTCTTGATCCTACTATCTTTATGGTGCCTTGTTGGAATTCTAACAGCCTCATTTATGTCCAACATACTTCAAGTAGCGAGTAGGGGTTCATTGTGATCATCTCTTTCATGGCATCTATGATGCCTATGTTGTTCCCTACTCTCCCTTCTTCTATACCTTCCACTTTGTCTACCTTTATCCCCATGTTTTTTTCTTTATGACTACATATGGATATTGAAGGAGGGGTGAAGGAGATGATGAAGGTGAAGAAGAAGGAGAACCATCACCATGACAATGTTTACTACCTTCTCTCCTCCAGTCCCGGCCCCGATCGCGATTGCGATAAGAATGTCCACCTTTATCATGAGTTCGTGTCCCTTTTTTGGATCCTTTTTGCTCGTGGATATCAGAACCTGGGTTATGAATAGTGGAATGAATATTCTAATACACAACCCCTTGACAAA
Source organism: Gnetum montanum (assembly GCA_015680685.1). Lineage (NCBI taxonomy): Eukaryota > Viridiplantae > Streptophyta > Gnetopsida > Gnetales > Gnetaceae > Gnetum > Gnetum montanum. The sequence continues at coordinate 629,332 of MNCI01015910.1, read as the reverse complement.
AGTCAAGGGGAGGAACATCGTTGTGTGGGAGGCTGCCTGAGGTAGGTTCACCACCCTCATTTTCACTTAGGACATGCGGGACATCCTCGGACCACTTACCCTTCAAACACTTATGATGTCTCTCCTGTTGCAAGTTCCTTTAACATTGTGCCTTTGTGGGATGGTATTCTCTTGAGTTGTGGTCTTGCACAACGTAATCTGTGTGTAAGTGGGACATGCCAATTCGTGTGAGAGCACGAATAAGCATGCTTGGAACTGAATGATCAGGAGGTAACACTATGTTACCTTCTAAGTCTCACCAACGTAGTTGTTCATCTTGATGGAGGATAAAGGTGAAGTCTGGTATATACTTATTGAGATGAATATATACCATTCGAACTTATTGAGGAATTGGCCGATCAACGTCATGTGTATTACATCACCGATTGTTTCTCGTTTTAGACCTAGGCGGTGAGGTGCTTTCGTACGAAGAAGGAGACATACTTTTCTATTCAATGTGTAATGTATTCTTGTTTATTATTTTCTCAATCAACCATAAGGGTTCATTCCAATGATGTGAATGATTTCCTATGTTCTAATTAGAGCACAAACAACTAAGTCCCCAGAAACGGCACCAATGATGAGCAACGAGATACCCTTATCCAGTCAGATTTCAAGGACTAAGTGCTTATGCACCCTTGTAGAATAAGGACAGGTTGATTAATCGTTATCTTCCCAAGCTTACCTGTATGTCATGATTGTATGGTTAAGTAAGCTTGAGGCCATATTATTTTTATAGCTTTTATGTTTCTATGACTTGCACTAGTAGGAAAATAGAGAGATAACTAGGTGACTAATTTAACTTAACTACTCATTAACTAAGTTCTAACTAATCCTAACACAAGCATCAATTCCCACTTGCTGTACACATCCTGAACTAGTGCAACACTGTTGGTATTACCAAACGTTAATCATTACTGGGTTACCCAGCATTACACGCATGCTTGAAGTGGTCATGCTTGTGTAATTTAACGATTTTCTTAATTCATCAAAATGAATTTCTATGCTAATAAAAGAAATGTAAAGTGCATAAAATAAAATAAAATAAATGCATAAGAAAGTAAAATAGAAAAAATTTGTAGGAAAATAAATCTCAAGTGCTGCAAGGATGAATCAAAGAGCTCGTCTTTATTGCCGTACACAAGGTGTACTTAGTGTAACAACGGAAAATGTTGGTAGCTGGAAAATACCAAACAAAATCCGTGTACACAGTCTTAACCACGGATCCATGCGAGGGCTGTGTAGAGAAAACGAATCCGCAGTGCCCTGAACGGTCTTGTCCATCAGACAGGGACTTACTCAATTAGTAAATTGATGAAGATTATAGATAATCCGTGGAACGATTTGATTCGATGAAACGTGAAAGGAGAGGAAAACAATGTAGATAAATTGCAATAATGACAATGTTAACACGATAAGAAGGATCAGATTGAAGAAAAATGCGCAATTCCCAGATCTGTGCTTTGACCTGAAAACTGAATATATTGTATACACCAATGGAAACATTTCCGCTTATCTTGTGCGGAACATACACAAAATAACAAGAAAATTGCTCAGCAAGGAGTACATAATGAAGTTTGGTCTACCTTGTAAGCCAAAGACGGGATGCAAGGAAGGTCAAGCCTGAATAAGTATCGATCAACTATCCGATCAATAGATGTTACCAACCGCACCAGATGATCTCTCGATCTCTGATCTATCCTCTTTGCCTTCGGTAGCCTTTGCTCAAAGCTACTGATGATCACTGATGGGGAGAACTGTGTTTTTTGCCAAAAGGTATGATCACTCTGCTGCCAATGCTCAACGATGTCTCTTGTCTCTGCTCGAAGATGATAACTACCAAAATTTGAAGAAGCCTCTCCTCCCGAAGGTCTGCCTTTCTTTGCCAACTGGAGTATTTATAAGTTCGACAACATGCAGAAAAGGCACGGCCTTGATGACACGTGTCTCGAACCTTCAAGATACCGTTGACTTGACAAATTTTACGTTGAATTGGTTATGTCGTCTCACATTTCTGGGAAAAGGGGCAACGTACGCTGTCAACACTTTTGCCAAAGCTGCTTCATGATTATGCACAATACGCTCATCAGCGTATTGTGCGTGTGGATAGCAGATGCATAACTACTTTAGCTGGCTTTATGCTGTATTACACTTGTTTATGCTGCGTCGCGTGGCAGAGCGTAATAGAGCATGGGAGTAGTTGGTGCCAGCTGTTTTACGCTTATTTACACCGCAAAGCGTAATAAGGCGTAAAAATGGTCAACTTTACTACAAATTACGCTTGTCCACCCTACGTAGCGTAATGAGCGTAAAGCGACCAATCTACAAAAAGAATAAATCAATCTGCTGCGCTTCCTTTGACTCTGACTTTGCTTTTCTTGAAGCTCGTTACGCTGCTCTACGTAACGGAGCGTAAACTCGGCCTTGAGCAAAAGACTTAGCTGAATATGCCACAAGCTCTAAACTTTAAACTCCGTTAAAATTACCGAAGTGAGTTACTTTCTGCTATCGGGCTATGCCAAACAGAGTTACGCTGAGCGACACTACGCTATGTTGCGTAGTGTAGCGTAAAGAGAGAAAACAAAGTAATGTTAAAAGTCTGTGAGAAACTTGGAAACTTGATGCTGCGCGCATCTTTGCTTTGTTCTGTCTTCTAGATTGCCGTCGCAAACTTCCGCCTGAATCGCGAATCTTCGCCTGAGGCCGATTCGTAATTTCTATGGTGTTTCAATGGCTCCTCTTTATTGATGGTTAGAGGACTTGCCCGAAAGACGTCGACGAAGAATATGAAACACTAGATAGGTAAAAGTACCAACAACGTTCATCAATGGTTACTCAAGTGTCGCCCTGTCAACATAGAGATGCAGAGATGAGGGAAATGGGAGATAGGATAGTATAGGAGGAAACAGGTTCAGGGAAGACTCAAATGAGGTTCGGGGAAGACCCAAGTGAGGTTCGGGGAAGATCCAAATGAGTAGGGATAGCTTTTTCACGCATAAGCACTTAGGCTTTCTCCTGCAATTGCGTTTGCATGGAGTTATGCTGTCATTTTGTAGATGAAGGGGCTTGCGTAGACGAATTGTGTTGCATCTGCACAGCCTGGGTGAGATGAGTTTTACCCATTTTACCGTCCCCCCCCTTTTTTTTGCCATCCATTAGGCGAGTTGCATTACGCCGGTTCATGGACTTGAGTGTAATGCAAATGCGGAAAGTGTTTCACAGTTTGCGTAAGGGAAGCAAATGGGATAGTTAAGGATAGTGATAACGGCTAGGGGTAGGATCATGAGGAACACAAGGATGCACCCCCCGAGTGGACAGGTTAACTCAAGTAGCCATCTCAAAACGCTGTCGGTACTATACCACTCAGATGAACGCACCTTCGAACGATGTCCTCGTAATAAGTAGCCTGCAACCAAAGAAGAGAACAGAGTATACCATTGCTTGTGTGAATTACCAGCAAGGTTGTTGAAACAAGTACTATTTGAGGCAAGATAAAGTCAACGGGCCCTGAAGGAGGAACTGTAGCACGAGGCTAGAGTCTTCAGCATTGACGCTCGGCCTAGCATATCGCCGCCAAAGAACATCAAACTTAGTGCACCTGACTGGCTATGTAAAGAACCAGCTAGGTGAATCTATGAAGCTAGAGCCTGATAGTGATGATGAGCAGAGGTTCCCAAAGTCGTAGTTGATAAGAACTCCTTTGGGGCTCCGATCGGTGAATCTAAACTCTCAAAGGTGCCACTGCTGTAGTGGGTGCAGTGACGGCATCTTCGAGGGGTCAGTAGTATGCCTTTCAGCACATCCGAGGGATCAGCAGAATGTTAGTGAGGTAGTGATGCTAGGGCTGTTCCAGCATCCCATCCCATTTGTTTTATAGCTGCACAGAGATGAGTACGCTCGCTTGATTTGTATGATGGTAGTTTGTAAGTCCCAGTTTTAAGTCCTAGTAGACTGTCGTTGCTGGTTTTAAGTCTCAGCAGACCATGGTCCTAGTTTAACGTCTAGGCGGACCAAGAAATGCTAGTTTTACGTCGTAGCGAACGGTGGCAAGGCTGATTTATGGTCTCAGCAGACCGTACTGTGGGTGTCAATTTTGTGTCATGACCCAGGGACAAGTCTATGCTGGTTTCATGTCTCAACAGACAGCTACTTACCTGTGCCAATTTTGTGTCATGGCGGACAGGCGATGCCAGTTTAGCATCATGGCGGACGTGTGCCAAAGATGCCAGTTTTTCTTCTTGGTGGACTTGTACAACACTGCCAGTTTTACGTCGTAGCAGACGGTTGCAACTTACCAGTTTCGTGTCGTGGTGGATGGTTAGTGCTAGTTTAGCGTCGTGGTGGACGCGTGAAGGGAATGCCAGTTTTACTTCATAGCGGACATTTGTTGCCAGTTTAGCGTCATAGCGGACAGTTGCAACTTACTAGTTTTGCGTCGTGATGGATAGTCAGTGCCAGTTTAGCATCGTGGTGGACACATGAAGGGAGTGCCAGTTTTACGTCGTAGCAGACAGTTGTTCCTAGTTTAGCGTCATAGCGGATGATTGCAACTTACCAGTTTTGCATCATGGTGGACGGTCAGTGCCAATTTAGCGTCGTGGCGAACGCGTGAAGGGAGTGCCAGTTTTCTGTCGTAGCGGACGTTGTTGCCAGTTTAGCATCATAGCGGATGGTTGTTGCCATACCTGATGTTAACACTAGAGATGTAGCTAGATGTAGTACCGCTTTAGATATATGTGATTCACAAGATTCGGTAACTCATTGCCGTCGATATCCGCTAGTTTGAATGCTCTGTTGTCATACACATTAGCCACCAAGAAAGGGCCCTCCCAGTTTGCAGAGAATTTGCCCACTGGTTCACGAATGACCTTGAGAACTAAATCTCCTTTCTTGATCAGATGCTGCTGGAGATTATGGCGATGCTTTTGCCTCTGTTTGTCTTGATAATTCTCGATTGCATCAAGTGTTTGTATTCGCTTCTCTTCTACTGAGTCCAAATCCATGATCTGAGATTCGGTGTGTTTAGCCTCATTTATAATCATGGAGAGGACCATTCTCAGAGAAGGAACTTGTAATTCAAGTGGCAGCACTGCCTCATATCCGTAGACTAGGCTATAGGGCGTACTATCTGTAGCCATCCTACATGTAGTATGATATGCCCATAGCACATAGAGGATCTTTTCATGCCACCGTTTCTTATTACTATCAAGCATTTTCTTGAGTAGATTGATAATGACTTTATTTGTGGCTTTAGCTTGACCATTCGCTTGTGGGTAATAGGGTAAGGAAAAAGATTGTTTAATGCCAAGGCTATCACAGAAGAACTTGGTTTCCGTACTACTAAATTATGGCCCGTTATCGGTCACGATAGTCATCGGGAGACCAAATCTGGTTACAATGTTGTCTAGGATGAAATGGAAAATTTGTTGAGATGTGATCTTCTGTAAAGGAATAGCTTCTACCCACTTCGTGAAGTACTCAGTAGCAATAATTATGAAGCTATGACCTACAGAAGATTTCGGTGTGATAGGCCCTATGATGTCTAGTCCCCATCGTTGAAATGGCCATGTTATCTGAGTTGTGTGTAATTCTATGGACGACATGTGTATAAGATTTGCATAACGCTGACACGTGTCGCACGTTTTAACCTTTGTTAGAGAATCTTTTTCCATGTAAGGCCAGTAATACCCTAAGCGATGGATTTTTGAAGCCATAGCTCGTGGTGCTACGTGTCCTTCGCATAATCCTTCGTGGACTTTGCCAAATATACGTTGTGCTTGGTCTTTGTTAACGCAAGTAAGCAGCATGCCATCGAAAGAGTGTCTACAAAGAGTACTGTCTCCTATGATGACGTACTACCTAGCTTGCTTGCGGATTGCATCCTTTTGCGCGCGTGTTAATTCGTGTGGTGGCTTGCCTTGCAAAAGGTAAGTTTTGATGTTGTCATACCACTCTGGTGTGCTATCCTCGAGCAACGAAGATATTTGCGCTGCCTGAATGATGGGATCTGTGCAATCTGTTATTAATGTGGGGCAGGTGTCGAAGAGGTGCGATGTCACGTTTAAAGCGAGTGTAGCTAGTGCATCGACCAGTGTGTTATCATTTTGTGGCACGTGTTGGGCATCGATGGTCGTGAATCGCTTCAAAAGATCTTTAGCCATATCGCAGTAGGGCTGTAAATGTGCAGCCTTGCAGGTGTAGACTCCTGTGATATGATTTATAATGAGCATCGAATCACCCCTAATTTCCAGGTGTCGAACATTGAGTTCTCTGGTAGTTAATAATCCCCTGAGAAGCCCCTCATATTCTGCCACATTGTTCGTATAGGGAAAGGTCAAGCAATAAGCGTGAAGATGCACATCCTTAGGTGATAGCATAATAACTATAGCGGTGCTGCCGCCTCTAACGGTTGAAGCTCCGTCAAAGTATAACGTTGCTTCGAGGCCTGTTAAAATAGGGCTTAAACTATGTACATGTTTATCCGGAAACTCAGGCTCTATGGTTGCCTGACTGTCAATAGGTGATGTTACTAATTGGTCAGCTATCGCTTGGCCTTTCGTAGAAGATTGACCGATGTAATGCAGATCGAAATCTACCGTGATAGCTTTCCAACGAGCTATTTTACTACTTTCATACAGATTATGCGTAATGGTCCTAAGGATGTTATTTTTACAGATGATGTTAACTTGGCTACGAAAAAGATAATGTCTACACTTCTTGAGCGTAAATACTAATGCTAAGCAGTTACACTCTACTTCGTTATACCTCATTTCATACGCACATAGAGCATGACTCAAGTAGTAGATGGGTACTTCTGACCCATCATCCCTCTTTTGACAGAGTAATGCAGCTAAGGCTACGTTTGAAGTTGCGAGGTAGATGTAAAACAGTCGATCCCTTTGCGGTGGGAAAATTGCTGGCAAGCGTTGAAGCTCTTGCTTCAAGCTGTCAAACGCGCACTGACAATCGTCCATCCATTTGAAATTAACCCCCTTTTTAAGCAAATGTTGCATAGGGTGTAACTTATTGGTTAATCTTGAGATGAACCGCCTGATAAACTGTAACCTCCCCTGTAATCTGCATAATTGCTTAAGATTCGTAGGGGGTGTCAATTCAACAATGGCTTTGACTTTGTCAGGATCCACGCGTATACCAGTTTCCGATACCACAAACCCTAGCATGCGTCCGATTTTGATGCTGAATACACACTTCTTTGGGTTAAGCCGGAGGTCGTATTTAGAACATCTCTTAAGGACTAACTCCAGATCCCCTGAATGGTTGTCTGACTTTATAGACTTAATAGCTATATCGTCAACATAATCATTCAGTTTCCCTAGAAGGTAATCGTTAAAGATGTATGTCATGGCTCGTTGATATGTAGCTCTAACATTTTTTAACCCAAAAGGCATCATGGTATAGCAAAAAGGTGCCCCAGGATGTCATGAACGTTGTGGTCAGTTGATGTTCTGGGTTGATGCGAATCTGATTATAGCCCGAAAAGCCATCCATAAAGGATAGAAGCGCATGCCCAGCTGTTGTATCGACTAGTTGGTCGATACTCGGTAGTGGGAAATTATCCTTAATTATAGCTTTGTTCAAGTCTCGGAATTCTATACAGATGCGTATACTTCCAGTCTTCTTTGGGACAAATACAATGTTAGATACCCAATCCGAGTAATCGACCACGTGGATGAAACCAGCCTGATACAGTTTGGTGATCTCATCACGCACTGCTAGCGCGATCTCTGGTTTGATCTTCCGTGCTTTTTGCTTAATTGCTTTGATATGGGGATCTAGGATTATGTTGTGTTGTATTAACCTTGGGTCCAGTCCCAGCATATCCTCGTATGACCATGCAAACACCGTGATATTATTCTGGAGGACCTATTTTATGTCGTCATGTGCCTTTTGGTCTAATAGAGAACTAACCTTGAGAGTCTTAGTCTCACCCCTATGCGTAACCACAGAGACCTCGTTGAGTGGGTCTTCAGTTACATCTCCAGCTTCCAGATCTAGCATACGCGTCGATTGTTCTAGCCAGTCTAGGGATGTTTCCGACATGGCTATGGTTGTGTCACTAAGGGCAAGGTTTCTATTAGTGTTGGATCAAGTTATCTAATGATTTCACCTTGTAGGCCTATTAAAACTAGCGGTGCAGACAAAGTTTCATCCATTGGCCGATTATCCTGCAAAATTGTCAAATACGAGAGTAATTAGAAAGATGCTAAGTTTGATGCGATAAGTATTTAACGAGTAACGCTTGGTTTAGTCTAAGAGGATGTGACGTGATGTTATCAAGCGTAAAAAACTAACTGATTTTCAAATTCTGTGAATAGCCTGTAATCAATGCAACTTGATTACGAGGAGATAAGATACAGTAGTTTAGGATTGTTTCAGACCGTAATGCATGCAATATCTGTCACAATTAATGGCTTGATTTTTGGGTTCCAGCTCATACTGACACTAGTATTTGGGTAAGTCTTGCTGAAATCGGGCGTCAAGTCGGTTAATTTCGCATATAAGTAAGTAGATCTCATTGAAAACAGGTTGTTGGTTATTGCGAATTTGAATTCTCAGCTATTACAGAGAGAAGGAGGAAGAGCGAAAGATTACAGTGCGTTACTCATAAAGGAGTGAAAGTGTGCAAGTGTGAAGGTGTTAGAACTGTAACAATGGCACCGAAAGTAAGAGGGAAGAATGCGAAATTGGCCAAGATTGACGAAGTATAAGGGAGCCTGCAGCATGCCTCGCAGGCCATGGTCGAAGTGAGAGACGTTACGCCTTTGAATCGGTAGGCCATCCCTTGCTTATTCGCATTGTTTTTAATGATATGTCTCCTTTTTATAGTGTTTATTCTTGTCGCGTTGTCTGCGTAAATTAGAGTTTTAGACTATAGACCTAGCGTTAAGATGAGGGTTTATACAACAGGATTGCGTCTATCGCCATTGTCAGGGACAAACCTTGTACTGTTGCAAGGGTTTAAACGATTTCGGCATGAATAGCTAAGCGTAATTTGCAGATTTTCTATAATTTAAGCATGCAAATCTGAATCTAGACATTGATATGTTTATTATTTTCTTTGTATAGTATCATGTTAAAACCCGCCTTAATCGTCTTAGATATAGTCGGGGTTTTATGCTGTATAAACCTGATCATACCCAACGTTCCTCCCCCTCAGACTCGGTTGCAGGGGAGGGCCATATGGTTCCAAAAGGATGCGCTGGAGTTTCTGTAGTTCTTGCTGTGTAACTACAACATTATTGTATGGTCACACCTATCGGGAGATATTGCTGGCGCCATTTTGGAACACCTGTTAGTGGGTTCTACGTAGGGAATCCTGGCTTTCTTGATAGACGGGGCTATCGACACTGGTCGTCCCCAGGACCGCGAACTTAGCGCCAGAGGGTTGAGGCATTTAAGTTGGATCTAGGAAATGGCCCAGTTTAGCTGTTACCATGCATACAATACTTTGTTCATGGCCTATCATGTCTCAACTTACTTCCAGAACCCACCAGGCATAGTGTATTATTCGGGCGGGTAAGTTGTTTTTGTTGGTGATATAGTCATTATGTGTTTATCATCTGGATTTGTAAAGCATAAGATAAGAATACGTCGTATGATACAGGTTTTTTATCCATGAGAACAAGTTGATAGGTGATAGTGATACATTAACTTGGACCGAGACGGCAATAAAGGCGTTTACCTCAACTAGCAATGTATGCACTGGTGTAATGGGGCAGATTACCTTCGACATTCATTAGTACCCCACCCGTTATGCTGATTCCTTCCAGAATTGCCAGAATCTCGGGTGGTTACATGAAGAATGGACTTTGGATCCCCCCCTTACCGTCACGGACGTGCAGAGGAAACTTCCTCCATTTCCTCTGCCATTTGGACCTGGTGAAATTACTACATATTTTATTGTTGCGTATGTAATCGTGGATCTTGAATGTTGTGTAATAATGTTTTTGACATGTGTCTTGCATTGTTCAGTCAGGGAATCCTAGGAGATTACCCTTACAATTTTCGGCCGCGACACGAATACCCTCCTCTTCCGCTATGGCGACATCAAGGAGGCACAACGCTGGCTCGGCCATGCGGCGGCACTAGTTGCGTTGGTTACTGTTGGCGACCGTTTGGGACGCGACCGCCAACGAGTGTCCTCGAACAGGATTTAGGTGCCCGCTGGTCTCTGGCTACACCAAGGCCCAGATACCTCCAAATAACTCAGTAGTTAATGTGAGTATGTGTGTGTGCTGTTGCGGCGTGCGGTTGTGTGAAATGTAACGATTGCGTGTGTGTGAAATACAAATGACTTACTTTATGAGATTCAGCCAACTTT
>MNCI01015910.1:518938-618225 GCA_015680685.1 Gnetum montanum | reverse complement strand
CCTCTCCCTTGGCCCTTGAAGCCTATTTATAGGATTCCAAGGTAGGTAGGGAAGTTACAATTTCAAAAATATCTTAAAAATATCTCACCTAACTTTTCTCTCAAGTAACTTGACTCACCAATTAGAAAATTTCTTGCCCAACAAGTTAGGAGGTTACTTGCCCAACAAGTTAGGTAAGTTACAACAATATTGGGTGGTTTCAACCACAAAAGAGATAAAAATGCTGCATCTGACATGTGTCCCATGTAATTGCCAAGTGTCTTCATTGAGTTGCCAAGTGTCTTCATCATGGAGAGAAACAAGCTGCAGCTGACACGTGTCCTTGGTGGTTGAGAAGTAGCCCATTTAGTTGACAAGTGGCCTTGGTGGTGGTTACCAACTTCATGGATTAAGGTTAGGAAGTTACAACTTCCACATAAAGTTACAATTACATAAATAAAAGCTATAGTTGGAAATGTTCATAAATCCCCCCTTTTTATAAAATAGCTATACATATAACTTTATATATATATATTTAGGAACTACATAAAGGTCAATTAATAAAATTTGATCATCTATCTCCCCTTGGCCATGCTGCAAAATAATTTGAAGAGGCTTGTACAACCTTTTTTACTAGCAATAGAAATTAGATGAAAGTGCCTCTTCATTCCCACTTCATTCCCTTAAATAACTACATCATGAGCATCGATCCCTTGTTCAAACTCATTTTTCAGAAGGTTAGCTCTTAATTGTTCAATTCTCTTTGCTGCGTAAGTCATCCAACCTCAAGCCGGCCGAGCATCCAAATATTCCCTTGTTAATATTGTGGTGATGTTATAATACTGCGCATAAAATTCACTACATACTTGATACAGGAAAAAATAAACCCGATGCCACAATTTCTTGATTAATCACGACTCGGGAAATTCCCCACTGCTGCCTCTCGTAGGCGGGAGAAACTAGTGTAATTTTCAATTTTTTGAGAGTAGAACGCGGAGGTTTTTTGTCACTGAATCTTGTTGTAGGCTACTTAATGAAGAAATCCGCACTAAAACTGAAATGCCCATGCCTCGGCCTCATGTCAGGGTTACCCTGTAATGCCTTCCTCCTTGTAATGGGTTGTTCCAGATGTTGTTGCAGGGTGGATGATGATGGGGTTTGTGCTTGAGCAGGGATGAGGGTTTCGTGGGGCAGGACGGAGGTGTTTTAATGGCGGACGGAGAAGGTGTAGAGGCAGGAGAAGGAGGAGGAGTAGTTGTTTATGACGAAAGTGAACAAATATCCCTATCTCCTCCACTTTGGAATGATGGCGTTACTTGCAGAGGAGGCTGGGAATTAATAAAGAAACGAGGTTCCTGAGGCTGCCCTTGCACTGTCCGGTGGTCCGGTCACCATGGCATGTGACAGGAATAAGGATTTCTATGACTAAAACTGCACCCGCAGATGAAATGAGATGAGATGAAGGATTAATGTCAGCGTGAGCGTGAGCAGCGCTCCAAAAAACATAGCCACTGTTGTGGCGTTCCTATTTTGGGCATTTCCGGTTTCTGCAAGGCGTGAATAATCCAGGTCTCATGGGTTTTCCAGAGTTTTAATCCACGAAATCGCAAGGTTTTCTGTACATAAATTCTTGACCAGAGCCTTCCAGCGACCATTTTGAAGATCACGTTCAGGAGGGCATCGAGTACACCGCGAATATTAACGGCATCGGCAGCGACAAAGAAATAGATTCGCGAGCTGCATCCGCGGTCGGAAAAAAAGGAGAAAATGAACACCTTGAATGCTGCCATTCAGAGCCGCTTCAAGAACGATTCAGTTGTTCCCAATATTTACAGATCGCTTCCATTGCCGCTCTGATTATTTCAGAAATTGACGCTTTCCAGCAGAGTATTTTATTTTATTTTCTTGCAAGGCAGGGCCAAACATAAAACGTGAACCAAAAAATGGTTAACAGGGATTTTAATAAAGCATTCATGAACGGGGTGGGCTTTTCAAATTGATAAAACCTTTCAATTCTTTTTCTCTTTTTTTTTTCCATCACATAGTGACATGATAAATTTTCCTTTCATGGGTATCATCACTTGAAAATGAAACCTCTAGTCTTATTAATAGAGCACAACCATCATATAATTTTTATCTAAATATCACCCTTGCTGTTCCATAGTATGGCTAAACAGTTACCAAGCTGCGGGAAGCGAGGCTAATGCATTTATTCTTGGCCGTAACCCCTAATGTCCCTACCAGTGAAATGTTAACCCTGGTCAACTCCTTCAGTGAGAGGGCTGAGCATTTTTGCACGCGCATGCATCACGTACTTGTAAATTTTGATATTGACGCTCAGCTATTTGCAGACCTCTTCAGCGTCCCTTCCGACGACCTTCCCATAAAGGAAAAAGTGAAGAGGAGCCTCAAGTGTCAGGAGGAGCTAGAGGAGTGGCTAGGGACCAAGAAGGAGACTATGGGGATCCCTTGCGAAAAGATCGAACTAGAGATTTCCAAGACGATTTATCCCTTGTTCCGGGCCCAGGCTTTCCCCAAAACACTCTCGCAGGGTAGGTTCTTTACCATACAACAGACCTGTATCATGCGGGAGGTTATGGAGGAAGGGATCCAGTTCGACTGGGCAAGCTATTTTGCTGAGGGGTTATGCACTGAAATGATCAGGCTTCGTCAGAAGTTTGAGTCTCGTTTCAATGTGCATTTCGCCTTCTTCATAGCTTGCCTTTGGCGTTTTGCCGAATTTTTGATTATCCAAAGGAATGGGGTCTGGGTACAGCAAGACTAAGATCAGCTATCCAAACCTTGAATTACCCACATTTTCGGCACTACCCAAGGACAGGATCCCCTGGAGGGGATTGGCAAGTCTCAGTCTATAACAACAAGGGATTTGGCGGCGCCTTGAGTACGAGGCCTAGACAGCGTAGGTGGGGTGATTCCCACTTACACTGGCAATGCTTTGTGGGGGAAATGCCTGGCGACAAAAATTGTAGACACTTCAGCTCAGCATAAACGACCTCGGCTAATCGAGGCCCCTATGGAACCAGCAAGTGGCACAGGCCGTACTGTACAAGTCAGAGTTCAGTGGAGTAAACCTCTGCCTGCTAAGTGTAAAGACGTAGTTGTGGAAATTATTGTATTACACAACTCTATTTAGTGTATTTTGAATCGTTTAAATGCATTATGTGATATGAATAGCGAGGCCTGCAGAACGGTTGACCCTTGAAATAGGGGCAGTGGTATTACGGAGTGGGGAGGAGGCCCCAGTTTTGGAAGAGGAGGCCCTGGCTGTTAGAATAAGTGACACACAGGCACTTGTGTGTGAAGAGAGAGAGAGGAGGAGGAAAATGTTGACACACCTTCCACTGTAACCGGTATAGGTAATTAGCATATTAGAATTTTTAAAGAATTTTGTTAATAATTAGAAATTTTAACTTGCTTGCGCTACAGATGAACAAGATGCATCCACGTCCGCCGCTGTAAGCAGAGCGTGGAGAGAATTTTCTGACAAGTTTGCCTTCATGGAAGACGTTGTCAGCGATATGATCGAGCGTCTCGAGTGCGTCGATCCTAGAGCTGGTATGTTGCAGCTATAATAGGCTTATTTTATTACAAAGTTGTAAATTTTTACTTACATTGGATACTGTTTGTTATCAGGAGCTCGCCTTCGATGGGACCCTACGGAGCCCATTGATTTGGACACTGTGGAGCCTTCATCCAATGGGGCGGTCATGCCACGCAACATTTATGAGGAGATGCGTAAATATGTGTTACGCTCAACTCACTCCTTGTGGGAGAGTAAAAATGTCAATGAAGACCTCTGGAAAAGGCTACAGAGGTCAGAGAGAGAAAAGGCATCTCTGGCTAAAGAGGTCGGAGACTTAAAATCAAGATGCAAATTCTTGCAGGTGTGGGAAACGGGGGCAGAGGACTAGCGTACAGCTATTATTGATTACTCTTGCTATTGGACCACAGTCAGGAACAACGTGCAAACCAATCGGGAGTTGGTGGAGCAGAGGATGCAAATAGAGTTGTTATCTCAGAAAAGCCAATACTGGAAGGATTTCTACGCAAGTGTGCAAGAGTGGGGGTAGAAAGAAAAAGATCATAAGCATCTATATAAGCGATAAAGTATCGCTTATCATCAGCATTACCGTGATTCTGCCATCGAAGCTCAATCCTTACGGGTATTCCTTGATGTCATTGGCGCATCTAAGGCCTTTGAGAAGTTTCAGGAGCAGGTGACAGTAAGTGCGTCTTCGGAAAGAGAGATTACTCTTCCTGGGGGTGAGACTACTGTCCCTAACTTCTTCCCTGAACCACCCCGATGGACTAGTGTGGAAAAGGGAAAGGTGAAGGCTGGAACTGCTCTGGGGAATGGAGTATGGTCTGAATTAACTGAAGATGAAATTATGCAACGCCTATGGGTCAGTTTAGAAAAGCTCCCCTTTGCTGCGGAAGCAGGGCCATCGCAAGTAAGTTTGAACATTATCGAATCTAAAGCTTTTGATTATGCTGTTAAGTTTTTACTAATGTATTTGCTGTATATAGGTACAAGAATTGGATGGAGATGGCGAACAGGATGAGGAGCGAGTACAGGCAGAGGAGCGTAATGACAAAGAACGTCCTCCTGTGGAGCCGGTGTTAGAGCAAGGACCTCGTGAGGATGACATTCCTCATGAAGGAATACCTTCTAAAAGGGACGGCCCACTTGAGGATGATTTATTAGGCTTAGAGCCAGACCTGAGGGATACGGGTGACAGTGGCACAAGGGGGCATGCGTAACCTTGATTTACGCATGATTTTATTGATTGGGATTGAACAATGGTCATATGAATGTTGGAAAGACTGGCTATAAGATCTACTGTATGGTTTTAAATTTTATTATTATTTTTTAGTTTTATGTCTTTATTTGCAAAGCGTAAGTGTAGTCGTTAAAGGTTTTGAATAAGTTACGTTGCTATGAAATGGAATTGCTAGTTTAAGGCCATTGCAGGCCATCGTGTAACATTTGCGTCAGATACCAGGGAATTAGTTTTAGGCCGTTGCGGGCCTTTGCTAGTTTAAGGCCATTACAGGCCATCACTAGTTTTAGGTTGTTGCGGGCCATCACTAGTTTTAGGCCGTTGCGGGCCATCTGCGTAAATTTGGAAGCGTGATTGCGTTGATGTGACTAATGGCAATTAAGGAGCGTAAATGGCGTAAAAATAGAAGACGTAAATGACGTAATGGATAACCGGAGTAAATATGTATGTATACGTTAAAGAATATTGACAATGAAAATTGTTAAGTGTAAACAGCAAAATTAGAAAAAACGTGAAGATGCGCGTAAATGCCATTCTAATCAATCGCTAATTAGCAATTGTTTCTTAATGGCCTTTACGTTCAGTGATGCGTAAGGGTGGGGGGATTTAAGGCCTAACTCTTCCATACCACCATCCTGAAATGGTAGGTCGGCCCAGGCCAGACTGTCATCATTCGTTTCTGTTTGTTCAGGGATTCGAGGATGGGTCTGATCATCGGATGTTTGTATCTCTGAACCCCATTCTTCTTCGATATTGTTGATAGTCCTAGGGGTGATTTCATCGCTGCGTATTACAACCTCTCGCCTATGTAGGGGAGGTGTATTTCCTGGTGTATTGGTGATGAAACCGCCCTCAGTTGGGCTAGCCAGGACCTCCCTAGGATTAATTTGAAACTAGGCATCTCCTCGACAACGAGGAATGTAGCATCTGTTGGGAATTGGTCCCCTGCCACAAATTCGATGTGTACCGTCCCCTTGACTTGAACCCGTGTTTCGTTGAATGACTTTATGCACATTATTGTTGTGGGATTGATCTGGTCAACCAGGCCCAACTTATCCACGATGGGATAAGGGATGACATTTGTAGCCACGCCGTCGTCCATGTGCACCCTTCGGATCCGATATTGGCCAACCCGGATGGTGATAAACATGGGTTCAGTTGTCACTTGACCTTTCTCAAGATCATCTTTAATGGATTTGTCATGAAAGGTCAACGAGGTAGGTTTAGGCTGCTCAGCGTCAGAGGGAAACATGACAGCATGTATCGCTTTCTCCTCCGCTGGTAAGCTTTCATCCACAGGTATGGATGTCAGCATACGGACCATGGCCTCACGATGTTTTCGAGACATCATGAGCAGATCATAGAGGCTCAGTGTTGTATTTTTTTGTTTCAGCGCCTGTTTGACCTATGTAAACACGTCTAGGAGATCCCGTTCTTGACTGGCTTGTTTGTCCTCTCTGTCTTCTTCCATTCGCCCTAAGAGACGAATCTCCCGAGGCGGAACGGCATCAGTCGGAGGGTTGTTCTTTTTCCTGCCGAGGGGAGGTGGCTGTGTTTCTGCACCTTTGTCTTGCCCATGAGATGTAGGCAAAGGTACAGAGGCCAGAGGCCTAGGCTTAGGAAAGCCTAGTGTAACATGATTTTTGGCCGCATTAATGGATGCATCTCCTTCCCTTTGTTTATTGGGGGTGGTTGGTGGTTTGCGTTAGAAGCTTGCCCCTACGTAAAAGGGGCAGTCAGTGATTTTGGTACTCTAAGAATGAAAGGCACTTTAGATGTAGGTGCGGACGTGGCCGCGGCTTTACTGTTAGAGTAAGGCTTAGTTAAATCTGGAGAAGACGCCTAAATGATGAAAGGTGGCCTCAAGACGCCATTGGCTACCGGTGAAAAGCTTGCCCACCTAGGTGAACTGGTAGGCATGCGTAAAACAAAAGGTTGTTTTGGCAGTACCTTCCTTTCACTGTCTGTACTTACCACGTTGATTGTGTACGGTGCGTTATTTGCATTTAACGGATCCTTGTACACGTGCAACGGCTGGTTTTCTAGACACATTGGACTACTGCCATCTAGTTTTAGAGAACCATCGTCGATCATGCGTTGAATGTTGTCTTTCAACGGCCAGCAGTAATCTGTGTCATGACCACAAAACTGGTGGTAGTCACAGAAACGGTCCAGCCTGAAAGACCTCGGAACTGGTGGTTTGTCAGGTAGGGTTAAAGAAGGATTCTTCAGCAGTTCACAATGATGCCTGTGATGCTTCAGAGCTTCTTCGGATACCTTCTTAGTCTAAATGTATCCTGCCCCTAATAGTTGTTTCAACAGTTCCGAATGTTTTACATGCAGGGCTGTATACTTCGAGCGATCTTTACGCTCAAAGTTTGGCTTTGGCTGGGGGGCTTTTCGGGGGCAGCTGTGTCTTGGCTAGTGCTGCTTGCACTAGCCATAGTCTCAGGAGACGCCATAGGTGCTTTCTTATTTTTGTTCTTAGCACCTTCAGCCAACGCAGCTACCATCATTGTTGTTGTTTTACCTTTATCCTTGCCCTTGTTGTTAGCATTTTTATAGGTGACATACGTCGAGTCTTTGCTGGCCTCTACAGCATCCTGGATGCTCTTATTTTGAGCAAAGGCTTGATGTAAGGAGCTAGGGGAAAGGTAGTATAGCTTAGACTTGATGAAGTCATTGACTGCTCCTTTGAATATGGCCAGCAAATGGGCCTCCGCGATTGGCTCACGGATTTTGTTCAAAGTAGCACTCCATCGCTGTATGAACTTTTGGACTGGTTCGAGCGGGTCCTGTTTCACTCCCATAAGTTGATCTAATGTGACCTCCAGCTTTAGGTTGTATTTAAAGTGAGTCACGAATTGTGTCAGGAGCTCTTCCAAGGTTGAGATGGAAGAGCGAGCGAGGGCTTGATACCAATCCAAAGCTTTCCCTGCCAGAGACATTGCAAAGACTCAGATGATTGTGTGAGGCCATTACTGTAACAACAAGGATTCAGATCTGAAGGTAACCAGGTGAGCGTTAGGATCTCCCTCCCCACTATATTTAGTGAAATGGGGTAAGGACATCCCCGAGGGCAACGACAACATGGGGACCGCTGGACTAATGGGATCGTCCTGATAGAAATTCATGATCTGTATAGTGTCAGAGCCAGTAGCCTTAAAGCGTCTAACCTCCTCAGTGAGGGTCTGAATAAGTAAGAAAGCTTGATCTAAACCTGTTGGTGAAGATGTCTATGCAGGAGGAGCAGGGGGTTGACCTGAAAGAGCTGCGCCAGGCAATGGAACTGGAGGAATGGTTTGGCTAGCAGGTGGTGCAGTGGGGATCCTTGTAGATAGAGGTGCCTATGAGGACCACCACCCATCGGTTTGAGAAGAGAGATTGGCCATCAATGGCTATGTAAGATGGGGATGATAAGGATATTGGGGGACCATTTGCGAGACATGCATTGTGGGTGCAGCTAAGGGTTGCACCCCATATAACGCAGACTGGTTATGTGAAATAGGTGGGATCCACTGACCAGCCGTGGGCTATTGAACGGATTGTTGCGACTATACAGTGGGTTGCCTTGCAGGGGGCAGCAATGAAAAGGTTTGCACTGGATTTTGTACCAGGCGAGTTGTAAGCACAATGTGGGGTTGCACTTGGGGGATGTAATAGGGTGCAGTGGATGCAGGCACCACCGATGGAATACTGAGTACGTGCGGTGACGAGACTGCCCCCATGTTATTTTGGAGCAGTATTTGCACCTGCAGGACAGATGATTGCGTAGTGACCTGCGGGATGACAGGAATGTGAGTTTGAGTGGTCATGGCTGGATTAAGATGGGCAGCTTCTCTCATGAGGCTAAATAGAGGATTTATGTACATATGGGGACTAAGAGTGTGGTATGAATGTTTAGACTGGGTTGCAAGTTCATCTTCCTCTTCTTCCCCGTTCTGAGATTCCAGCATAGACCGTGTATCTTGGCTCCTAGCCATGACCAATTATGTTATGATTTCATGGTAATGTTCTGTCAGGGGGATGATGTCGTAGGCGGTAGGGGTGAAATCTTGACCCCCTCTGTGGATCAGTTCAAAATTTCACTTCGCCTCGATTTCGGCTTGGCTAAGGGCAAGCTTCGCCTGGATCTTGACGCAGATGAAGTTATATTCCTCAAGAGTCACAATGGTAAATACGGGATCTTTGCCCTGCAATCTTAACAAACGACTTGACGGTCCCTGAGATCCTATAACACTAGAAGCTGGTCCAATGACGGTGATGGGATTCACAGATGTGGCACCCGAGTCAGTGGTGATCATGGCGGCTGTGGTTGTGTATGCAGAATCCATTGGTCAAGCAGATTAACAGCGATAAGTGACTAGATCTCAAAAGCGATGGACAAAGAAGATCGCGATTAGGCTTTCTACCCTGTAGGATTCCAAAGGAATCGTTACTGTGACCGATCTACACCACACGATTTTTCCATAAACTTCCTTAGAGGTATTACGTTCACGTTTTTAGAGACGCGGGTATAGATCGCTAACAGGGTTACCCGTAAAAAATATGAATTGGAGCCTAGGCCCTCCTTCTAGCGCCAGAAAATTGTAATGACGAAAAATGTCGGTAGCTGGAAAATACCAAACAAAATCTGTGTACATAGTCTTAACCACGGATCCGTGCGAGGGCTGTGCTGGAGAAAACGAATCCGCAGTGCTCTGAACGGTCTTGTCGATCAGACAGGGACTTACTCAATCAGTAAATTGATGAAGATTATAGATAATCCATGGAATGATTTGATTTGATGAAATGCGAAAGGAGAGGAAAACGATGTAGATAAATTACAATAATGACAATGTTAACACGACAAGAAGGATCAGATTAAAGAAAAATGCGCAATACGTCTTACATTTCTGGGAAAAGGGGCAACGTACACTGTCAACACTTTTTCCAAAGCTACTTCATGATTACGCACAATACGCTCATCAGCGTATTGTGCATGTGAATAGCAGATGCGTAACTGCTTTAGCCAGCTTTATGCTGTATTACACTTGTTTACGCTGCGTCGCGTGGCAGAGCATAATAGAGCATGGGAGTAGTTAGTGCCAGCTGTTTTATGCTTATTTACACCGCAAAACGTAATAAGGCGTAAAAATGATCAACTTTACCACAAATTACGCTTGTCCATGCTACGTAGCATAATGAGCGTAAAGTGACCAATCTGCAAAAAGAATAAATCAATCTGCTGCGCTTCCTTTGACTCTGACTTTGCTTTTCTTGAAGCTCATTACTCTGCTCTGTGTAACGGAGCGTAAACTCGGCCATGAGCAAAAGACTTAGCTGAATATGCCACAAGCTCTAAACTTTAAACTCCGTTAAAATTGTCAAAGTGAGTTACTTTCTGCTATCAGGCTATGCCAAATAGAGTTACGCTGAGCGACAATACGCTATGTTGCATAGTGTAGCGTAAAGAGAGAAAACAAAGTAAGGTTAAAAGTCTGTGAGAGACTCGGAAACTTGATGCTGCGTGCCTCTTTGCTTTGTTCTATCTTCTGGATTGCTGTCGCAAACTTCCGCCCGAATCACGAATCTTCGCCTGAGGCTGATTCGCAATTTCTACGGTGTTTCACTTAGGTACACTATGCTCGAATAAAGATCCATCCATACTTAGACCTCTTGCTGTGGGCACTTGGAAAATACTCTAACTTTCAAACAAACTACAAGAGTTTCACTACTTGACTACTGAAAGAATTCCTCCAATTGTGCAGCTAGGCATTGTATTTATAGGCTTGGTAGCAACTACTCTAATAATTAGAGTACCCACTCTAATAATTAGAATAACTGCTAAAGTAACCCCTAGAGTAACCACTCTAATAATTAGAATAACTACTAGAGTAACCACTCAAATAATTAGAGTAACTACTAAAGTAACCGCTAGAGTAACCACTCTAATAATTAGAATAACTGCTAGAGTAATCGCTAGAGTAACCACTCTAATAATTAGAATAACTACTAGAGTAACCACTCTCATCATTTGTGAACAAATGCTATATATATGTGTGGTGTAGAGCTTATTGATAAGAATCATTGAAAAAATTGAAAAACTTCAAAACTAGTTCTTAGTGGATAAATTCAAGGTGAAAACTAAAAGTTCCTTTGGAAGCTAATTTGTTGAAATTGAAAGTTGAAGAATTGTGTCATTTCTTAATATTTTACATGAGAAATAAAAGTAAATTGTAATTTAAGAAAATCTTGTTGTAAGCCATTAATCAAAACATGCATCTAACCGAATTGCACAAAATCACCGAATTACGAAAATAAACCAAAAACTGACTACCAACCATTAATGCTCTCGTTTGGACTACATGAATGTGTTTTGGATTCTTATATCACACTAATGCTCAACAATGATGGTGTATGCAAACTTTGAGTGTTTGTGAAAGGGATCCAAAAATTGTAACACTACAGTGAGTTTGGTATCTTCTAGTGTCTTCTTGTTCTCTGATGAGCAGCGAGCACCCCCTACACCCAAATATATGAATCTTAAGAGTTCACGCATGATCCAGTCAAATTTTGTGTAGAGGACTAGTTGTGACATCTAGATCATTATGCCTTGATCGTAGTTCGTTGTCTTCCCACTTGGACTACTGGTAGCTTTGTCATGCATGGTTTAGTCCAAAGTGAGGCATATGATCGTTGATGTTATTGTGGCCCTATGCAACTCCAAATGATAATAGAGAAATGAATTATTTAATCTAATTTACAACAAAAAGATAAAATCTAAACTAGCCTATGGGCAATGAACATCCATTCTCAGCTTGCCACACACAAGTGTCAAAGTTAGTAAAATCTAGAGTACTAAGTACTCCATGATTAACTAATCTCTTTATTCTTTCAATAGAGATATGTACTAATCTACAATTCCATAACATAGATGATTCTTTATTCATAACACATCTCTTAATGCCAACAATATCATGAACATGCATAGAAGTATAAGAAGTTTCATTTTGTAAACTAAGTTTGAAAAGACCATCTTTCAATGTACCATTTCCAATAAGTTCAAATCTATAACATAAGCTAAATATATTATCTAAAAAATTAAAGGAAAATCCCATTGATACAAGCCTTGAAACAGAAATTAAATTCCTCAAAAAACATGGAATATAAAATGTCTTTTCCAACTATAAAACAAAACCACTACTTACAACTAATTTTCATGTTTCAATTGCCTCCACATGTAAGCACATCTTGTTCCTTGAATAGCTACACAACTCACTTTCCACTTTCTTCCTTAGGTTTTGCACCCTTGCAAGGAATTAGTAACATGGATTGTAGACTTGGAGTCAATATACCATTTGTTATGGCCAAGATCAACCATATTATATTCAAAACAAATAAGTGAGAATTGAGTACCTTTCTTTTGAAGTCAATTTTGATATTTAGGATAACCCTTCTTTACATGCCCTTTCTTCTTGCACAAAAAGCATCTAGATTTCTTCTTAATATCAGCTTGTGTACGTAACTTTCCCTTCCCCTTATTTTTGGCTTGCCCCTTATTGTTTTCTTGTGTAGCCAAATGAATTTCATAGCAAGTCTACCCTCTTCTTGTACACACATGGTCATTAGTTCATTGATTGACCATTTTTCCCTATGTGTGTTATAAGAAATCTTAAAGGGTCCATATTGCTATGGGAGCATGTTCAAGATGTAATGCACAAGGAAAGACTCTAACATCTCAACCTCAAGTGTTTTCATCTAAGCCACTATCTCCCTCATTTCCATGATGTGCTCATGCACACCATGAATTTTTGTGAGCTTCATGGATGAAAATTTCAATATTAAGGTGCTAGCAAAAGCTTTGTCTAATGATTCAAATCATTCATCAATTGCCTTCATTAAAGCTCACACATTGTCATATTGTTCCAATGAACCATGCATACCAACTAAGATCTTGGTCTTTATGAGCATGAGAGAAAGGCGATTAGATCACTCCCATTTTTTATAACAACCAACATCATCTAATTGGTTGATTTCCATAATGACATGTGGTTCATCGTTATGGATAACATCGTTAATGTCCATCCAACCTAAATGAAGGAGAATTCTCTCCTTCCACATCTTATAATTATCATCCTTTAATTTAGAAATGTCACATTTAAAATGTGAGTAGTTCACAGGTTGTATAACTGCATAAATTAAAACATGCTTATGCCACTAAATTTGAGGTTAAAATACTATATGACATGTTTACCAATGTAAATCATGCATAAAATATAAATCAAATGACATAAAAATTGCTTGTGCACTAAATTCTTAATTCAAAAAGATTCATATATCCTTATGATGAAACTATTAAATTATATCCCTTTTCTTAATCCTTGTGGGTAAATTAAGAAAAATAATTCAATGCGTCATCCTAATTAATCATATTAAATATAACAAAAATTCCTGTGGGAAAAAATCTATTATATTACATATGATTAATCCTAATTTAATGTTTATTTACCATATGTGATCCAAAGACTCTTAATATATAATTTTGCATAATTAAAGATGTTGTGGCTACTCTCTAATTATACAAAATTATATAGATAACTAGCCATTTATTTTTATGCAAAAAAACTATTTTTCTAACACATATACCAATATGTCTATTTATGAATACATACAAAATATATTATGCATAAAATAAATTATTTCTAAAATAAATTACCAAATTTTAACATTCCTTAATAAATATGGTATTAAAATAAACATAATTTTATTTTAGAAATATTAATGAATAAGCAACTTCATGCATTTATAAATGAATTACCAAAATTTTAAAATTCATAAAAATTTTGGTAATTTTAAATCCAAAAATATTTTAGAAATGCCAAAACAACTAATTTGCAAGAATTGAATAAACTTTAGCATAAATTAAATTTTAAAATTTTATCTACTCTAAATGACAAAATTTTGAATTTAACAAAATTTCAAAAAAATTTATTTAGCATGATTTTAGAAAATAACATGTCATTTTGGCAAAGAACTACACATTTCATAACTTCAAAATGACATGCCATTTAGCTATTGTAAAAATGGCATTGTTTTAAAGCTATCTTAAACCCAAAACTAGCATCATTTTTGATGTTTCAAATCACTAAATTATTAGAAATTTAATCCCCTAATAATTTCTAATATTATTTTTCACAAATAATCATTGAAAAATAAATTCTACCAATTCAAACCATTATCAAAAACTTTGTTAATAGAAACCTTATCCAAATAAGTTCTAAGCATTAAGACAAAGACCTAACTAGCTTCGATACTAAACGTAAGAAAATTTTGCTGTACAACATTGATCAAAACATGTATTCAACCAAATTTCAAAAAATCACCAAAATGCAGAAATAAACCAAAAACCAACCTCCAACCATTGATGCTCTCATTTGGACTATGTAAACATGTTTCAAAGAGTGTTTTGGATTCTTCTATCACACTAATGCTCAACAACAATAATGATGTATGCAAACTCTAAGTGTTTGTGATAGGGACCCAAAAGTTGTAACTATGGTGAGTTTGATATCTTCTAGTGCTTGTTTATTTTCTCATCAGGAACATTTTATAGGTTAGAAAATCAATTACCAAGGATTAACTTCTGGTTTAAATGAAAAATATGAGACCATTCTTATGAAAACCATTACAACAAATTTAGTTGGTTTCAAATTTGAAACCATTTTTTTTCCATAACGCGTAAAGGGTTATATTAAAACTTTCATAAAAAGTTATGTTGAAACTTTCCATAATGTGTAAATAGTTACATTGAAACTTTCAATCATGCTTAAACAATTATATTAAAACTGTTTGTTTGCCATAATGCATAAATGGTTTACATTTAATAGTGATAATTCAAAGCAACCTTGGAAACTTGTTACAAAGAAAGTTTTAGAAAATCACAAAATGAGGCATATATATATATATATCTTCAATTTTCTTGAAACTTTCAATAACATGTAAATGGTTTACATTTAATAGTGATAATTTGAAAAAACCTTGGAAACTTGTTACAAAGAAAGTTTTATAAAATCACAAAATGAGGCACACACACACACACACACATCTCTTCAATTTTACTAACCATATTAGAGGTGGCAGACATGATGATACATGCAACAATTCTAATATCTATAAGAACACTAATTAACAAAGATCACTCATCTTTGAGTAAAAAGGGAAATATAGAATATGTCTATTGCAAGTGGTAGGAGCAATGTGTATTAGTAGAATGTTGTAGAAAATATTTTTTTAAAAGAAAATGGAAAATCTAAGTCTAGTGTGTCTTGTATGAGCTATTCAAGTTGTGTGTTAGTTATAGATTATATAGAAGAAGTGTTCAAATTGCCTCAGTATTAAACACATGTATTACACTCAAGATTTATTACTACTAAGATATTTTGAAGAAATTCATCTTATAGATCCTTTTAGTCTACATAGACATAATAAAATATCTATATTAGTATCATGCATGTTCACATCATGCACCTTTATGAGCATTCAGGAGCACTGAAATAGATTTCAATGTCAACAATGAATGTAAATATAAATTAGCCATATAAGAAAATCTTCAAGATCACTAAAAATTGACAAGACAACAACAAATAGCATTGTGTCTCAATGCAATAGTAATTGACACATAAGTAAATATTATCTCAGCATACCAGAAATTGAATTAGTACTTGAAATACCTAAAATAGAATCAATAGTTGGAAAAGAATGCAGGATCAAGTATTTTATACTTGATGGTTGTTGATGCCAACATCACCCATGCTAGGCACAAGGCCATGACTTATTGGTTTACACACTAAGGTATGATGTCATGATTTGAATAGGGGTGCTTCAATAAGAGGTACCATGCAACCTTTAAATTATTTTCATCCATCAACAGAACCTCCTCTCCTCACAAGGATGACCCCTACTTATAGTTTGTTTTTGGGTTTTGATCCTTCCCTTTCTCCTAAAATGATGGTGCACATTAGAGGCATAGATGGAAAAGACAATGATGTGAGCAAGTAGTACCCAATGGGTAGCAGAAGCCTATAAATGGTGATAGGTGTGATAGACGATGGTGCACAATAGAGGCATGAATAGCAAAATCAAGCAACACATAGCAATAACAACGGTGCATGTTAGCAATGGTGGTATGTGGTAGCAGTAGCACTGATGGTAGTGCATTCCTGCATAGAAACATTTTTTCTCTTTTTTGCAGCAGCAAGGTTGTTTACTCAATAGTGGGTGCCATTGATAGTAACAATGTTGCAAGCAACTACAGCGAATGGCTATGAATGATGACAACATGATGGGAAGGGCTAGGATCCCTATTTAATCATTTAACATCACATAGCCCTTTGCAATTGAGACTATTCCCTAGTTTTTGTACCCATATAGGAGGCACCCTAGGCAATAGTCTCCATAAACAAGTTTTACCAGGTGTTGATGTGTCCAAAATTTATACATCAACACCCTTTTGGCACTAGAAGAAGGGTTATTTTCCAAACCTCTATTTTTTCCTTTATGTTTCTAAAAATATCAGTTTTTCTATTCTTTCTTGTTGATTTGCACGATCTATTTTTGTTTTTGCTTTCCTAGTTTCATTCCTATTTATATTCTTAATTACCAATTTATAGATTCTGAAGATTTCTATTTTTTCTAGTTTTTAAAAATTTCTATTGTCTATTCTTATTAACATTCATCTATTTTCAATCCTCTTTTTCTAAAAATCTAATTTATTTTCCTATTTTAGTTTCTAATTAGGTTACCTAAAACCTTTAGTGACCCATTTCTAATACCAATTCTAGTTAACGATCACCTATTTTCAATTTTCTTACTCTGTTTCAGATTAATTTTCAAATCTCCAAATTTATACTCTAACAATCCTTATCTCAGGTCCAACTTTAGTAAGGTGATTTAAATCATTTTACTTTTAATTTACTTTTCTAAAATTTTTCATTTTTTGTTTTATTTGCAATTTTGATTTTCCTTTTAAAAATAAAAATAAATAAATAAAATATAGTATTTAAATATTTTTCCATTTTCCTTAATTTTTACACTTTATTAGCATTTTACATTTTTTGTTCTTTTTCATTTTATGAGCAAATCTTCCTATAAAACATCTCAACAAAGAGCTTCTACTCCTGCTCCTAGTCGACTAGCTACCTACCATTTCACTTTAAGAAAATAACAAGCCTCATGTTTCCCAAGCTCTATCCCTAGAAGAACTTGAATTAGGATGGTAGCCAATCAACCCCAAGCTCCCTTTGTAAGCAACTCCTTTAAATTCACAAACTATCATGATATTCTAAAATCACTTTAAAAAATAAATATATTCTTCGATCCCACAACCCCTTCTAGTGATGCCCACCAACATATACAATGTTTTGAAACCTTATTAGGCATCCATAACATTGTCAAAAAGAACATAGCATGTAGGGTATTTGTGAAAATGTTTAGGAGTAAAGCCACTCAATGGTTTTTGATGCTCCCTAATGCTTCTATCAACTCATGGCAAGAATTTAAAAATAAGTTCATGCTCTAGTTTGATAAGTTCACTAGCTTGACCTTAGCATCAAGCAACTTTACAAGCTTAAGAAAACTACCTAGGGAGAATGTCTGGGATTACAATCTAAGATTCTTCTATCAACTTTCTTATGTACCAAGTGAGATACATTCACAACCTAGTAGAATTCTCAATTTTTACTTATTCACCATTGACCCATTCTTTTCCTATGTCATTAAATCTAATCCCAACATAACATAAATACAAGAAGCGATGACTAAAGCAATTGAGTTAGAACAAATTATCCTCATGAATAGCATTCCAACCCGATCTGGAATGATGAGTGTTAGCAACCCTATGCAATCTAGTTCTCTACCTTTACCAATTTTCTCAATGACCAATACTATATTTCAAACTCCTCCCCCCTTCAACTGACTCAACCTTCAAACAATTATTTTTAAAGTTTAGCATCTTCTTCATTTCTACTGTCTAATATTGGTTTGAATGATGACCAATCAAAAGCCTTAATTCAATCCATCATAAACCCAAATGGGATATCTAATCCTATTGGACTTACAACTCAAACTCAAAATCAGATGACCCAGATAATAACTTCACTTCAAAAAATTTCTAATGAAGTAGTTGAATTAAAGTGAAACAACAACAAGATTCCTATAAAACCTAAAAATCCAAGTACATTAATTAATGATGATTATTCTTGTCTCCATAACACTAGGCAACATTTTGAGAAAACTTGTCCTCAATTTTTTGCATTATATGATGACAATGTCCAAAGTCAACAAAATGGAAAAACCCCCATTGTGGTCTTGAACATACACCATGAAACAAAAAGTAAAGAAGTTCCTTCATTTGAACAAGTCATTGTAAGTGATCCCAACCCACATAACACTCGCTACTATAGACTTCGTGACATTATGAACACCACACATCAACAAACTAGGAATAATCCTTATACTCCTCCAGATAGAAGAACTCCTAGTCAAAATAACACCAATAATCAAACTAGGTCATCCCAAGCAAACACCCCACAAGGAACAAACTCCCTTTCTATACTTAGAAGAACTCCATAAGAAGCCAAAGATGAACATAAGACTTATGATCTAGTTGAGGATTTGAAAAGAGTAAAAGCCAACATTTCAATGTATGATCTTCTACATTTTAATGAAATGATCATGCGTGAAACACTCGTATTCGTATGGTTGAGTGTAGGGGTAGCTCGCCACTCATCATCTTATAAATTCAATTATTGAATTTGTATGAGTGGGCATTAGACATACCTACCACTCACCACTAAGGTTATGCTTACTAACAATTTCCATATATACTATAGTATTCCATGTTGGTAGGCATAACCTTAGTGATGAAATCATAGTTGCATGAAATACTATAGTATACATGGAAACTATTAGTAAGCACAACCTTAGTATTGAGTAGCAAGTATGTTCCATGCTTATCCATATGAATCTATAAGCATACATTGTAGATTGTATCATAATTTATAGAGAGGTTTGGTAGAATGTCTAGAGTAGTTCTAGTGATTGCATGTTATTATCTTCCCAATCATACTCATAGGGCACTCATGCCATATGGTTAAATGGGATTAATATATATGATCATTATATTATTTGAGTCCATTATTACTAAAAATAAAAATAACATTAAACTAGTGGCTAACTAGAAGTGTAAGTAAAGTAAGTTCTAAATGTGATGAGTGTTTGCTCCATCAAATTGTAAACATACTATTGGATTTACAAATTAAATACTGGGAAACTATAATAGCAGACTATTATAGGTACCAAGTCAACTAGCAATGACAAATTTAAATGAAAGGATCATAAGAAATGATACTGATGGGATGCGATATCGTGTGGGCCGCGATATCATGTATGTGATATCGCATCGATCCTTGCGATATCGCGTACATGATATTGTAGCCCATCACTAGTTCTATAAATAAGAGGTAGTTGTCCCTTGTTTCCACATCTACATCTAGATCCTTAGCTAGACTCTAGCAGTTTTACCATTCCAGAGATAGAATAATTTCCATGTGCCTACAGTAGGAGTCTCAAAGTGAACGGATCTTTATTCGAGCAAATTTTACCTGAGCACACATTTGTGTACAGAAATAAAGATGAACTTTCTGATAAACCTTGCAGCATATGGCCTAAGCTAAATAGGAATTTAATTATTGTTAATTGTTTAAATGCTTTATTAGATAATTAATCTCTCTCAACCCTCAACTCTCCTAGTTAAGTGCATTCAATACAACCACTTCAAGCACGTGTGCTACACTTGGTAACCAAGTAACGAATAGCGTTTGGTAATCCCAGTAGCATTGCACTAGTTCAGGGTGTGTATGGAAAGTGTAAATGGATACTGATGCTAGGACAATTAAATATTAGTTAGTGAAAGCTAGTTACTTAGTCTCTTCACCCTTTCCTCTCTTAGCATAGGCAATAAAAAGATAAAAGATATAAAATCACATGTCTCAATCTTACTTAACCATACAACCATGACAAATACAAGTAAGCTTGGGAAGACAACGATTGATTAACCTTAAGTGTTCCATAAGGCGCATAAGCACTTAGTCCTTGGAGTTCAACTGGATCACATGTGTAACTCTCGTATTCATATGGTTGAGTGTAGGGGTACCTCGCCACTCATCATTGGCACCGTTGCCAAGGACTTAGTTTTTGTGCACTAAGTAGAACATAGGAAATCATCCACATCATTGGGAAGCTTAAACGAATCCTAAGGATTAATCAAAGAAAAAATTAAACGGTCAATAGCACACCAAATAAAATAACAATGTCTTCTTCTCCTCACAAAAGCACTTCACTGCCTAAGGATCACACAAGAGGCAGTCAGCAGCACAACATACATAACCAAGAACCGCTAGGTCCTCCACAATTCAGTGTGGTGTATACTCACCACGATGAGTATATACCCAAATTTACCTTTATCTTCCATCAAGAAAAACAACTATGATGGAGAGACTTGGAGGGTAACATAGTGTTTCCTCTAGACAGAGCTACCCCTAACATGCTCCTTCATGTCCTTGCACTAATAGGCATGTTACAATTATACATTGAGTACGTTGCATGTGATTACAACGTAAGGGACTACCATCCCATAGAAGCGCAATGTCAACAGGACTTGCGGTAGGAGAGTCACTATACATCATTGAAGGGTAAAGGACCCCATAATGCTTCACCTGTCATAAGTGAAATTAAGGGTGGTGAACCTATTTTCATAAGTTCTCCATAGAATAATGTTCTCCCTCCTAATGATGGTGAGGAGGTAGTGTATCAGAACCTTCATTCTGCAATTCATGATCCTGGTTCTGATCCCCATGAACACCAAGTGTTCAATGAGGGAACGCAAACACAAGATAAAAGCTGGAAGTCTGATCATCATCCCAATTGGGGCTAGGATCACCGAAGAGAAGGTAGGAAACATCGTCATGGTGATGGTTCTTCTTCTTATTCACCTTCATCATCACATTCACCCTCTCCTTCAACATCAGGACGCAGTCATAAGGAACCTCACCGTGAAGATAAAGGTAAGCACAATGAGAAACCTTGACGAGAGAGTCGAGAGCGACGATGAGGGAATTCTAGGGAATCACGACATGGAAGAAGGGAAAGTAGGGAACCACATAGACATCATAGATGCCATGAGAGAAATGACCATGAAGACCATCTACTTGCAACCCGAAGCATGTCAGACATTACGGAGGTAGTTAGAATACCTACAAGGCACCAAAAAGATAGTCGAATCAAGAGACTAGACATGAATAATATCCCATGATTTGAGGGGGGATACAACGTTGATCCGCAGAACCACTTACAAGCATTTCACGATGCCTGTGCCTTGCAAAATATTGAAAATGAGTTGAAAAAGTTAAATTTGTTCCCAATGAAACTCATAAAGAAAGTGAAAAGCTGGTACTAGTCCTTAGAGCCGAAATCCATTCAAAGGTGGAGTACAATGTTAGAACTTTTTAACGATAAATACCAGACGTACTCTCGAGTGTCCAACTTGCAAAAGCAGATCCAAGGATGGAAGAAGGGTAATCATGAACCCTTGGATGCTACCATGGGCTGATATTACACACTGTTACATCGTTGCCCAAGCCATGGTTATGCACAACAAGATCAACTACACCATCTCATAGATGGGCTAAGACATGAAACCAGGAGAACCCTTGGAACATATGCCCAAGGGAGATTATCAGAGCTTAGATCCCATGAGGTTCATAGATTGTTGAAGTAAGTAGCTAACGAAGAAGGAGAGCTACATAATAGAGACATCGTGAAAGAGTATAACCGTGATCCTTCCCTCCGAAAGAGGGGAGTGAGATTCTGTGAGGAGGAGGATGAGTCACCACTTGAAGAGTTGGTGAATAGGAAAACCTTACCACTCCAGAAATTAATAACAGAAGTGTCAACCAAGGTAGATCAGATGTGGGACTCCTTAGATAGTATATTTGAAACTATTTTAAAAATCATAGAGGAGCCTAAGGAGCAAAGTAGTGACTATGATAAAAAGAAGAAGAGGGATTTGGACCATGCACGTAACAAAGGTAAGGGTAAAATAGCTATCACTGAAGAGGTTTTGGATTCTGATATAGACAATGACGGTGGATGTGAAATATGCTAGTATGACCATCCTAAGGGATGTTGCCCAATAATCTCACATCTGCAAGAGTCCAACGTGTATGCACTCAACCCAAGACTTAACAAATGGCAAGCACCCTAAAGGTTACCTTATCCCCAAGGTAACCCAAGGTAGTTCCACCAACCGTTAACATATTATCCAAGTGGAACTCCACCACAGCCTATTGAGAAATACCAGTAGTGGCAATACCCACAGTAATGGGGAATGCCATCGCCTAGGCAACAATACCCTTACCGGTACCCTAATACATATGGCTACTACGTGCAGCAGCCAATCTCTCCAAGTGAATCTATTGATCACATGACCCCACAACATCACTACCAAGCTTAGGAGTATTATAGGACTTCTTCTCCTAGGAGAGACACACCACATCCATACCACCCTTCAAATCCATCTGCATCTCTTACACCGATAGCTCCACTACCACTTGCTCCGAAGATGCAAGGGGAACTCCCCACTCAATCGTAGCAACATAATGCTACGAGAGCTGTAAATATCCAACCCGCTACTGGTTCTAATAATCGTACAAAGAGAAGACCTTTCTTCAAAACCAACAATCCAAACAAGCTCTCACAACCATAAGCAGTTGAGTTTCTGAACGTTCCTCCATCAAATAAGGCTTTGAAGCTCCCTTCAAACTAACAATAGAGCTCGATGCACATGGTTATGTTAACACATACTATCACTAACTGGATCAAGGAAGGCTACCTTCCTAGGAAACTCTCTAATCCTAGAAGTTCATTAATCTACCTCCAAGTCATTGGGAATGAATCACGTAAGGCTCTTCTGGACTTAGGTTTCAGAGTCAACTTGATATCACAGGAAATGTATAAAGCCTAGAACCTGCCTCCACTAAAGAAGAGCAATATTCACTTAGAGCTGGCTGACCAGTCCATCATTGTTCCCTTGGGACTAGTGGAGGACACTGTTACCACTGTGTGGTTGGTCATACCCAGCTGATTTCCTAGTGATCCAAGTAAACAATGACAAAGGGAACTTCCCAACAATAATTGGAAGGGCATAGCTAAGTACCATCAATGCATGCCTAGGAATCTACAATCTTTCCTTGGAAATATCCAAGGAAAACACTTATGGAAAGATTGAGAAAAAGAAGGTTCCATGCATCACATACAGTGATACTAAGGGTGATGGCATACAGGAGTGTTCAGCATCTCCTACATGCAACTGGTATGCTCAAGGAACTAACATACAAAAGTGCCTGTATGTAGCAACCACACAACAAGAAAACACCCAGTGGTTGATAGCTAATAAGAAGAGAAACTCACCAACATGCATGGAACTAACTAGGGAAACAACTTGCAGTCACATCGAAAGCATAGACATACTAGAGCAAGAGTGTCGCCAACTTACAACCCTTGATATGAAAACATCAATTGGGAGAAGGTGGACACTTCTAAAATATTCAAACAAGTGCTCAATATTTTGGATCTCTCCCTTTCAATTCAATCATGAGGGAGATGGCCACCTATGTTGATCAATCGAGGCCCTCAGTTTCTTTTTAAGTTTTTTTTTACACATTTTTTTTAAAAAAATTTCTTTAACTTTTCTTATTTTTTTTACAATATCGTTTATACCTTTTTCATTTCTTCATGTGTTTGATTATTTTGTTTTGATTCATCATGTAATAAGTGCTCTGAAGATGGTATGAACTGTATTCCATTGATTGCTAATGTTTGGTTTTTACCTTTAAGTTATGATGTTGATACTAAGGTATGGTTCTTTTGATATAACAGGAAATAAGTCCACATCATCCACTCATCCATAAATTTCTATGGTCTCTCTTGGCTTGGAATTGTACAGTCCCTTTCTCAATAATAAGAATTATCAATGAATCGGTGACTGGGTCGTTCTCAAACTAAGGAAGGACTCAAGGATTGCAAAGGGTGTGACTTCAAGGATATTTGATGCACTTGTGTTGGCCATTCTCTTGGTTTCTTGGATGTTTTCTTCTTGAGTTTCTTACCATTTTGACATTATCCCATTATTGGGAAGTTGAGAAAATAAAAATAATAAGTCTTTGCATGGTGTGGTTCTCACTCAAAAACACAAAGAAAAAAGAAAAAGAATAGTGAGGATTTAAAGCACACCCCTTAGAAAAAATAATCATTTGGGCTACAAGAACTAGTTATGGAACTAAAAGAAAAATGTTCCCTCTAACTAAGGCCCTTCTCGCTCCCTACTTTCTCCTCTTTTGTTTTGTCAGAATGGTTGTGACTCTTTGATGGAAGCATTCTTGTTACTTCAAGTGGATGGATGGGCCAAATGTATTAATGTGAAGTCACTGGATGTGGTTTGTTTGAGGCTAGATTTGGAATGAGGTCTACCAAGTCACATTAATCATTAAATACACAAGGGCCTGTACACCACCTTGTTCTTGAGATTCCATTCCATTCTCTTCTTTCCATCCTTCTTTCCCCATTTATCACCTCATTGCCGGTTGTATCAGTAGTCCATATTTTGGTGGATGCATTATTTTTTTTTTTGGTAAACTCTTATGGTTAAGAATTTAACTCTTGCTCCCAAATGACATTTCTAGAGCCTACAGACTCTTTGAATGTGGGATTGTTAGGGCATTAAGGGCATGAACCTGCTTTGGGGAGGATCCACTAGCATTCCTATTTGGTGCATCGATTAATTTCTTTCTCTTAAACATTTCTACAATCACCATTTATTTTGTTCATCTCCATCTTTGACATCCATTTTATTGGTGTGGCCATTGTTTCTTTTTCTCCATCTTTCTTGTTCCTTTTCTTTTTCTCCATTCTCTTGCTATCGAAGGTTCACTCTCAGTCATGGAGGTCCTAGTCCAATTTTTTTTTGATTTTCTCTAATCCCCTACACCTCTGGTAGGCACCAATATTATATCTCTAGATCCGTATCAGCCATATCACAACTCACCCAATGGACCTTACACCGAAGCAAGGTATCAATTACATTATGATTCATTTACCCTTGCTAATATAAGATTGTGTTGTGTGTGTAGATGGCAATCATACAATAATGGATTGGATCTAGAGGAAACACTTGGAATGGACTGGTTCTAAAGTAGTTATCCAAAGAACAAGATTGATGACGTTCTTATGGATAGACAACAAAAAGCACAATCTCAGCATTGGCAACAGCAGACTTCTTCTTTTCTCTCTCTCTTCTTTCTTCTCTCCCAGCTACCAAATAAGGTTGGATGTAAAATGTGTATAGTGTTCACTCTTGTTGTCATGAACACTAATTTTGTCATGTTTTGTAATGATGATCAGTTCACATGTCACCCCATCTACCATTAGTGTCATTCAAGTCAATAATCCCATACCTTCCTAATATTTTGTAAGGAACTCGAGGATGATTTTTCATTCAATCATGGGGGTATGATGGGATGTGATATCACATGCACTGTGTTGCCAATTCTATAAATAAGAGGTGGTTGTCCCTTGTTT
This sequence comes from Gnetum montanum, assembly GCA_015680685.1. Taxonomy (NCBI): domain Eukaryota; kingdom Viridiplantae; phylum Streptophyta; class Gnetopsida; order Gnetales; family Gnetaceae; genus Gnetum; species Gnetum montanum. The sequence goes on along the minus strand of MNCI01015910.1, from coordinate 592,771 downwards.
CCACATCTACATCTAGACCCTTAGCTAGACTCTAGGAGTTTTACCATTCCAGAGATAGAATAATTTCCATGTGCTCGTAGTAGGAGTCTCAAAGTAAATGGATATTTATTCGAGTAAATTGTACCTGAGCACACATTTTTGTATGGAAATAAAGATGAAATTTCTAATAAACCTTGTAGCATATGGACTAAGCTAAATAGGACTTTAATTATTGTTAATTTTTTAAATGCTATATTAGATAATTAATCGGGGGGGACCCTCAACTCTCCTAGTTAAGTGCATTCAGTACGACCACTTCAAGCACGTGTGCTACACTTGGTAACCAAATAACGAATAGTGTTTGGTAATCCCAGTAGCGTTGCACTGGTTCAGGTGTGTACGGCAAGTGGGAACAGATACTGATGCTAGGACAATTAAATCTTAGTTAGTGAAAGTTAGTTACTTAGTCACTTCACCCTTTCCTCTCTTAGCATAGGTGATAAAAAGATAAAAGATATAAAAATCACATGCCTCAAGCTTACTTAACCATAATACTGTGACAAATACAAGTAAGCTTGGGAAGACAACAATTGATTAACCTTAAGTGTTTCATAAGGCACGTAAGAACTTAGTCCTTGGAGTTCGACCGAATCACGCGTGTAATGCTTGTATTCGTATGGTTGAGTATAGGGGTACCTCGCCACTCATCAAATACTAATAATTGCATTATAGAATGTGCATAAACTATAAATTTATTCTAAGTCACAAAGTGTTGAAATTTGGAGAAATCAATCTATTTTTATTTTCATTCATGAATGCAGCTAGGTGTAACCACTCAAATAAATATTTTGAACAACTAACTTAAACACATGTTATGGGTACTTGTTGGCTACTTTGAATTACAAAATAAAACTAGAAGAACTTCCCTACTTTTAACTAACATTGATGATTCTACCCATCATGCTAACACATTTCTAAGAAAAAGTTTTGGGTTATGTTAACAAATGTGTTTATGCATCTAAATGCACCAATAGATATGTGTCGATGCTCATGTGTTATGTAGCCATATTAATTTATAAAGAATTCTTTTTAAAAGAAATTTTTTTGACTTAATCATATCCTCATGATTCATAAAAAAAACTCATTAGTTCTAGGATCCTTTATCTTCCAAGTAGGTTGCATGCTCTCTTCAGGTACATAAATCTTCCATGGGTATGGTAGTATGGGGAAGAACTTAGTGGCCTTGACAAAGCCAGTACCAAAAAATAGGGGTGCTTTCAATAAGAGGTATCATGCAACCTTTAAATTATTATCATTTATCAATAGAACCCCCTCTCCTCACAATGATGACCCCTACTTATAGTTTGTTTTCGGGTTTTAATCCTCCCCTTTCTCCTAAAATGATGACCCCTAATTATATTTTGCTTAAATTCTACTTAAAGCATTATTATATGTACAAAAGAAAATACAAGCAACATTTAAGGGGTTGTTATAAGAACTAGATGATGGTACATATCACTAACATGAAAAAAAATTATAGAACTTAATTAGAATTTGTGTGACATATTATCCAATGAAATAAAACCCATAACTTAACCTTTCTAAATCAAACATTTGGATTTGACTCTAGCCCTAATTTTTTAAAATTTATATAACCTTAGGATTCTATGTACCCATACTTAAGTCATGCAAAGGCCACACTACAATGGGGCATTTTTGGCATAAACTACACATACAAAACCCCTATGCTAAATATTTCTAAATTTAGATTTATATTCTATATAAGAGAGATGCTCCTCTCGACATTATGGAAATTGTCAGGATATCATATCCATCTAAAATAACATTTAGCATCTCAAGGAAGTTTCAAGGTGAAGTTTGTTAATTCTCAGAAGGTTTTGATGACTCAGAGTTCTAATATATCTTCTTCTCAGTCCTTGAAGTTGGGTTTCACTTTCAAAAGCATATCAACAAAAGATATGGAGGATGCATATTATCCTTACTTGGATAAACAACTCGAATATATGTTGGATGAAGAATTAAAAATAGGAGTTGAAGCTATAAATTTGGATTCAAACATAATAACAAAAATTACTGAAAATATCAATGGCCCATCAAATAAAGAGCTAGCTAGCATGGTAGAGGGCATGTCATGGGAGTTATGGTGGTGGTGGGCAACATTGGCAACATGGGTAATTGATGTGCAAGTGGTAGTAGAGGTGAACGTAACCAACAATGGTGGACATGGACGAGTGATGGACATGGGCATTCATAACAGCGGTGGTGAGATGCTTATAAGAGGGAAAGTTTTCAGCAAGCAAGAGGGGAAGACATCGCTCGAGGTCTCTCACTCACTAGCAATAGACGATAGTCAAAAGGCAACAATGCATGGCATCAAATGGTAAATAGTGGTGGTATGCAAGGATGAAGATTATCTCTTAGCCTCCCCCTCTATCATTAGTAGGTGCATCAACAATGGCACGTGGAAGTGTGCAAATGATGGGTAGTCAGTTGGTGATTAGAGCAGGGCCTCTCTCTCCCAGTGATTAGTGGGCAAACAACATTTGTGGAGGTAACATCTGAAACATCACCCATGTTAGGCATGGGGCCATGCCTTATTGGTCTAATCACCAAGGTATGGTTTCATATTTGAATAGGATGCTTTCAATGAGAGGTACCATGCAACCTTTAAATTATTATCATCTATCAACAAAATCCCCTCTCCTCACAATGATGACCCATACTTATAGTTTGTTTTGGGGTTTTGATATCCCCTTTCTTCTAAAATGATGATCCCTAATTTTATTTTACTTAACTTCCACTTAAACCATTATTATATGTACAAAAGAAAATATAAGCAACATTTAAGGGATTGTTATAAGAACTAGATGATGGTACATATCACCAACATAAAAAAAATTTATACAACTTAATTAGAATTTGTGTGACATATTATCCAATGAAATCAAAACCATAACTTAACCTTTCTAAATCAAACATTTAGATTTGACACTAGCCCTGATTTTTTAAAATTTATAAACCTTAGGATTCTATGTATGTATACTTAAGTCACGCCAAGGCCCCCTTACAACAAGGTGTTTTTGGCATAAGTTGTGCACAAAAAACCCCTATGCTAAATATTTCTAAATTTAGATTTATATTCCGTGTAAGAGAGATGCTCCTCTTGATGTTGTAGAAATTGTTAGGATATCATATCCATCTAAAATAACATTCAACATCTCTAGAAAGTTGTAAGGTGAAGTTTGTTAATTCTCAGAGGATTTTAATAGCTCAGAGGTCTAATATATTTTCTTCTTAGTCCTTGAAGTTAAATTTCACTTTCAAGAGCATATCAATGAAAGATATGAAGGGTGCATATTATCCTTACTTGAATAAACAACTCAAAGATATGTTCAATGAAGAATTAAAAATAAGAGTTGAAGCTGTAAATTTGGATTCAAACATAACAATAGACATTACTAAAAATATCAATGGCCCATCAAATAAGGAGCCAACTAGCACAACAACAAGTGTTTCATGGGAGTCATGGCGGTGGTGGAAAACATGGGCAACATGAGTAACCTACATGCAAGTAATGGTAGATGTGGATGTAATTGACGATGGTGGACATGGGTGAGTGGCAAACATGGGCATTCATAACAATGGTGGGGAGTGACTTATAAGATGAGAAGTGGTCAGAAAATAAGAGGGGAAGACGTTGTTGGAGGTCTCCTACTCACTAGTTGTGGATGACAATTAGAAGGTGGCAACATGTGGTGTCAAATTGTAGATAGCGACAACGCATGGGGACGACGATCATCTCTTGGCTTCTCCCTCTCCTATCAATAGGCATGTCAATAGGGGCATGTAGAAAACATGCATGTGGTAGGAAATCACTGGGCAATTAGAATAAGATCTCTCTCTCTTGGTGATTAGCAAGCAAAGGGCATTTGTGGCCATAGCATCCATGACGACTTCCAATGATTACAGCATGCACATGCATCAGCAAGAGAATGGCAGTCAGCTACTAGTGATGAGCAGGTATGAACAACTGTGGTGGTGGTGAATGTAGGCAGCACGTGGTGATCTTGTAGGTAGCATGAGGTGATGACCATAGCATGAAACAATGACACATGCACAATAGCAGATGACGGTAACTAAGGGCAGGAGCAATAGATGACGGTAACTAATGTGCATGTCAGAGGCATAGACGACAAAGGTAGTGATGTGAGCTAGAGGCATAGACTGCAAACGTAGTGATGTGAGCCAGTAGCAGCTGATGGGCAATAGGAGCCTATGGATGGCAGCAGGTGGTAGGTGTGATAGATGATAGTGCACGCCAATGATAGCAGCAAATGGCAGCAGTGGTGATAGTGGCAGCATGTTCTTGCACAATGGGATTTGTTTTATAAAGGTAGCAGGGTTTTTTTCCTAAAAGAAACAATGTTGTGAGCAGCGACAATGAACGGTGGTGAATGACAACATCATGACAACAAGGGGGTAGCATCCTTATTTAATCATTTAATGTCACATAGCTCTTTCTAGCTGAAACTGTTATTGGGTTTCCATGCCCATTCGGGAGATAGCCTAGGCGATAGTCTCCCTAAATGAGTTTTTCTGGGTGTTGATGTATCCAAAATTTACGCATCAACAATTGCATCCTGAAATAAAATAGGCCACCATATTTATGTAAGTGACATAAAAACTTATGTAACAAAGAATTAGAAATAAAAAAAATGAAATTGTAAACCATGTAGCCTACTGTTGTATTCATCTAGTGAGCCGCACAAAAACTAACTCATCAGTTTTCTCATCGCATTCGCGAACCTTCAACAGCATGAAGTTGTTGCAGCATGTATGCCAATCATGTTCCTATTATAAAGAATTTAAACATCATTTCAAAAGGAAAAAGATCAATTATCTTTGGCTATGATCTATTTATAGTCGTAAATATGAACCATTTGGTATGCCAAAACCTTTTATCTTGATTTATTCCCTATGCTACCACAAACACCTATAAAGCTACAATGCACATTTAAATGCTCAATTTCTAGAAATATCTGCAAAAGAAATTTTAACATGCAAAAATTAAAGAAATAAGATACTATGATCAGATCTATTCTACCATCTAGAGACATTAAGTATATTTTCACCCAAAAGGTCAAAATTGTTAAAGCAAAATCCTTCTATTATGAAGATTACAAATATTTTGAAGTACATTTTTTCCCTGACCAGTGGATTATGAGACATGATGTAACAGCAGAAAGAAACAAAACACTTTTATTTCATCGTGGTAGATTCCATGATGGTGGAGAGACAACACATGAAAGTCTACAAAGCATTGAAAAAACAAATTGGATCCAGAGGGTGCAAGGAAAATGGGAAAGGAGTAGAGGAATAGAGGATGTAGGAGTAATTTAGTTTTCATCAAATTTAACTTTTTACATGATATGTTTGATGACAATAGACATCTTTAAAAAAATAATTCAATTCCTTTCCTAGGTAGCAAAATGGCTCTTTCAAGATTCATCCTCCATTCTCTTTGCATATTAAAATATACAAAATGGAAATTTTTAGATATTAAATGTGCTATACATGATAAAGTGTAATATGTACATGTAAGTATTGTCATATCTATGTAAATATTATTTTGGCTAAGAGGCCAACAACTAGTTGGCTAGAGTTTTGTATGGAAAATAAATAATCATAATCATAAACATTGGGTTAAGACATGAATATGACCTACAAACCACAAGTCATATATTCTTAACTATATCTTAGGTAGCTGTAATAAAAGAAATTCTAAAATTACTTTATCTTATTGATTTTGTATATTATTTTTTATTTTATTTCAAAGGTATAAATTTAATATGTAGTAAAGTTTACAAGTAAGCAACAATAAGTTCACTAATTAATAACTAATTCTAACACATTTTTTTAAACTTTGTATCTTAGGTTTCCTTATATTATAAATAATAGTTTGTTAGTTGGAATTGCACATAGACCACCACTCTACCTCTTGTATTATTATCTAAATTCTACCAAAGTATTGTGCTAACCGTATGTCCTCCAACCTTACAATGTGGTAGTCTAATTTACTTTCAAAATAATGAGATGATTCTTTTTTTAATCCATAATTTTGACTATCACAAATTCTAAATTTCTTATATTTTTTATTGTTTAAAATTTTGAATTTATAGAGTTAACATCTTGTATTGCTTTTCATGTTTGGATGCAAATCTAATATAATCCTCATTTCTCTCTTATTACAAATGCCTCAAGATTTATGGGTTTTAGCTACCTAAATTTTTTGTGATTAAATGCATTGTACCTTAATTAATATCACATTATTTTGATAAATTTGTATGCTTGGTTTTTTTTATAGTATTAATAAAGGATTTATAGGACCACAACTAATTTTTTTATGCTTGCCCTTATGGGGCCTTTCTTGGTAGGATGAATATTGGGCCTTTAGGTGACAAGGATATATAGTTAGTGTAATACTTGTAACACTAATCAAACTATGCTATCCTCAGAAAAAAATATGAGAGAATGCTCATTAATACTTGTCAAGTAAATAATTTAAACATTTATAGGTGGTAGGAAGTTCATATATGAATTTAAATCTTGATTGGTGCCATCACTTACATCCTAGAAAATTTTTTAAATATGAAGTTTAAATCTATTGCTTTGCTTGTAAGAAGTCAACTACAAGGTCATTTATTTGGTTCATATTTTTTCAATATAGATATAAATCCAAGTAACTAAAGAAATAAGAGTTTTTAAACATTACAAAAAGAAATAAAAATGTAAGGCAATCATTGTAATGGAAAATGAACAAGCTAAATAACAAGATACTTTATGTAATCAATGACATAGAGCCTACTTGTTAAGGTACATAATATTTATCCTAAAGTCACACGGTTTGATTCCAATGTATTAAGTAATATATAAAACTTGATTAAAATTTTAGTTTAATAAATAATAAATAATTAGATAAACTAATTATACTTATCACAATTTATGCATTACATTTAATAATTTTGATATTCAAACATAATTGTACTTAACCTATAAATTTAATTTTTTCATTATAAGCTTCCCTTATACATTTGTTGACATATCCTTATACTAAAAATTAAAATAATTCAAGTCAATAGTTTAATGTATCAAACCCATGTTTGAGTTCAATTAAGTAAAAAATGCATTGGTCAGGTGCAAGCATAAATGTTCAATGCAAAGTGTGATGGTCCACAAAGTAGAGTTGATGCAGAACCTAATAGCTGCACACATTGGAAACAATGGAAAGACAATCGTGTTCCTATCAAACCTTCATTCCAACCTAAAGCAGCTCTTTGTCTAGTCCACGCATTTGTATCAGTCTAGAAACTTATTTTCCTCTATAGTCTCCAGGATCACTTTTGAGTTTACAATACAGAAATCATGAAAGAGTAAGACCGAATCAACACAACCCAAAGAATAAGAACATTACTTGGTATACAGAGAGAGTACTTCGCAATAGCATCAACATAATGAAAAAAAGTAAAGAAAAAATAGTGGAAAGAGAGGATAAGAAGGTAGAGTAGAAGCGAAGATGCTTGTGTTTCTTCATAGGAGGCCACCATCCAGCCAATGAAAGGGCCCAAAGACGCAAATGCAGCTCATGTTGCTCACATGAAGAACATAAAAGGCCATCATGTGTTCAAGCCAGCAAAAATGATGATTCAAAAAGGCCCATAAATGCCCATAAAAAGCAACCACAACCACTTGAGCTTTGTTTTTGAAGTGTGTTTTCACAATAAATTGGAGCAGCGGAGAGATTCAGATTAACAAAACAACAATGGCGGATGTGAAGATTAGCATGGAAAAAAGGTAATCCCACATGTGTAACGAACCTGTTGTCGCTGTCACATATATTAATGATACCGAAACAATGTAGCAACCGGAGGGAGTGGGTGGTGATGTGTGCATCAGCCAAAGATGGGAGTGGGCAGTGGGCGATGATGTGTGCATCAACAAAAGATGGGAGTGGGCGGTGATGTGTGCATCAGCACACGTTGGAAACAATGGAAAGAAAATAGTGTTCCTATCCAACCTTCATTCCAACCTAATAGCAGCTCTTTGTCTAGTCCACACGTGTATCAATCTAGCAACTTATTTTCCTCTATACTCTCCAGGATCACTTTTGAGTTTACAATACGGAAATCATAAAAGAGTAAGACCAAATCAACACAACCCAAAGAATAAGAAAATTACTTAGTATACAGGTAGAGTACTTCGCAATAGCATCAACATAATGAAAAAATGTAAAGAAGAAATAGTGGAAAGAGAGGATAAGAAGGTAGAGTAGAAGCGAAGATGCTTGTGTTTCTTCACAGGAGGCCACCAACCAGCTAATGAAAGGGCACAAACATACAAACGCAGCTCACGTTGCTCGCAGGAAGAACATAAAAAGCCATCATCTATTCAAGCCATCATCTATTCAAAAAGGCCCAGAAATGCCCACAAAATGCAACCACAACCACATGAGATTTTTTTTAAGTGTGTTTTCACAATAAATCGGAGTAGCGGAGAGATTCGAATTAACAAAACAACAATGGCGGATGTGAAGATTAGCACGGGAGAAAGGTAATCCCACATGTGTAATGAATTCGTTGTCACTATCACATATATTAATGATACCGAAACAATGTAGCAACCGGAGGAAGTGGGCAATGATGTGTGCATCGGCCAAAGATGGGAGTGGACGGTGGACGGTGATGTGTGCATTAGCCAAAGATGGGAGTGCGCAGTGATGTGTGCATCAGCACACATTGGAAACAATGGAAAGACAATAGTGTTCCTATCCAACCTTCATTCCAACCTAATAGTAGCTCTTTGTCTAGTCCACGCATGCGTATCAGTCTAGCAACTTATTTTCCTCTACAGTCTCCAGGATCACTTTTGAGTTTACAATATGGAAATCATGAAAGAGTTAGACCAAATCAACACAACCCAAAGAATAAGAACATCACCTGGTATACAGGTAGAGTACTTCGCAATAGCATCAACATAATGAAAAATAGTAAAGAAAAAATAGTGGAAAGAGAGGATAAGAAGGTAGAGTAGAAGTCAAGATGCTTGTGTTTCTATACAGGAGGCCACCAGCTAGCCAATGAAAGGGCCCAAACACGTAAACGTAGCTCACGTTGCTTGCAAGAAGAACATAAAAGGCCATCATGTGTTCAAGCCAGCAAAAATGATCAGTCAAAAAGGCCTATAAATGTCCATAAAAAGCAACCACAACCACCTGAGCTTTTTTTTTATGTTTTCACAATAAATCGGAGCAGTAGAGAGATTCGGATTAACAAAACAACAATGGCAGATGTGAAGATTAGCTTGGGAAAAAGGTAATCCCACATGTGTAACGAACCCGTTGTCGATGTCACATATATAAATGATACAAAAATAATGTAGCAACCAGAGGGAGTGGGCGATGATGTGTGCATCAGCCAGAGATGTGAGTGGGCGGTGGACGGTGATGTGTGCATCAGCCAAAGATGGGAGAGGACTGTGATGTGTGCATCAGCACACATTGGAAACAATGGAAAGACAATAGTGTTCCTATCCAACCTTCATTCCAACATAATAGTAGCTCTTTGTCTAGTTCATGCATGCATATCAGTCTAGCAACTTATTTTTCTCTATAGTCTCTAGGATCACTTTTGAGTTTACAATATGAAAATCATGAAAGAGTAAGACCGAATCAACAGAACCCAAAAAATAAGAACATTACTTGGTATACAAGTAGAGTATTTCGCAATAGCATCAACATAATGAAAAAAAGTAAAGAAAAAATAGTGGAAAGAGAGGATAAGAAGGTAGAGTAGAAGCGAAGATTCTTGTGTTTCTTCATAGGAGGCCACTAGCCAGCCAATGAAAGGGCCCAAAGATGCAAACATAGCTCACGTTGCTCGTAGGAAGAACATAAAAGGCCATCATGTGTACAAGCCAGCAAAAATGATCATAAAAAGCAACCACAACCACCTTAGCTTTGTTTTTTAAGTTTGTTTTCACAATAAATCGGAGCAGCAGAGAGATTCAAATTAACAAAAAAAAATAGCGGATGTGAAGATTAGCACGAGAAAAAGGTAATTCTACATGTGTGACAAACTCGTTGTCGCTGTCACATATATTAATGATACCAAAACAATGTAGCAACGGGAGGGAGTGGGCAATGATGTTTGCATCAGTCAAAGATGCAAGTGGGCAGTGGGCGGTGATGTGTGCATCAGCCAAAGATGGGAGTGGACTGTGATGTGTGCATCAGCACATGTTGGAAACAATGGAAAGACAATAGTGTTCATATCCAACCTTCATTCCAATCTAATAGCAGCTCTTTGTCTAGTCCACGCATGCGTATCAGTCAAGCAACTTATTTTCCTATATAGTCTTTAGGATCACTTTTGAGTTTACAATATGGAAATCATGAAAGAGTAAGACCGAATCAACACAACCCAAAGAATAAGAACATTACCTAGTATACAAGTAGAGTACTTCGCAATAGCTAGCTAAGATGCTTGTGTTTCTTCACAGGAGGCCACCAGCTAGCTAATGAAAGGGCCCAAACACGCAAACGTAGCTCAGATTGCTCACAGGAAGAACATAAAAGGCCATCATGTGTTCAAGCCAGCAAAAATGATTAGTCAAAAGTTCCCATAAATGCCCATAAAAAGCAACCACAACCATCTGAGCTTTGTTTTTGAAGTATGTTTTCACAATAAATCGGAGCAGCGGAGAGATTCGGATTAATAAAACAACAATGGACAATGTGAAGATTAGCACAGGAAAAAGGTAATCCCACATGTGTAACAAACGCATTGTCGTTGTCACATATATTAATCATACCGAAACAATGTAGCAACTGGAGGGAGTAGATGGTGATGTGTGCATCAGCCAAAGATGGGAGTGCATGGTGATGTGTGCATCAACACACGTTGGAACCAATGAAAGACAATAGTGTTCCTATCCAACCATCATTCCAACCTAATAGTAGCTATTTGTCTAGCCCACTCATGTGTATCAGTCTAGCAACTTATTTTTCTCTATATTCTCCAGGATCACTTTTGAGTTTACAATACGGAAATCATGAAATAGTAAGACCAAATCAACACAACCCAAAGAATAAGAACATTATTTGGTATACAGGTAGAGTACTTTGCAATAGCATCAACATAATGAAAAAAAGTAAAGAAAATATAGTGGAAAGAGAGGATATGAAGGTAGATTAGAAGCGAAGATGCTTGTGTTTCTTCATAGGAGGCCACCAACCAGCCAATGAAAGGGCACCAACACGCAAACGCAGCTCACGTTGCTCGTAGGAAGAACATAAAAGGCCATCATGTGTTCAAGCTAGCAAAAATGATGAGTCAAAAAGGCCCATAAAAAGCAACCACAACCACCTGAGCTTTGTTTTTGAAGTGTGTTTTCACAATAAATTGGAGTAGCGGAGAGATTCAGATTAACAAAACAAAAATGGCGGATGTGAAGATTAGCACAGGAAAAAGGTAATCCCACATGTGTAACGAACCCATTATCACTGTCACATATATTAATATTACCAAAATAATGTAGCAACCGGAGGGAGTGGGCGGTCATGTGTGCATCAACACACATTGGAAACAATGGAAAGACAATAGTGTTCCTATCCAACCTTCATTCCAACCTAATAGTAGCTCTTTGTCTAGTCCATGCATGCGTATTAGTCTAGCAACTTATTTTCCTCTATAGTCTCCAAGATCACTTTTGAGTTTACAATATGAAAATCATGAAAGAGTAAGACCGAAGCAACACAACCCAAAGAATAAGAACATTACTTGGTATACAGGTAGGGTACTTCGCAATAGCATCAAAATAATGAAGAAAAAGTAAAGAAAAAATAGTGGAAAGAGAGGATAAGAAGGTAGAATAGAAGTGAAGATGCTTGTGTTTCTTAACAGGAGGCCACCAGCCAGCCAATGAAAGGACCCAAACATGCAAACATAGCTCACATTGCTCACAGGAAGAACATAAAAGGCCATCATGTGTTCAAGCCAGCAAAAATGATTAGTCAAAAGTTCCCATAAATGCCCATAAAAAGCAACCACAACAATCTGAGCTTTGTTTTTGAAGTATGTTTTCACAATAAATCGGAGCAGCGGAGAGATTCGGATTAACAAAACAATAATGGTGGATGTGAAGATTAGAATGGGAAAGAGGTAATCCCACATGTGTAACGAAACAGTTGTCACCTTCACACATATTAATGATACCAAATCAATGTAGCAACTGGAGGGAGTGGGCGGTGATGTGTGCATCAGCCAAAGATGGGAGTGGATGGTGGGCGGTGATCTGTGCATCAGCCAAAAATGCGAGTGGGCAGTGATGTGTGCATCAGCACACGTTGGAAAAAATGGAAAGACAATAGTGTTCCTATCCAACATTCATTCCAACCTAATAGCAGCTCTTTATCTAGTCCATGCATGCGTATCAGTCTAGCAACTTATTTTCCTCTATAGTCTCCAGAATCACTTTTGAGTTTACAATACGGAAATCATGAAAGAGTAAGACCGAATCAACACAACCCAAAGAATAAGAACATTACTTGGTATACACGTAGAGTACTTCACAATAGCATCAACATAATGAAGAAAAGTAAAGAAAAAATAGTGGAAAGAGAGGATAAGAAGGTAGAGTAGAAGCGAAGATGCTTGTGTTTCTTCACAGGAGGCCACCAGCCAGAAAATGAAAGGGCCCAAAGAGGCAAATGCCGCTCACGTTGCTCGTAGGAAGAACATAAGAGGTCATCATGTGTTCAAGCCAGCAAATATGATTAGTCAAAAAGGCCCATAAATGCCCATAAAAAGCAACCACAACCACCTGAGCTTTGTTTTTGAAGTGCCTTTTCACAATAAATTGGAGTAGTGGAGAGATTCGGATTAACAAAACAACAATTATGGATGTGAAGATTAGCATGGGAAAAAGGTAATCCCACATGTGTAACAAACCCGTTGTCTCTGTCACATATATTAATGATACCGAAACAATGTAGCAAATGGAGGGAGTGGCCGATGATGTGTGCATCAGCGAAAGATGTGAGTGGGCGATGGGCAATGATGTGTGCATCAGCCAAAGATGTTAGTGGGCTGTGATGTGTGCATCAGCACACGTTGGAAACAATGGAAAGACAATAGTGTTCCTATCCAACCTTCATTCCAACTTAATAGTAGCTCTTTGTCTAGTCCACGCATGTGTATCAGTCTAGCAACTTATTTTCCTCTATAGTCTCTAGGATCACTTTTGAGTTTACAATACGAAAATCATGAAAGAGTAAGACCGAATCAACACAACCTAAAGAATAAGAACATTACCTAGTATACAGGTAGAGTACTTTGCAATAGCATCAACATAATGAAAAAATGTAAAGAAAAAATAGTGGAAAGAGAGGATAAGAAGGTAGAGTAGAAGCGAAGATGCTTGTGTTTCCTCACAGGAGGCCACCAGCCAGCCAATGAAAGGGCCCAAACATGCAAACGCAGCTCACGTTGCTCGTAGGAAGAACATAAAAGGCCATCATGTGTTCAATCCAACAAAAATGATCAGTCAAAAAGGCCTAGAAATGCCCATAAAAAGCAACCACAACCACCTGAGCTTTGTTTCTGAAGTATGTTTTGACAACAAAATCGGAGTAGCGGAGAGATTTGGATTAACAAAACAACAATGTTGGATGTGAAGATTAGCATGGGAAAAAGGTAATCCCACATGTGTAACGAACTTGTTGTCGCTGTCACATATATTAATGATACCGAAATAATGTAGCAATCGGAGGGAGTGGGCAGTGATGTGTGCATTAGCCAAAGATGGGAGTGGGTGGTGATGTGTGCATCAGCGCACATTGGAAACAATGGAAAGACAATAGTGTTCCTATCCAACCTACATTCCAACCTAATAGTAGCTCTTTGTCTAGTCCACACATGCGTATCAGTCTAGCAACTTATTTTCATCTATAGTCTCTAGGTTCACTTTTGAGTTTACAATACGGAAATCATGAAAGAGTAAGACTGAATCAACACAACCCAAAGAATAAGAACATTACTTGGTATACAGGTAGAGTACTTCGCAATCACATCAACATAATGAAAAAAAGTAAAGAAAAAATAGTGGAAAGAGAGGATAAGAAGGTAGAGTAGAAGCAAAGATTCTTGTGTTTCTTCATAGGAGGCCACCAGCCAGCCAATGAAAGGGCCGAAACATGCAAATGCAGCTCATGTTGCTCATAGGAAGAACATAAAAGGCCATCATGTGTTCAAGCCAGCAAAAATGATTAGTCAAAAAGGCCCAGAAATGCCCTTAAAAAACAACCACAACCACCTGAGCTTTGTTTTTGAAGTGTGTTTTCACAATAAATCAAAGCAGTGGAGAGATTCGGATTAACAAAACAAAAATGGTGGATGTGAAGATTAGCACGGGAAAAAGGTAATCCCACATGTGTAACGAACCTGTTTTTGCTATCACATATATTAATATTACCGAAACAATGTAGCAAATAGAGGGAGTGGGTAGTGATGTGTGCATTAGCCAAAGATGGGAGTGGGCAGTGATGTGTGCATCAGCACATGTTGGAAATAATGGAAAGACAATAGTGTTCCTATCCAACCTTCATTCCAACCTAATAGCAGCTCTTTGTCTAGTCCATGCATGCGTATTAGTGTAGCAACTTATTTTCCTCTATACTCTCAAGGATCACTTTTGAGTTTACAATATGGAAATCATGAAAGAGTAAGACCGAATCAACACAACCCAAAGAATAAGAACATTACTTGGTATATAGGTAGGGTACTTCGTAATAGCACCAACATAATGAAAGAAAGTAAAGAAAAAATAGTGGAAAGAGAGGATAAGAAGGTAGAGTAGAAGTGAAGATGCTTGTGTTTCTTCACAGGAGGCCGCCAGCCAGCCAATGAAAGGGCCCAAACATGCAAACGCAGCTCACGTTGCTCGTAGGAAGAACATAAAAGGCCATCATGTGTTCAAGCCAGCAAAAATGATCAGTCAAAAAGGACCATAAATTCTCATAAAAAGCAACCACAACCACCTGAGCTTTTTTTTTAAGTGCATTTTCACAATAAATTAGAGCAGTGGAGAGATTCGGATTAACAAAACAACAATGGCAGATGTGAAGATTAGAATCGGAAAAAGGTAATCCCACATGTGTAAAGAACCCATTGTCACTGTCACATATATTAATGATACTGAAACAATGCAGCAACTAGAGGGAGTGGGCGGTGATGTGTGCATCAGCCAAAGATGGGAGTGGATGGTGGGCGGTGTTGTGTGCATCAGCCAAAGATGGGAGTGGGTGCTGATGTGTGCATCTGCACATGTTGGAAACAATGGAAGGACAATAGTGTTCCTATCCAAAATTCATTTCAACCTAATAGCAGCTCTTTGTCTAGTCCAAGCATGTGTATCAGTTTAGCAACTTATTTTTCTCTATAGTCTCCAGGATCACTTTTGAGTTTACAATACATAAATAATCAAAGAGTAAGACCGAATCAACACAACCCAAAGAATAAGAACATTACTTGGTATACAGGTAGAGTACTTTGCAATAGCATCAACATAATGAAAAAAAGTAAAGAAAAAATCATGGAAAGAGAGGATAAGAAGGTAGAGTAGAAGCGAAGATGCTTGTGTTTCTTCACAGGAGGCCACCAGCCAGAAAATGAAAGGGCCCAAAGAGGCAAATGCCGCTCACGTTGCTCGTAGGAAGAACATAAGAGGTCATCATGTGTTCAAGCCAGCAAATATGATTAGTCAAAAAGGCCCATAAATGCCCATAAAAAGCAACCACAACCACCTGAGCTTTGTTTTTGAAGTGTGTTTTCACAATAAATCAGAGCAATGAAGAGATTCGGATTAACAAAACAACAATGGCCGATGTGAAGATTAGCAAGGGAAAAAGGTAATCCCACATGTGTAACAAACCCATTGTCAGTATTACATATATTAATGATACCGAAACAATGTAGCAACTGGAGGGAGTGGGCGATGATATGTGCATCAGCCAAAGATGTGAGTGAGTCATGGGCGGTGATGTGTGCATCAGCCAGAGATGTTAGTGGGTTGTGATGTGTGCATCAGCACATGTTGGAAACAATGGAAAGACAATATTGTTCCTATCCAACCTACATTCCAACCTGATAGCAGCTCTTTGTCTAGTCCACGCATGCGTATCAACCTAGCAACTTATTTTCCTCTATAGTCTCCAGGATCACTTTTGAGTTTACAATAAGGAAATCATGAAAGAGTAAGACCAAATCAACACAACCGAAAGAATAAGAACATTACTTGGTATACAGGTAGAGTACTTTATAATAGCATAAACATAATGAAAAAAAGTAAAGAAAAAATAGTGGAAAGAGAGGATAAGAAGGTAGAGTAGAAGCGATGATGCTTTTGTTTCTTCCCAGGAGGCCACCAGCCAGCCAATGAAAGGGCCCAAACATGCAAACACAGCTCATGTTGCTCGCAGGAAGAACATAAAAGGCCATCATGTGTTCAACCCAGCAAAAATGATTAGTCAAAAAGGCCTAGAAATGCGCATAAAAAGAATCCACAACCACCTGAGCTTTTTTTTTGAAGTGTGCTTTCACAATAAATCGAAGTAGTGGAGAGATTCGGATTAACAAAAAAACAATGGTGGATGTGAAGATTAGCACGGGAAAAAGGTTATCCTACATGTGTAACAAACCCGTTGTCACTATCACATATATTAATATTACCGAAACAATGTAGCAACCGGAGGGAGTGGGTGGTGATGTGTGGATCAGCCAAAGATGGGAGTGGGCGGTGATGTGTGCATCAGCACACGTTGGAAACAATGGAAAGACAATAGTGTTCCTATCAAACCTTCATTCCAACCTACTAGTAGCTCTTTGTCTAGTCCATGCATGTGTATCAGACTAGCAACTTATTTTCCTCTATAGTCTACAGGATCACTTTTGAGTTTACAATACGGAAATCATGAAAGAGTAAGATGGAATCAACACACCCCAAAGAATAAGAACATTACTTGGTATACAGGTAGGGTACTTTGCAATAGCATCAACATAATGAAAAAAGTAAAGAAAAAATAGTGGAAAGAGAGGATAAGAAGGTAGAGTAGAAGCAAAGATGCATGTGTTTCTTCCCAGGAGGCCACCAGCCAGCCAATGAAAGGGCCCAAACATGTAAACACAGCTCACGTTGCTCACAGGAAGAACATAAAAGGCCATCATGTGTTAAAGCCAACAAAAATGATCAATCAAAAAGGCCTAGAAATGCCCATAAAAAGCAACCACAACCACTTGATCTTTGTTTTTGAAGTGTGTTTTCACAATAAATCGAAGTAGCGGAGAGATTCGGATTAATAAAACAACAATGGCAGATGTGAAGATTAGCATGGGAAAAAGGTAATCCCACATGTGTAACGAACCCATTTTCATTGTCACATATATTAATGATATTGAAACAATGTAGCAACTGAAGGGAATGGGCGGTGATGTATGCATTAGCCAAAGATGGGAGTGTGGGTTGGGCTCTTTGTCTAGTCCACACATGCGTACTAATCTAGCAACTTATTTTCCTCTATAGTCTCCAGAATCAGTTTTGAGTTTACAATACGAAAATCATGAAAGAGTAATACTGAATCAACACAACCCAAAGAATAAGAACATTACTTGGTATACAGGTAGAGTACTTCGCAATAGCATCAACATAATGAAAAAAAGTAAAGAAAAAATAGTGGAAAGAGAGGATAAGAAGGTAGAGTAGAAGCGAAGATGCTTGTGTTTCTTCACAGGAGGCCACCAGCCAGAAAATGAAAGGGCCCAAAGATGAAAATGCAGCTCATGTTGCTCGTAGGAAGAACATAAGAGGTCATCATGTGTTCAAGCCAGCAAATATGATTAGTCAAAAAGGCCCATAAATGCCCATAAAAAGCAACCACAACCACCTGAGATTTTTTTTGAAGTGTGTTTTCACAATAAATCGGAGCAGCGGAGAGATTCGAATTAACAAAACAACAATGGCAGATGTGAAGATTAGCACGAGAAAAAGGGAATCCCACATGTGTAATGAACCCGTTGTCACTGTCACATATATTAATATTACTAAAACAATGTAGCAACTAGAGGGGATGGGCGGTGATGTGTGCATCAGCACATGTTCGAAACAATGGAAAGACAATAGTGTTCCTATCCAACCTTCATTTCAACCTAATAGCAGCTCTTTGTCTAGTCCACTCATGCATATTAGTCTAGCAACTTATTTTCCTTTATAGTCTGCAAGATCACTTTTGAGTTTACAATACAAAAATCATGAAAGAGTAAGACCGAATCAACACAACCCAAAGAATAAGAACATTACCTGGTATACACAGGTAGAGTACTTCTCAATAGCATCAACATAATGAGAAAAAGTAAAGAAAAAATAGTGGAAAGAGAGGATAAGAAGGTAGAGTAGAAGCAAAGATGCTTGTGTTTCTTCACAGGAGGTCACCAGCCAGCCAATGAAAGTGCCCAAACACGCAAATGCAACTCATGTTGCGCGCAGGAAGAACATAAAAGGCCATCATGTGTTCAAGCCAGCAAAAATGATCAGTCAAAAAGGCCCATAAATGCCAATAAAAAGCAACCACAACCACTTGAGCTTTGTTTTTGAAGTGTGTTTTCACAATAAATCGGAGCAGCAGAGAGATTCGGATTAACAAAACAACAATGGCAGATGTGAAGATTAGCATAGGAAAAAGGTAATCCCACATGTGTAACGAACCCGTTGTCGCTGTCACATATATTAATGATACTGAAACAATGTAGTAATTGGAGGGAGTGGGCGGTGATGTGTGCATTAGCCAAAGATGGAGTGGATGTTGGCCCTATGATTTGGAACATGTCCCATAAGGCTCTACAGCCAATATTGCAGCAATGAAATTCATCACAAACGGGGCTTGCACCTGCCCACTCCATTATTTGTAACATTTATTTATTTATTTTATTGAAATTATTTTTATACTATTATTTTTAGTATATTTTTATTCTTTAATATAGTAGTTCTTCCATATCATCATCTTCATCCTAGTTATGGCATATATAATTTTTATTATTCATTTTATTTAATTTAAATATGTTCTATGTTATCCATAAATTGGTACTAAGTTATCAATAGATATACATTCATTCATAACTGATAGTTTTGTATTTTTAGGTTCTTTCATCAGTAGGCAACTATTATTGAAAATGCTGAAAAATTACAAAATTGTATTAAGTTTTCTCAAGAATTTGGTCTTTTACATAGAGAAAAAATTTGCTCCAATTGTAGAATTCCGATAAAAATGAGAAGGAATGCTTCACATAAAAACATATTACGATTTTTATGTTCCCAATGGGATGATAAAGAAAGCATTCATTATGAAAAATTTAAAGTTAGATATCAAAAAAAATTTAGAATTTAGATATTGATTCTAGATATTGATGAATCAAAATTTAGAATTGAACAAGATTCTAATAATATTTTTCTCATAACTATTCCAAATACATGCAAAGAAACATTTCTAGATTACATTTATAAGTGGATCAAACCTTGTAGCATTATATACAATGACATGTGGAAAGCTTATGACTTAGAATGGCTTTGCCAACTTTAATTTGATCATCAAATAGTGAATCAGTCATTGCCCTTTAAAGATCCAAACACAGGACATAGTTGTTCATACTAATACTATTGAAAGTACACGACGAGCAGTGAAAGCTCATATTCCACAAAATGGATCATGACAAGAGCTACATGGCTCATATCTGATGGAGTACATGTGGAGAAGAAAATTTGCACCAAAAAAAGAATGCATTTTTTTATGCTTATTAAACATATTTTTGAGTTTTGCGTGTCTCCCCTCCAACTTAGAATCATAATTAGATTATTTTACATTCATGTAATAGTTTACCTAAATTTGATAATAACGTTTGTTTTATGCAAGTTGCAACTTATGTCTCTATGATTATGTTTATAATATTAGTAATTTGATATTGCAACAAAGCCTTAATGCTTAGAAATATCACAGTTGCAAATAATTTCTAAGGTTTTCTACTTACCAAATACTTCTTAATGTCTATGACTATAATTCAAACAAACACATATATTTACATAAGTATAATTTAGTGTGACCTACATTCATAGCTTCGTACTTAGCAAAAGCTAACTATTTAAATAAAATAATGTGGATGTCATAAGAAGAAAGCCAAGTTGAATATCATACTTTTTCTTGGTTTAGTTGATGAACTCCATTAATAAGTAACCTTGAAAGATATTACCACAAATCTTTACTAACATTGGAGAGTTCAAAAAAAAACTATTAAATCAATAGTTTTTATTTCTAATTGCTTTAGTTTAAATCTAATTGGTTATTAAAAAAATGGCTTATATTCTATGGTATTGATGATTCATATTAGTCATAACTCATAGATTTTGGAATTTTTTTTCTTTTTTACTTTAGAACCATGTGCTTTGTATTTTCAAAACCAATGATTTTCTTAAGTAATTGTATTTAAAGTTTGAAGTAATTCTATTTGAGAAGTTCCTTTAAAAAAAACCCTAGTTATGGATATGGTAAGTAGGAAATCATTCGTATATATTCTTACCTTTTCTTTGAAATTTTTCAAATATGAAGTTTCCAAAATACAATTTTCCTTTGGGAGAATCTAGAAGAAGAGAAAGCATCATGAAGGCCATAAAAAAATATCTAAGATGCATGCATCATGATGGCCAAAGATAAAAATGACCTTTTATCATGGGTAAAAATACGTGAGCCTTCTTCAATGCTGATGGTATCCCTATTATGCATTGTTCCTATACATATTGAAATAGTTTGTTGATGAGCGATGAGGTACCCCTACGCTCAACCATACGAATACGAGTGTTTCACGCACGATCTGGTTGAATTCCAAGGACTAAGTGCTTATGCGCCCTTGTAGAATAAGGATGGGTTGATTGATCGTTATCTTCCCAAGCTTACCTGTATGTCACGATTGTATGGTTAAGTAAGGTTGAGGCATATGATTCTTATAACTTTTATGTTTTTATGTCTTGCGCTAAGAGGAAAAGAGAGAGATAACTAGGTGACTAATTTAACTTAACTACTCATTAACTAAGTTCTAACTAATCCTAACACAAGCATCTGTTCCCACTTGCCATACACATCCTGAACCAGTGCAAAACTGCTGGGATTACCAAACGTTAATCATTACTGGGTTACCAAGCATTACACGCATGCTCGAAGTGGTCGTGCTTGTGTAATTTAACGATTTGCTTAATTGATCAAAATTAATTATTGTGCTAATAACAAAAATGTAAAGTGCATAAAATAAAATAAACTAAACTAAATGCATAAGAAAGTAAAATAGAAGAAATGTGTAAGAAAACAAATCTCAAGTGCTGCAAGGATGAATCAAAGAGCTCATCTTTATTTCTGTATACAAGGTGTGCTCAGGTACACAATGCTCAAATAAAGATCTGTCCACACTTAGACCTCCTACTGTGGGCACTTGGAAAATACTCTAACTTTCAAATGGACTACAAGAGTTTTGCTACTTGACTACTGAAAGACTTCCTTCAATTGTGTGCCTGGGCACTATATTTATAGGTCTGAGAGTAGCTACTCTAATAATTAGAGTAATCGCTCTAATAATTAGAATAACTGCTAAAGTAACTGCTAGAGTAACCACTCTAATAATTAGAATAACTACTAGAGTAACCACTCTAATAATTAGAGTAACTTCTAAAGTAACTGCTAGAGTAACCACTCTAATAATTAGAGTAACTGCTAGAGTAACCACTAAAGTAACCACTCTAATAATTAGAATAACTACTAGAGTAACCGCTCTCATCATACCCCCACGATTGAATGAAAACTTGTCCTCGAGCTCTTTAAAAAATATTGGGAAGGTATGGGATTATTGAATAATTGACAACTGATGATGGAATGGGATGACAGACTTAATGTGCCCAATGAACGGATCAATAAGCATATTACAACATTAGTGTTCATGACCATTGTGGTGAACACTCATACATAAATGACATCCAAGCCTTTATTTGGCAGCTTGTAGAGAAAGAGAAAGAAAGAAAATGAAGTGTGTTGCTGCCAATGCTAAGATTGCACCTTCCGTTGTTTATCCGTAGCCACACCACTAGACTTTCTCCTTTCATAAATGCTCCAATTCCAGTCCATCCTGAGTGCTTCCTCCAAGTTGAGTCCATTATTTGTATGATTTTCATCTACACACATAACACAATCACAAATGAGAAAGGATAGATAAAACACAATGCAGTTGATACCTTGCCTCAATATCAAGCACATTAGCTAAGTTGTGGTTATGGAAGAAACTGGTTCAGAGATTTATCATAGGTGACTACCCAAGGTGTAGGGGTTAGGAGAATAGTAAAATGAAGAAAATTGAAAAATTTATGTCAAGGCCCCCATGACTAAGAGTGAACCTCCAATAGCTATAAGATGGAAAAATATGAGGAACAAGAAAAATGAGAAAAAATAACAACATCAATGCCAATAAAATGGATGTCATGGATGGGGATGAAACAAGAGATGATTGATTGCAGGAAATGTTTAAGGAAAAGAACTTAACAATTGCACCAAAAAGGAATGCCAATGGGTCCTCCCCAAAGTAGGCTCATGCCTATTATGCCCTGACAAACTCACAAACCAAAGAGTCTATAGGCTTTAGGAATGTCATTTCGAAACAAGAGTTAAAAACTTACCCACAAGAATTCACCAAAGAAAAACAATGCATCAACCTAGAACGGACTAATGATAAAATTGGTAATGACATGGAAACTGGAAATAAAGATGGAGAGGAGAGGATGGAATGGAATCCTAAGAAAAATGTTGTGTACAATTCCAACAATGTTGTGTACAATTCCTTGTATATTTTATGGTTAATATGACTGAGTAGAACTCATTCCAAATCTAGACTCAAACCAACCACATTCAGTGGCCTTGCATCAATACACTTGGCCAATCCATCCTCTTGAAGTAACAAGAATGCAATCCACCATCATGAACACTTATTGGATGACGAATAAAAGTAAATCAAACAAAGAAATAGTAAAAACATGAACGATGGTGTAAAACAATTGGCCAATCCATCCTCTTGGAAAAAAATTGTAAAACAACAATTCAAAAATAATTGAGGGCCTAAAACGGTTAGCATAGGTGGCCATCTTCCTCATGACTAAGTTGGAAGGAGGAGATCTAAAATAATGCGCAAGGTTATCCATCAACAAATGTAGCATGTGTATTGGCTGTCCTAAGCTCATGGAATGGTTTGGTCTGTTGTACATTGACTAACAGTTTCTTTTCTGGGCTTTTAGGTTTGTATATTGTCATGGCACTTGATGAAGTGCTATATAGTCAATGCGTTGACTAAGCTGTGTATATGGGGCCCCGTATACACAGCCGCGTTGACGCGGCCCCGTCGACGTAGCCTTCTTGCGTCGACATGGCCCCATTTAAGTAGCTGCCTATCCCAACCTATAAATAAGAGGGCCTTCCACCTCATTTAGATATCTTTTGAGTAGTTGTAGCGAAGCCCTTGCATTTTTTTTCCATAGGAGTTACAATATTTTCCCAGTGCATGCTCACAGTGTGATGCTTGTAATTGTACGGAATCTTTATTCGAGTGTGACGTACTTGGACGTGCACATGACCAGAAATAAAGATCAAGATTACTTCATCATTGCAACATTCACTTAGTTTAATTGTTAAATTTTTATTGTTAATTATTATTGTTATTTATTATTTTCTTAGTTAATATTTCTTTATCATCATTTACTATTCCTGTTTTTAAATGCGGAATGAGTACAACTTTATCACTAGCATTTAAGTGTGACTACTTGGTAACCTAGCAACATACCTAGGATCTATGCTTGGTAATCCCAGTAGTAGTCATGCACGAGGTCCAAGATGTGTATGGATGATTAAGGAACAGATGCTCATCGCACTTAGGCTAGCTTAGACTTCATTTCCTATTGCTCATTAATTTAATCAAGATTATGTTCCATTCTCTCTAGGAGTAGCACTAGTTTAGGATCACATCATACGCCTCACTCTGGACTAAACCATACGTGACAAAGAAAATACTAGTCCAGGTGGGAAGACAGTGAAGTACGATTAATTTGTAACTATCTAGATACCACAACTAGCCTGTTTGTGGAGTTCAACTAGATCGTGTGTGAACACTTGTATTCGTATGGTTGAGTGTAGGGGTACCTAGCCGCTCATCAGCACTTGAAGAAAAATTTGCATAAATAATATAAGGTCCTTTACATAGTGTTTGAAATTTAGTACGTTGTGGCACATGTGTGGTATTCCAGTAGACAACCTTATTGCCCAATTAATATTTAACTTTCCTAATCCTTAGGTCATGACGTTGTTTATTGAATGCCTTATGCAACTCGTTAGATGATAAGGCAGCTAGTCAGTTTTCATCTAGCAAGTTAAGGATTACTAACCATTGTTTCTATGCTAGACCAAGGTCAAGGTTGAGGTCACATGCCACAGATAGTGTACAGAGCTCAGTTTGAATGGGAAGCGTTGGTAATTTACCATACACTAACTCATAGGAAGAGTACCCTATAGGGAGTTTTCATGTGGAGCGGTATGCCCAAAGAGCATCGTTTACTTTAGTGCTCCAGTCTTGCCCAGACTTGCTAATAGTTCTTGTCAATATCTTCGTAATCTCCCTATTGGTGACTTTTTCTTGACCCTTCACTTAGAGGTGGTATGGTATAGTCAATTTATGCTCAACCCCTAAGTGTTGCATTAATTTTTGAAAAGTTCCACCTGTGAAGTGGGTACAATTTTCTGAAATAAGTGCACAAAGCACATCAAACCTATTTATGATTTTTTTTTGAACAAATTGTGCAACTATAGATGATGTAAAATCCTTAACAACAACTGCTTCTACCAATTTAGTTAGGTAATCAATAGCAACAATGATATAGGCTTTTCCATTGGACATTGGTGTAATTGGCCCCATAAAATAAATTCCCCAAATGTCGAAGGGTTCTAATGGTTGGATTAATTGTTGTGGATCCTCCATTCTAGTAGTCATGCCCCCATCATGTTGACAGCACTCACAAGATTGGATGAATTAATGGGCATCCCAAAACAATGTAGGCCAATAATATCCTGCAAGCAAGATCTTGATGGTCGTTCATCTCCCAACATAATGACCCCCACAAGAACCCTCATGAGTATCTTGGAGAACTCACAGTTGATCTATATCGGGAACACACCATCCAACCAAGCCATTGGGACACACTTTGTAAATTTTCACATTGATTTCCATAGAGTACTTGGCTTGATGAAGAAACTATTGTTTCTTCTTAAGGTTTAACTCCTATGGTATTTGTTGGGTGAGGAGATAGGTAAGAATGCTACTATACCAGTTTGTCTTCATGGGTGATTGATTATTCACTACACCAACAAAGAGGAATTTATTAGGAAAATAATCAGAAATTGGATACTCATCCTCTTTTTTGTCCCATTGCAACCGAGATAAATGATCAGCAGCTACGTTCTCGGTGCCTTTACGATCGATCATCGTAAGATCGAACTCTTGTAAGATTACAAGCCATTGTATGATACGAGGGCTTACCATTGGCTTATTCATGAGGAACCTTATTACACTATGATCTTTATGTATATATACTTTATATCCCAATACATAGTGTCTAAAATTTTCTAGTGCAAACACTACAACCATTAATTCTTTCTCTGTGGTAGTGTAGTTAAGTTGTGCACCAGCGATACTTCTACTTGCACAGTGGATGTAATATGCACACTTCTGGTTATTTAAACGTGTAAGTACAGCTCCTAAGGCATAGTTGTATGCATCAATCAAGATATGGAATGGTTTGGACCAATCAAGAGCTTGTAAAATGGATGTTTCTACTAGCTTCTGTTTTACAGTTCGAAAAGCTAATTCGCATTCCCTAGTCCACTCGAAAGGTACATCCTTTTTTGTTAATTCCACCACTAGTTTGGAAACCTTTGAAAAGTTCTCAATAAATCTCCTATAGTAGCCAATATGTCCAAGGAATGACCAAATATCTTTGACAGTTTCCAGTTGATGGGTAATTCCTTGGATAAATTTGATTTTCTCGGGGTCTACCTCTATCCCTGTGTGTGAGATTTTGTGCCCTAGTACTATGCCCTCTTGGACCATCAAGTGGCTTTCCTGCCAGTTGAGCCTCAAATTGGTTTCTACACATCTTTTTAACACTTACTCTAACCAGTCCAAGGCTTGATCAAAGTTTGCTTCATAGGTGGAAAAATCATCCATAAAGACTTCTACACCATTTCCTATCTACTATTGCAAGATGCTTAGAACTAGTTGTTGAAATGTTGTAGGGGCATTGCAAGAGCCAAACGACATCTATTTGTATGCAAATGTTCCCCAAGGACTAGTGAACGTAGTCTTGGCTTGGTCTTCTGGGGCTATTTGTATTTGATTATATCCACTATATCCATTTAGAAAACTATAGTAGCGATGCCCTGCGATGGTGTCTAAGACTTGGTTAACAAATGGCAACAAAAAATGATCTTTGAATGTTGCCATATTCAGTAGCCTAAAATCTATGCACACTCTCCATTTTCCTCCCTTTTTAGGCACAATAACTAAGGGGCTAATCCATTCGTTATCAGAAATGGGGTATATGAACCTAGCCTTGAGAAGCTATTCAATTTATTCCTTAACTACTTGCTTCAGCTTTGGGTTCAAATGCCTCTGTGATTGTCTTCGAGACTTCATGGAGGGGTTAGTGTAAATCCTATGTTGGCATATCCTAGGATCTATTCTAGTTAATTCAGGATATGACCAAGTGAAGGCTTTTGACCATATATTGATAACCTTCAATAGTTCTTCTTTCTATTAAGAAGCAATCTTAGCATTGATAATTACCGGTTTTTCATTTTTAAGGAATGTGTACAGATGGGTAATGGTTTTAGCTAGAGGGGCTCCTACTTAAATTTCTTAGGGATTTCCAACTTCCCCCAGTTGACATTTTCAAGGTTAAGACTTGGAAGTTGGTGGTGGACTTGCTCTAATGCATCTATGTTATCGATGTAAGCACAAGTCAAACTCTCAGTTGGTTCCATGCATATGAGTGAACTACTTTCTTGATCAGCTATCAACCACTAGGTGCCTTCCTATTGTGTGCTATTACATACAGGCATCTTTGTATGTTGATCACTTGTGCACACTGATTACATGCAGGTAATGTCAAACTTTGCATAAACCATGACCTCTCCATGCAATTACACCTTGTGTCACTGTATGCGATGCATGGAACTTTCTTCTTCTCGATCTTTTCGAATGTATTTTCCTTTGATATTTCTAGGGAAAGATTATGGATTCCTAAGTGTGCATCAATGGTGCTTAGCCATGCTCTTCCCATTATGATTGGGAAGTCCCCCTTACCATTATTCACCTAAATCACTAGCATGTCATATGGGTACGGCCACCTACAAATAGTCGTAACAATATCTTCCACTAGTCCCAATGGAACAGTGATGGACTGGTCAGCCAACTCTAGATGGATGTTGCTCTTTTTCAATGGAGGCAAGTTCTAGGCCTTGTACATTTCTTGAGAAATCAAGTTAGCATCGAAACCTAAATCCAAAAGAGCCTTGCATGGTGCATTTCCAAAAATTTGTAAGTATATTAGAAGACTCCCAGGATCAGAGAATTTCCTAGGAAGGTGGCTAGCTTTGATCCAATCGGTGACGGCGTGTGTTAGCATGACCGTATGCATTGAATGTGGTGGTTGAGTTGAAGGAGGCTCAAAAGTTTTCATTAATACTGAGGCGTATAAGGAATCAGCCATTTGTGATTGCAGGGGCATAGTTGGTCTATTGGTTCTAAAGAAAGGTCTTTTCTTCATGTGGTTGTTGGAACCAACAGTAGGTTGAGAGTTAACAGCCCTTGTGGCATTACGTTGTTGCGACTGGGTAGGGATTTCACCCTGCATAGCCGGAGCATGTGGTAGTGGAGCTATTGGTGTAAGAGATGCGGCCGGATGAGAAGGATGATATGCTTGCAGAATATCACCCCTAGAAGAGGGAGTCCCATAATACTCATGGGCTTGGTAGTGAGGTTGAGGAGTGATGTGCTCAGTAGAGTCACATGGGGAGATTGGCTACTGCACGTAATATTCATACGAGTTAAGTTTCCTGTAAGGATATTGTTGCCTTGGTGGTGGCATTCCCCATGATTGTGGGTGCTACAACTATTGATATTGCTCAATCGGTTATGGCGGCGTTCCACTTGGATAATATGTTAAGGGTTGGTGGAACTGTCTTGGGTTACCTTGAGGGTAAGGTAACCTTCGGGGTGCTTGCCATTTGTTCAATCATGGGTTGAGTGCATACACCCCAGACTCTTGCAGATATGAGATTATAGGGTAACATCCCTTAGGATGGTCATATTAACATATTTCATATCCACTATCATTGTCTATTTTCAACTCCACAACCTCTTCAATGATGGCAACTTTGCCCTTACCCTTGCTACGTGCATGTTCAGCTTCTTTCTTTTTCCTTTTTTCGCGATCACTACCTTGCTCTCTAAACTCCTCTACTATTTTAAGAAGAGATTGAAATCTATTATCTAGGGAATCCTACATTTGATCTACCTTTGTTGATACTTTTGATGTCAACTTTTGGATAGGCAAAGTTTTCCTATTCATCATCTCTTCGAGTGATGACTCTTCTTCATCCTCACAAAATCTTACTCCCCTCTTCTAGAGGGAAGGATCTCGATTATACTCTTTCACACTTTCTCTCTTCCATAGCTCATCTTCTTCCTTAGCAACTTGCTCCAGTAGTCTTTGAATTTGATGGTACCTAAGCTCGGATAGTCTTCCTTGGGCATATGTCCCAAGGATTCCTCTCATTTCATGCCTAAGCCCATCCACAAGATGGCACAATTGATCCCTTTGTGAATAACCATGACCAAGAAAATAGTGTAATAGTGCATAATATGAGGCCATGGCAGCATCCAAGCATTCATGTCCTCCTTGTTTCTAGCCTTGGATTTTCTTTTGCAGGTTAGACACTCGAGAGTATGTTTGGTACTTGTCATTAAATAGTTCTAACATAGTACTCCACCTACAAACGGATTTCAGTTCTAAAGACGAGTACTAGCTTTCCACTTCTTTAACTAGTTTCCATGGAAACAACTTAAGTTTTTTCCATTCGTTCTCTATATTTTGTAAGGCACATGCATCATGGAATTCTTGTAAGTGATTCTAAGGATCAGCGTTGTATCCCCCTTCAAATCATAGGATATTGTTCATCTCTAATCTCTTAATCCTACTATCTTTCTGGTGCCTTGTTGGAATTCTAACAGCCTCATTTATGTCCAACATACTTCAAGTAGTGAGTATGGGTTCATCGTGATTGTCTCATTCATGGCATCTATGATGCCTATGTTGTTCCCTACTCTCCCTTCTTCTATGACTTCCACTTTGCCTACCTTTATCCCCATGGTCTTTTTCTTTATGAATGCATCTGGATATTGAAGGAGGGGTGAAGGAGATGATGAAGGTGAAGAAGAAGGAGAACCATCACCATGATAGTGTCTGCTACCTTCTCTCCTGCAGTCCTGACCCCGATCGCGATTGCAATCAGAATGTCCACCTTTATCATGAGTTCATATCCCTTTTTCGGATCCTTTATGCCCGTGGGTATTAGAACCTGGGTTATGAATAGTGAAATGAAGATTCTAATACACAACCCCTTGGATAAAGTCAAGGGTAGGAACATCGTTGTGTGGGTGGCTACTTGAAGTAGGTTCACCATCCTCATTTTCGCTTAGGACATGTGGGACATCCTGGGACCACTTACTCTTCAAACACTTATGATGTCTCTTCTATTGTAAGTCCCTTTAACATTGTACCTCTGTGGGATGGTATTCTCTCGAGTCATGGTCTTGCACAACGTATTCTACGTGTAAGTGTGACATGCCAATTCGTGTGAGAGCACAAAGAAGCATGCTTGGAACTGAACAATCAGGAGGTAACACTATGTTACCTTCTAAGTCTCGCCATCGTAGTTGTCCATCTTGATGGAGGATAAAAGTGAAGTCTGGTATATACTCATCAGGATGAATATATACCACTCGAACTTGTTGAGGGACTAGCCGATCAACGTCATGTGTATTGTGCCACCGATTGTTTCTCGTCTCAGACCTGGGAGGTGAGGTGCTTTTGTACGAAGAAGAAGACATACTTTTCTATTCAGTGTGTAATGTATTCTTGTTTATTATTTTCTCAATCAACCCTAAGGGTTCATTATAATGATGTAAATGATTTTTCTATGTTCTAATTAGTGCACAAACAACTAAGTCCCCGGCAACGGCTCCAATGATAAGCGGCGAGGTACCTTTACGCTCAACCATATAAATACGAGCATTTTACACATGATCTGGACAGATTCCAAGGACTAAGTGCTTATGCACCCTTGTAGAACAAGGATGGGTTGATTAATTGTTATTTTCCCAAGCTTACCTGTATGTCATGATTGTATGGTTAAGTAAGCTTGAGGCATATGATTTTTATAACTTTTATGTTTCTATGTCCTGCACTAGTAGGAAAAGTGAGAGATAACTAGGTGACTAATTTAACTTAACTACTCATTAACTAAGTTCTAACTAATCCTAACACAAGCATTTGTTCCCACTTATTGTACACATCCTGAACTAGTGCAACATTGCTGGGATTACCAAACACAAATCATTACTGGGTTACCAAGCATTACATGCATCCTCAAAGTGGTCGTGCTTGTGTAGTTTAATAATTTTCTTCATTGATCAAAATGAATTTTTGTGCTAATAACAAAAATGTAAAGTGCATAAAATAAAATAAAATAAATGCATAAGAAAGTAAAATAAAAGAAATGTGTAAGAAAACAAATCTCAAGTGTTGCAAGGATGAATCAAAGAGCTTGTCTTTATTGCTATACACAAGGTGTACTTAGGTACACAATGCTTGAATAAATATTCATCCACACTTAGACCTCCTGCTGCAGGCACTTGGAAAATACTCTAACTTTCAAATAGACTACAAGAGTTTCGCTACTTGACTACTGAAAGACTTCCTCCAATTGTGCACCTAGGCATTATATTTATAGGCTTGGGAGTAACTACTCTAATAATTAGAGTAACCACTCTAATAATTAGAGTAACCACTCTAATAATGAGAATAACTACTAAAGTAACCACTAGAGGAACCACTCTAATAATTAGAATAACTACTAGAGTAACCACTCTAATAATTAGAATAACCACTAGAGTAACCACTCTAATAATTAGCGTAACTGCTGGAGCAACCGCTAGAGTAACCACTCTAATCATTAGAGTAACTACTAAAGTAATCGCTAGAGGAACCACTCTAATAATTAGAATAACTACTAGAGTAACCACTCTCATCATTTGTGAAAAAATGCTATATAGATGTGTGGTGTAGAGCTTATTGATAAGAATCATTGAAAAAATTGAAAAACTTCAAAACTAGTTCTTAGTGGATAAATTCAAGGTGAAAACCAAAATTTCCTTTGGAAGCTAATTTTTTGAGATTTAAAGTTGAAGCATTATGTCATTTCTTAATATTTTAAATGAGAAATAAAAGTAAATTGTAATTTAAGAAAATTTTGTTATAAGCCATTAATCAAAACATGCATCTAACCGAATTGCACAAAATCACCGAATTGTGGAAATAAACCAAAAACTAACTGCCAATCATTGATGCTCTTGTTTGGACTACATGAATGTGTTTTGGATTCTTCTATCACACTAATGCTCAACAATGATGGTGTATGCAAACTTTGAGTGTTTGTGATAGGGACCCAAAAACTGTAACACTACAGTGAGTTTGATATCTTCTAGTGTCTGCTTGTTCTCTGATGAGTAGCGAGCACCCCCTACACCCAAATATATGAATCTCAAGAATTCATGCATGATCCAATCAAATTCTATGTAGAGGACTAGTTGTGACATCTAGATCATTATGCCTAGATCGTAGTTCGTTGTCTTCCCACTTGGACTATTGGTAGCTTTCTCATGCATGGTTTAGTCCAAAGTGAGGCATATGATCGTTGATGTTATTCTGGCCCTATGCAACTCTAAATGATAATAGAGAAATAAATTATTTAATATAATTTACAACAAAAATATAAAATCTAAACTAGCCTATGGGTGATGAGCATCCATTCTCAGCTTACCGCACACAAGTGTCAAAGTTAGTAAAATCTAGAGTACCATGTACTCCATGATTAACTAATCTCTTTATTCTTTCAATAGAGATATGTACTAATCTACAATGCCATAACATAGAGGATTCTTTATTCATAACACATCTCTTAATGCCAACACTATCATGAACATGCATAGAAGTATAAGAAGTTTCATTTTGTAAACTAAGTTTGAAAAGACCATCTTTCAATGTACCATTTCCAATAAGTTCAAATCAATAACAATAACTAAATATATTATCTAAAAAATTAAAGGAAAATCCCATTGATACAAGCCTTGAAATAGAAATTAAATTCCTCAAAAAACATGGAATATAAAATGTCTTTTCCAACTCTAAAACAAAACCACTACTTAAAACTAATTTTCATGTTTCAATTGCCTCCACATGTTTCCATAGGCATGTGTGTTGTGTTTGGTGATTCACCACCACAGGCATGGACTTGGGAGATGACACCAAGGATATCATTGTCTCTAAGAAGATAGATGGATGGGACTGTGGAGGCACAAAAGTAGAGGTTGTCTGCTAGACTGAGATGTGGAAAGAGTCTTCATGCTTAGATCAAGATTTAAACTCATCCTACTCCTTCTACAGGGACTCTTCATAGTTTGTCCCTACCTCACAGGCAATGTTTTGGATGAGACTATTGAGCATCCACTAGTAGGGCTTTTTGAGTGAAATGAAGTTCACAACGAAAAGAATGTTTCCCATTTTGGTGTATGAACTTGTAACTTAATTTAGCCTTCATTTATTATCGATCTACGTATATTCTTGCCTAGAGCTTTGCCCATACGAAGTTGTACTACTCCTTGTTCAGCACCATATACTCAGGAGGTACATTGTGCAACTTGAAGGATTGCCTCTGTTCTACATGACAAGACTAGTAGGATGATCAATTTGGATTTCTTGCTCAATGGGCTAGACATTAACCATGCTTGAAGTAGAGGTTGAAGGCTACTTAATGTTCATAATGCAGAAGGAAAAATGCAAAAGTTGCTATTTGTGAAAGGTATAACAAAAGCTAACTCTGCTAACTAGAAAAAAAACTAAGTGTGAAAACACAGAAAAAATGGCTAAGTATAAAACTGCTGAAGAAAATGGCTAAGTATAAAAAAAGTAGAAAAAATGACTAAGTGTAAACTGCTGAAAAGATGGCTAACTCTAGGACTATGCTCACTATGCTAGAGCCAACTATGCTCTCTACATTGAAAACTAGCTATACTCTCCTAAGCACCTAGAATTCAGCTAAGTGTTGGATATATGCTCTAATGTTGTCAAGCAAGGTTCCAAGGGAATCAACAATGGGGTCCAATCTACACCAATGGTTTACAAACAACTCCTACATTGGCTTGAGATCTAGCTACTATCATGGCAAGTCCCTAGGGGTATGAGGCCTACACTAGCTTGGAGCTAGCAATGGTGGTGGAGAGAGCACACGAGGCAACAACCAAGGAAGACTATAGAAGGAAATGGCACTAGCCCTCCTTCTAGCACCTAAATATTGTAGCAACTGAAAACATTGGAGCCTAGAATAGTACACTAAGAGGTTCATAGGTGCATAGCTTTGACCCCACATTTGTGTGAGGGCCTATTGGAAATGGAGATGAGGTGCCCAAAATGGTCTTGTTAATTGAACTAGGACTTATGGAGTGCTACGCCAACATGAATGCTAAGGGTTTGCATGATGTTTGTAGCATCCACGATGTTAATGAGCGTAGTTAAGGTTTTTAGTGGAAGACGAAGATGCAAATGCATGAGTATGTGCACAAAATAGCAAAAAATGCAAGTAAAATGCTAGAATGCAAGAGTAAATGCTAAAAAATGCATGGGAAGTGAGTAAGAGAGAAAGCAACACCACCCCAAATGGGAAAAGTGTAGTTAACTACAAGAGAGATGAGGAGGTACATGGTGCACAAATAGGTGCAGTAGGTAGCATATTCACAGTCTCAGAGTTTCTGGGCTACGAAGGCTAACATTTGCCATGAAATTTGTGTTTGCTAGGTTGGCTTCCATGGTGTCTTATGGGTTGTAGTGATCTACAATATTCTAGATGGTGTGCAATGGTGCCAAGTGCTAGTTCAGAGTCTACCAAAATGCCAAGTGTGCTCGAATGCAAAGATTGCATGGAATGCCAATGTTCAAATTTGCCAACTGAATGCTTCAAATGCCCCAAATCCTAAAATGTAGAGTGTTAAGGTATTTATAGGGTTAGGGTTCCCATGAATTATGGATCATGTGCCACATGGAAAGGGATAGTTGGGTTTATGCTTCCACTAAAGCAAGTAGTGTTCTACTGGTGTGCTTCAATGAACCCTGTGAGACTGCCAAACTATAACTATGCTACCCAAACTACATGTGTAAGTGTTGAATAGAGCATAATGTACTTGAAAATAATGCAAAACAGTGCAGTTTTGGAGACTATGCTTTAGGACTATGCTATCCACTCTCTCAAGTGGTGTTAAGCATAGGTACAATTTTGGGGCACATGGGGGATGCCAAAGAAGTGCAAGTTTCTAATCCTACTCCTTGAAGATATGTCAAAGCTAAAACGAAGGTCGATGCTTCATTCTAG
Source organism: Gnetum montanum (assembly GCA_015680685.1). Taxonomy (NCBI): domain Eukaryota; kingdom Viridiplantae; phylum Streptophyta; class Gnetopsida; order Gnetales; family Gnetaceae; genus Gnetum; species Gnetum montanum. The sequence goes on along the minus strand of MNCI01015910.1, from coordinate 557,841 downwards.
AGGCTTCTAGAGGCAATATTGGTAGACTACGCTAACTATGCTCTAAAGCATAGTCCCAACAATTAGACAAATTTTGCAAAATTGAGGTTCAATACTGACTACACTAACTACACTCTGGAGCGTAGTCCCAATAGTGAGAGCATAGTTCAAGCAGTTAGAAAAAATTGTGTAAAACTAGTATCTTCATGCAAACTACACTGACTATGCTCTAAAGCGTACTAAGGAGCATAGTCCAGTAGTTAGAAATTTTGCCAAATTATTTTTTCTATGCCAAGTATGCTTGATAGCTTCTAGTAGAAATTTTGCCAAACTATTTTTTCCACTCCAAGCGAGCTTGGTGGCTTCTAGCTTGACACTTAGGCAAATTTGCAAATTTAACTATTGCTGTGTTGACTATGCTCTAGAGCGTAGTCCCAATAGTGAGAGCATAGTCTAACACTTAGAAAACTTTGTAGCTATTGTTGACACTTGGAAAAATCTTGCAAATCTAGACTATTTGTGCCAACTATGCTGACTATGCTCTAGAGCATAGTCCCAGCAGTGGGGAGCATAGTCTCAACACTTGAAAAAATTTACCTTGAGCTAACACTTAGAGAAATTCATAGTTGAGACCTAATGTCCCAAATTTGATGGTGTTTTAGAGAAGGTCCACAAGCACCAACACATGGACAACACCTCAAGCTATCACCATATTGCCTCCAATCCATCCAAGAGAAAATGATCATGTCCATCATGATCATAGAGCTCAACTTTGGTTCATTCCTAGAATTTGCATTGGAAATAATAAAGATGCAGCTCCAAATTTCACCGTTATGGCCTACACTCACAAACAATGATGAATGATATTTAAGAGAGATGTATTAATTCTGGCATAAAAAAGGGGAAGATGCAATAGTTAACGACAAGGGAGTCTTAGTATCCTATTCTATAAATGTGATAGCTAAAGCCCTTAATGTGCCAAATGAAGGAAAAAAAGTAGCACATATTTCCACTAGATCAGATACGAATACAAGAAAACTATGGTTGCAAATAGCATATGGCAAAGATAACAAGGATTATAATGACCTAACTGTTGAAGAAAGAATTTACTTCAAAATTGATACATATCACCTATTTTCCACAAAAATATTGAACAAAATATCAACATATGTGGCCAAAGGAAGTGCAATTTTAATGGAGAAATTTAATGTAATCATCACACACCTCCATTTCCTTGAGATCAAATAATAGTTTGAGGAAAAGAAAGTAGGGAAGTTGATACTTGCATTTCCTTGCCTCATTAGAAAGCTATGAAAATGTGTTGGAATCTTAGGGTACACCAATGATGTTCCTAGGAAGGCGTAGAATGCTTCCTATGCTTCAAGTCGGCACCACCAAAGAAGGACTAGGTGGAAAAATAAACAAACCTTGAAAAACCATTCAAACTACTATGCAAAAATAGCAAGCGATACCTAGTGGTTAGCAATAAGAGTAATAGCAATAATAGTAGCAAGAGTAATAGTAATAGCAAGTTTGACCACTGCTGTCACAAGACTATATGCCATCAATGAGTCATTTGCAACAAATTACAAAGACCATCAATTGGAGAACACATGAGGAGGCCAACTTGTATAAATTCATCAACAGTGCTATCCAACCCATGGTTTCCAAAAATTTTGCTAGTGGAAAAATTTCATTACAGTCAGGAGGAGAGGACCAATGGTCACAACAGATTCTTGGAAACACTACATCGTTCCATGTGGTGCTAGAAACTAGAGAAGGAGCCACTGTTATTGTTATGTAGCACTAGGATGCAATAGGAGTCATAGAAGTGATCATGGATCATATAAAAGAATCATTGCACATACCTATTATGCCACTAGCTGATCTTTCTAGAGCTAGAGATGCTCAAATGTTAGCTAGCACCTCAATGAATTCTATAGAACATGAGGAGATGCTTGATAGACTATTGAAAATGGGACAGTCCATGCAGAATCTTTTCAACATCCCAAGTGATGTCATTGTAGTGTAATTAGAACTAATAGCAACCAAGGGTAAGCTAATCATGGTAGAAACTAGGGCAGAGCATGCTGAAAATGAAATTCATAGATTACAAGAAGAGCTCATGACCTTGAGAGCCAAATGTAGAGATCAAACACAATATGTTATGCTTAATCATCTAGAGCAGGTCAAAATAGAACAAATCAATTTCCTAGTATAGCATAACAAGTAGATGAAGGAGAAAAGGATAAAGTGATTTGGAATGACTCAGTAGCAAAAGTATAGACATATGAAAATTATTTCAAATAATGCTAGGTTGACCAACATAGAGAAGCAGAAAAACATCCTTAAAGAAAGTATCCATCAGTTAGGAGAACAACTGATGAGGATCAACCAAGACATGAGCCACTTAACATGAGATAAAAGAACCCTCTTAATGGAGGAGGTACACACCATCTAACAAATATCAACTATTGAAATAAGCATGTAGAAAATGAGGCAAAAAGGCATAAAAGGCTCAAACAAGTGGGCATGTACAAACAAATCAATGAGAAGAAAATCTAAATGGCGAAGGCTCAAATCATATCCATTTTAGCATAAAATATAGATTGGAAGCCCATCTTAGATAGCATGGCCCATGTCCATGAAGAGGACATTAAAAATAAAGACCTACAAATAGAAGGTTTGATAGAATACATGGGGTTAGCTAACCTTTGTCATGCTGACCCAGCCATGTTGATAGTAGGTAGGCCCAAAAATGCTTGAATAGAAATTAGAGCCCACATATGAATTGTATGAGAAGGAGTTTGTAGATAGGAAGGGTCTCCTATAGAAGCTACATGTGGCAAACTTTGAATTAGAAGTAGTTAAGGCTAGGTACCAAGGGCAGAAAGATGTTGTAGAAAACCTGCCCAAAATAATTTCTGACTATCATTAATTAAGTATCAAGGCTAGGGAATTTGAAGAGGAAAGAAGGTATTTTGTGGCATGGTATGTTAAGGCAATTAAAATGTTCCCATAGCTATCATGTTGATGGGATGTGTCAACTCCATCACACATTGCTCAATTAGCATAGATGGTATGTGACCCTAGAACGAAAGAGGAGAAACTTTAGGTGCTCCTAAATAGATATAAATTTTAGAAGCTTGATGACAAGAGAAAGCAGCCGATGGAAGAGCCACCATCATTGAGCACCACTAAAGCTACATCAAGTTGTCCCAAATTTTTGTTTGATATGTTGTCATGTAATTATGTCAATTTTGTAAACACCATTGCAACATGTAGTGTCATGTAAATCTACCTTCCAATTTTGTAAGGAACTCTATCCTCATTTTGTTTTAACTCAAGGAAAATGTTTAGTCAAGTTTTGGGGTATGATAAAGTTAATTTTAATCTACAATAATATCATATCTATGATGTCATTTATTCGATATTGTAGCACATCCTACATCATTATAGATACAATATTGTGGGGTGTGTGTAGCCTATAAATATAACACTTAGGCACATGGATATGCATAAGTTTTTATTCCAATTGTATTAGAACTCTTGCAGTTTCATTCCGTAGTTAGCGATAGAGTGTATGCTTGTAGTGTGGTGTTGAGCAATTGTACAGTATCTTTATTCAAGTGAATTGTACTTGGACATAGTTCATGACTGACAATAAAGATCGAGATTGCTTATCATTATTATAGCATCCACTTAGTTTTCTTATGTTTACTTAGAATAATTTTCCCTATTTTCCTAGTTAATCACTTACTTTACAAGCAATTTATTTTACTTGTTGAATATAAGCAGTATGGATACGACAAGTTTCAAATGCTAAGTGTAGTTATTTGGTAACCTAGTGGTGGTTTTGCTTTATTTGCTTAATAGTAATACCACTAGGTAATCCTAGTGATGACTACATGAATCCAAGGAGTGTATAGTAGATCAAGATTAGATATCCATTGCATTAGGCTAAGTTAGATTTACTTTCATGCAATTACTTAGACTTAGGATTAGAAACTATTTTCATTTCATCATGTTTGCTATGAGTAAGAATGGCCAAACAACATCATATATCATATATCTCATGGTGAGCTAAACCATACACATAGACTTCACTAGCTCCACTTGGAAAGAAAACAATCTTGAAATTAAACCAATTACTAGCATATTAATATTTCCTTATCCACGAATTATGATCTAGTCATGTGTGAACACCTATGACTTGTATGGTTGGATGTTGGATTACTCTACTATTCATCACCAGTGACATCACGACAATCCAATATGATTTGATAGCCACAAAAGGAAAGTTGGTCATGGCTAAAACTAGGGCTAATCATGTAGATAATGAAGTGCAAAGGTTGTAAGAAAAATTAGCCACCTTGATAGCTAAATGAAGAGACCCAATGTAATTCATAGCACTAGACCAACTAGATTAATTCAAAATTGACCATGGAAGGTGGTTGATTAACCATAACATGAGAATGAAGAAAGAGAAGGATAAGGTAGTGTGGGATGCACCTATTGTTAAGGCACAAACATATGCACATGCTAAATCTCTCATAGCCTTACAAGAAGAAAACAAACAATTACCTACTAATAATGCTTAGTTGACAAGTATAGAAAAGTAGAAGAATGTTCTCGAGAACTCCAAGAACAATTGGTCCATGTCAACTAGGATATGAGTCACTTGATCCAAGAAAATAGAACTCCATCAATGGAAGAGGTTTGCACTATTCCCCAAAATTTTACAATTGAAATCAATGCATGGGAAAATGAGGCCAAGAAACATGAGTGACTAAAATAACATTTTTGAGATTACGTGGGCATGTACAAACAAAAAAATGAGAAATAGATCCAGATGGTAAAGGCTAAAATTAGTTCATTTTCTACACAAAATTCAAATTTGCAACAAATTCTGGATAGCCTTGCCCATGTCTACAATGTTGAAGTGAAAGACAAGGATCTACAGATCTAAGATTTAATATTGTACATGGGATTAGCAAACCTCCGATATGTTAATTTGGCCATGTTAACAGTACGTGGTGGTAGTCTACACAATGTATGAGAAGGAGTTTGTTCATCAAAAGGATACATTACATAAATTACATGTGGCAAACTCTAAACTTGAGATTGTTAAAGCTAGCGACCAAGGCCAAAAGGATGTAGAAGCTAACCTAGCACATCGAATGTTAGATTACCAGGAGCTAAGAAAGATGGCCATAGCTTTTGAGAAAGAGAGGCAGTAGTTTGCAGCTTGATACTTGAAGGCCAACAAAATGTTTTCATAGCTACCATACCTATGGGATATACTCACACCATCCAGCATTGCACAACAAGCATGGATGATATATGACAGAAAGAACAAAGGAAGAAAAGCTTTAAGCACTCCTTAACATATACCAATTCAAAATGCCTAATGACAAAGGGAAGCAACTGATGGAAGAGCCTCCACCACCTAGAACATGAGCTACATTGAGTTACTCCAAAGTTTTGTTTTGTTTTGTTTTATCTTATCATGTAACTATATCATATTTTGTAAAAACACTGCTATGACATTCTAAGTCATGTACAGTCAAGTCTACCTTCCAATTTTGTAAGAGACTCAAGGACATGTTTCCAATCAATCATGGGGGTATGATAAAGTTAGTTTTTGTTGTGATGTGATATTGTATTTGCAATATCATAGCAACGATTTCGTAGATATGATGTTGTCGTACATGCTATTTCATCATTGGTGTAATGTATCAAGATGCGTGCAGCCTTATAAATACTAACACTTGGGTGTACAATCCTAAACTTTTTAATTCAAAGTCTTAGGAAAATTTTTGTAGTTTTATTTCATAGTTGTACTAGAGAGTGAATGTCCACAATATGATGTTTAGTGATTACCTAGAATCTTCATTCAAGTGACTTGTACTTGGACGTAGTTCATGATGGCAATAACGATCGAGATTGCTTTCCATCATTACAACATTACCTTAGTTTCATTTGTTTACTTAGCATAATCTTTACTATTTTCTTAGTTAATCATTTACATACCAAGCAATTTATTTTACATGTCATTAGTAAGTGAAATGGATACAACTAGGTTCAAGTGCTAGGTGTAGTTATCTGATAACCTAGTAGTGGCATTACTTGATTTGCTCAATAGTAATACCACTTAGTAATTCCAATGATGACCACATGAGTCCAAGGCATGTACGGTAGACCAAGAACAGATATCCATTGCACTAGGCTAAGATAGGTTTATGTTTTTTTAGTTAACTAGACTTAAAATTTATTCAATCATGTTTACTTTAGGATCACTTATGAGCCTAAAAACATCAATTAATCATACGCCTCACTAAGAGCTAAACCATACACTTGAATTTTACTAGCTTAAAGTGAGAAGACAACGATCTCAAGCTTAACTTCAATTACTAGCATAACCACATTTTTCATTTGTGGATTACAATCTAGTTGCACATGAGCACTTGTGAATTGTATGGTAGAGTGTTGGACATTCCACCACTCATTAATATGCATAATAAATTCTTGTGTGTAATCTGTGGTTAAAGTAATCATTAGCCTTTTTGTCCAAGATTCAAACCAAGTTCAAACCACTTTCTAGTGACATCGCATTATTTCATCCCTAGAATTCACAACCATAAGACTACTACTGTTGCAAGGAGTATTACCACTTTGCATGTTGTTCAAAGGAAGGAGTTTATTGGTTACACTCTTTATTTTCAAGATTCTTGAGAAGCCACCTACCTTCAAGCATGGGTAACATGTCTTTCCAATGGGACCCTAGAAATTTATTCTATGCATGGATTTTATTTTTGACTATGTTAACCTTACCAAAGGACTACCTTTAGGCATGGGTAACATCTTTCTAATGACATGATAACGTAGAACTTATGGTACTCTTCCATTTTTCGTTAGATATTCAAGAAGATAAGACATCCTCAACAATAGGATAGAATTCACAGCAGTAATCCTAGAGAATCCAAAAGTTCTTTTGATGTCACACCCTTGTCATTCCCACTTGGTTCTTCATCCTTCTATCAAGGTATAATGATAATAGGTTTATTCTTAGTTTTATTGTGAGAAGAATATCATTATGGCCATGATAAGAACCTCTTATTATTGGAATGGGTGGATGGATGTCATGGTCTCACTATATAGGTAATCAGTCCCTTATGATTAGATAATATATGGTAATCTTCACCTTATTGGAACTACATCTTTCTTTATTCAGTGTATTTTATTGAAAATTAACAAAAATGTGTACAATATGGGTAATGAAAATTATAGAGAAATAGTAAAATAAGGAAAGAATTTGAAAAATATTAAAGAATATCAAAAGTTTAAGAAATGAAAAAGTATAAAAGGATGAAAAGATATCAAAGAATGTGAAAATTGGTAAGAAATGTGAATAAATATAACAAGAAATTATAAACCAAAAAGAATTAGAAAACAAAAAGTTAAAAAGCACTTATTAATTCCTAAGTTAAGGTAAGGCATCTCTTGCATGACTGAACTCATGGGCAAGTGCTCAAAAAAATGGACCCTAGGTTGCTTGGATCATATGATCTACATTTGTCATTTACCATCCATAGTGATTTAGTTTTTTGGTTCTTATCCAAGGTAATCTTGATGGTAATTGAATTCTAATCTCTTGAGGATATATATATCATTGGACTAGATGGTTTTTCCATCTTCAAAGGTCCAACTATACTCTTTTGTTTATTCTTAAATTCAAATTTTAAGTCTTCATTTCCATTATTTGTTGGTGTATTACTATGATGTAGGTTTTCCTTTTGTAAGTTCTTAGTTTGGGTCATTCTCTTAGGATAGGAATTAATAAGTGAGTTAGACATTTCCATCATGTTTTAGACAATTTTACATTCTTAGTTTCTAGCCACAATGTGTCTTTTGGTTTAGTGGCCCCTATTCCTTCTTACATACACATGTTTCTCACATCTGTTGTGCACTAATGTAAGGACTATGTTGACATTCTGAAGTTTCGATCCACAATTGCACCCCTTTGTTATCATCAGTAATGCATGGGATTCTTTGCGTATGTATGGCTCCTTGCTCATCTTCCTTAGATATTTCCATAGATAAATCTCTCATTCCTAACTTAGCATCTATTGTGCTAAGCCATGCTTTCCCCATAATGATAGGAAATTCCTTATCATCATTCTTCACATCAATCACTAGAAAATTTACTGGATAAGACCACCCATTGATAATGGTTACCACATCATCTATCTATCCCAAAGTATTGGTGATAGACTAGTCTACTACCTCTAACCTTATGTTACACGTCTTTAAGGGTAGTAGGTTCGATGCCTTGTATGTTTCTTGAGATATCAAATTTACTCCAAAACCTAAATCTAGTAGAGCCTTATATGATGAATTTACAACTACTTGTAGTTGAATCAAAGGATTTCCAGGGCCTATTCTTTACTTGGGAAGTGTACTTACCTTTATTCAATCTAATACTATATCTATTAGCATGACAGTTATAAGTTTCTAACCTAGTTGTTGTGGAAGCATAGTTTTTGTAGGAGGATTTTTCATATAAGGAACATGATTCAATGGAGTCCTAACTCTGCCAACCTTCTCTGGACTTGTTCTAAAGAAAGGAAATTTTCTCGATTTTTCTTTAGTATTGCTAGTATGATCCTCTTTCTGTATATTCACTTCCCTTGTAGCACTTCTTTGTTGTGGTTGTGATGGTAGCTCCCCTTGCATTATAAGTGGTAGTAAAGGTGGTAAAGGATCAGAAGGTTGACTTAATGGACTAGTCATTAGTTGATATATGTAGGGATTGGAATCTATCCTTGGAGTTATAGATCTATAATACTTAGGTGAATAATACTGAGAAGTGTGAACTACTGCATTCCTTAGAGATATTAGATGTTGCAAATAATATCCATAAGGGTCTAGTTGCTGATATGGGTACTATTGCCTTGATGGTGGCATTGCCCATGCTTGTGGTTGTTGCCATTGTTGTTGATATTGCTCATGTGCTTGTGGATAAGCTCCACTTGGATAATAAGTGGGTTGGAAGGACTGTCTATAGTTACCTTGAGGTTAAGATAACTATTTTGGCATTTTCTTTTTAATGAATCTTTGATTGAGCGCATATGCCCCTGATTCTTGAAAATGTGCCATCATAGGACAACATCCTTTAGGATGTTCATATTGGCACACTATACATCCTTCCTCATCCTCTAAGCTTGAGTCAGAACTTTCTTCCACTAAAGTAACTTTTGCTTTTTGTTTGTAGTGTTCACATCCATAGTCTCTTTTCTTTTTCTTCTCCTTGTCCTTATTAAAGGCTTGTTCAGTTCTTTCCTCCACAATTTTTAAGGCTGTAGCAAATTTTTCAGCCATTGAATCTAACATATTTTCTACCTTGGTTGCTATGTCATTGATGAATTTTTGAATCAATAGTATCTTATTTTGAATCACCTCTTCCAAAGTTTCTTTCTCTTACTTATCACATATTCATATATCTCTTTTTTTTTATAGATGGACCTTAACTGTATTCCTTGGTTGATTCTCTCTTTTTCAACTCATCCTCCTCCTTCACCACTTGGTTAATTAACCTCTAGATTTGATGGGTAGTCATCTAGGGTAGTAATAGAATCCAAGGGTTTCCTTGGTTTTATTCCTCAACCCATCAACAATGTGCCTAAGTTGCTCCCTTTGGGAAACTCCATAGCTTGGGCACCTATGTAGAAGAGAGTAGTATCTACCCATCACCACATCAAGGGATTCATGTGTCCCTTGCTTCCAGCCTTGGATCTACTTTCTGAGATTCAACACCCTGGAGTAAGTTTGATATTTTTCATTAAAGAGTTCAAGCATGGTACTTCACCTTCTGAATGATTCAGGTTCCAATGATCAATACCAGCTCTTTACCTCCTTAATGAGTGTCCTAGGAAACAACTTGAGCTTTTGCTAGTCACTTTCGATATTTTGTAGGGCATAGGCATCGTGAAACTCTTGAAGGTAATGTTGTGGATCTATGTTATATCATCATTCAGACTTAGAAATATTATTCATATCAAGTCACTTGATGCAAATGTCCCTCACATGCTTGGTTGGAATGTACACCGCTTTCCTTATGTTGATCATGCTACGAGTAGCCAATAGGGGTTCTTCATGTCCATAGGGTTCGTATGCTCAATTGTAGTAATGTCTCCTTTGGTACTCATATTGCTCTTTCTCTTCATGTCTATTCGTGTTCCTTTGTGATTCATACTCTCCATCTTCTTCATCAAGGTGCCTTTGACAATTTTCATGCCTATCATGAGCCTAATGTCTCTTCCTATCATGATCTCTAAACCTTTCTTCTCTTCTATTAGAGTCCACCAACGATCATGAGGAGGAAGATGAAGTAGTTGGAGAATGATGCTAGCTAGTTCTCCTTCTATGACTTTGGAATTCATCTCTTTGTAACCTGGCAAAAACTCTAGGCCTTGAGTCCTACTTGTATTTAGAGTCCTTTGCTTCTCTTCTTGGTGTCTCAGCGAGAGCTAAATGTAGTTGTACCTTGGCAGGTTCTTCCAGGTGAATAATAGGTGTTTGTGAATGGACTTCATGATTGTGATGGAGTTTTTCTACTACAAATGCATTACCATCAAGTTCTTCTAGGACAATAGTAGAGTTGATCTGCTTTCCCTTATTATTTTCATGTTTGATCTCCATAGTAGTATTTCTTCGCACTTATGCCTTTGTGGGTTGGTAGGGTTTAGTCACGTGTTTGATCACATGGTACCCCTCTTGCACATAGCTTAGATTCATTCCCCTTAAAGTTGTTTGAGTCATGGTAGGTGTTGAACGCTTTGGAGGCAGAATAATATTGCCCTGTAGGTCCCTCCACCTTAACTACTCATCCTGGTGAGAGATGAATGTGAAATCAGGATAATAAGGATCAGTGTGAGCATATGAGATTCATGTTTGCATAAGCATACTCCAGTCTTCATTGTTAATTGTTTTGTCATTGTTCCTTTATAGCTCTTTGGAAAGTGATAGTTTTTCTTTAAGTGTTGAAGCCATATTTGCATATGTGATGCTTAGTTAAATGTGTGTGTTATTAGAATTGATTAAAGATACGAAGATTGACTTGTGGTTCTTGATACAACAAACTTTGTAAGATCAATTACTCAAAACACATTAACACATCCCCAACAATGGCGCCAATGATGAATTGTAGAGCAATCCCAACACTCTACCATACAAGTCACAAGTGCTAGCATGCGACCAAATCGTAATCCATGGATGGACAATGTAATTATGCTAATGATTAATATTAAGTCCATGATCGTTGTCTTCTCACCTTGAGTTAGTGAAGTCTAAGTGTATGGTTTAACTCACAGTGAGACATATGTGATGTTGTAAGGCTCATTTTACTCCTAAATGCAAACATAATGAAAATGAAGTTAAATGCTAAATCTAAGTAATGACAAAAATGTAAATCTATTTTATCCTATAGTGATGAACATTCGTTCTTGGCTTACCGGTCATGTCTTAGACTCATGTAACATTACTAGGATTACCATGTGAATTTACCATTTGAGTGAATCAAGTGAAACCACTCCTAGGTTACCAAATGATTACACTTTAACACTCGAAGCTAATCATACTCATTTTGCTTTACTAATGAACAAGTAAAATAAAGTGTTTGGAAAATGTAAATGATTAAGCTAAGAAAACAAGAAAATTATGCTAAGTAAACAAATAAAACAAAGTAGATGCTGCAATGATGGAAAGCAATCTCAATTTTTATTACCATCATGAACTACGTCCAAGTACAATTCACTCAAATAAAGATTTTGTTCAACTGCTAAACATCACATTATGGGCATTCACTCTATCACTAACTAAGAAAATAAACTGCAAGAGTTTCCTTAAGACTTAGAATGAAAAGTTGTTGATTGTGTGCCCAAGTGTTGGTATTTATAGAGCTGCACACATCTCAAGACATCATATCAACAATGATGTAACATGCATTATGACATCATTGATATGATATTGTTGCTGTGATATCGTATTCTCCAAAAAATTTGACTTTATCACCTATCCACTTAAGCTTGGAAAACCAGCAACATTCTATTTGGTAGACCTCTATTCTTAAAAAATCTTTTAATAAATTTTCAAGTAAAGCAAATAGATTTGTTAATCACAATCTCTTTCATATTGGTGGATTGTTTTTTATTAAAAATGGAAACATTGCTCTCTCTTAGCATCAAGCTAAACTTAAGTGGAGATTTCAACGACAAGTCTTTCTTATTTATAAGCATGTTAAAGATGTTCTTTCTAACTTTGGGGCTATTTAAATGCACACTAATACTCCTTGGCATGGAGAGTGGTTTTGGCTTGATGGATCTCCTTTGCATTGTAGTGTCTAAAGCTGAATCATAGTTTCACTTAAATAATTTTCATTACTCTACTTTACACATGGTGGAATATGCAATTCAAGGATTGTCTTTGGAAAGCTATTTTGCATAGAATTTGGAGTTCAAAGGCCCAACCAAAGCCTCAATTTCTTTTTTAGTCATTAATTCAAGAAGGTATTTCCATTGGATGCAAGCTTCACCCTTTAGGAGTTGAGTTGATGTCAAACACAGGATTCATTCATTCATGTTTTTTTTGGAAGTTCCCGTTTATTAAATAAATTTAGGACTGAAGCCATTCCCATCAAATTTCTCATCAAAATTACCGCTGCATTTTTAAAGATGATTGCCTAATTTAACAATTTCAAAAGGCTTGGAAGATCCTGCTTTTTGAGATTATTTTCTTCACATGGAAATGTAGATAAATGCATGGTACCATAACATCAGAAACACTACTTTTGATTATGGTATGAAGTACTTTTATTACGAGTTCAATCCAACTTCAATATCATGTGGCAAGCTTTAAAAATAATATAAAACTCTTTTGACACGTGTGATTTGTTATGGAGTTGTTAAGTTTTAGTAGCAATTATCCCAGGGGTGTGAGTTGCTTTGCTGTTTTTTCGGTTGCAAGTGACTTGGGAGTCACTTTGTAACCCTTGGGTTGGGCTCTGTTAAGGTTTATTGTTCATGGAATTATCCTTTTTGTGGTTATAGTTCATCTCAACATTCTAATATTAACGCATTTTTAAAGGATTTAAAATGGGTCTTCAGTCATTTCAGATGGGACTACTCTTTGCAAAACTTTTACAGGACAAGTAAACAAAAATCTACTTCAGCTTTGCAGTATAGATTATTGTTAAAATATTTCAAATAAATTCATGCACAACATGCACAGTTACTGTTTTCTGAAAATGATTTACTTTTGATTTTATTAATTCTTAAGCTTCTTTCATAAAACGAAGCTTCAACAACCACAGGGCCCTGATGCATCCAGGTTCGGTCAGGATCATCAGAAACAGGCCTTGCATAACATGAAGCCTCAAGAGCAAAACAATTGCGTTGGAAAAGCATTTACTTAAATTACATCCTGAAAATTCCGTATGAAGTTTTCTCAAGAACTTCCTTGCTTGCTGCAGAAAGGGCTAGACCTAATACCTTACGAGTGTCCGCAGGATCAATAATCCCATCATCCCAGAGTCTTGCTGTTGCATAATAAGGATTTCCTTCTCTCTCATATCTTTCAATCACCTTTGCCTTAAAGGCTTCCTCGTCTTCTGCTTTCCACTGATGCAAAATGATTTGACAAGTATTTTAGCGCTAAAATGTACCTGGAAGATTATAACCCAAAGAATAAATCTTAAGAATAAAAATACCTGAATGCCTTTCCGCTTATAGTTGTCCCTTTCAAGTTGAGATAGTACACCGGCAGCCTCCACGGAAAAAAAAAGCATACTAATGTAAATTCCGAAACCACTTATGCTAATGTAAAGAATAGCTTACAAACAAAATAATTGCTGATGCGGCACTAGACTAGAAGTTTGTAACAGAAGAAATCCTCTGGTGTATTTGAGAATGTATCATTCTTGACACAAACAAGCTAAAAGCAAAACGAAAGCCATAAGAAAACGGGTTTGGAAGCTATTTTGGTTTTACAAAGGACGAGAACAAGCCAAATTGTTTTAAACGATCAAATTAATTTTGAATAAACCAAAAACTTTATTTAATGTAAGAAGAGTGTGATTATGTTGGATGCTATGTAGGGAAACTTTCGAAAGTTTTGTGAAGGTAAAACATGCAATGGATACGACCAATTGTGATTACTGGTACGTCTTTCTTGGTTTGTGTACTTCAAGAAAACTTCCATGTTAATTATTTCTAAGTGTGAAGCAGAAATTATATTTGGAAAATGTGAAGCAACGCCAGGCAAGGGACTGATCATAATAACATTTTCAAGATATCAAAATTGAAGTATGCCCCCAATTGATTTTAAGGTCTTAGACAACAATGATAAGTATAATGACACAATACACTGAAGGCTCACTTGGAAATTTGCAAGCAAACAAAACAGACCTGGGCACCTCCCATGACAGATATCCGTGCAGTTGGCCAGAGAAATAAGAAGCTAGGACTGTATGCTCGACCACACATTCCATAATTTCCAGCCCCAAAGCTTCCTCCAACTATAACAGTGATTTTTGGAACCTGCAAAACATAGATTGTAGAGTTATTTATTGCAAAAAAAAAAAAAAAAACGAAAAAGGTTCTCTCACAGGAGACAGGAACAATGTCAGCAAAACTGGCTTTTTCTTTAGCTTAAAAAGATGCGTCAAAATTTCAAATGCACACAAAAAATAACATGGAACAAGACATACACCCTAAAAGGCTTCCTAGAATACTAGAATTGTAGATGACAATAGTGCTAGAATGTGTCGTGAATTGTGTCAGATAACATGGAAAAAGTCAGCAAGCAGAAAGATTTGGCTTTTAATTAGGAAGGCATACAGGTTTTCAATGTACTTCTCAAACCGCTGAAACTGTTAAACTTATACACAAGGATTTTGAAAGAAACATACCTTTGCACAGGAAACTGCCATGACCATTTTGGCACCAGCTTTCGCAATTCCATTTGCTTCAGATTTCGAACCAACCTTCAGCAAGAAAGCCAGGAATTTGAAGCCATGTAAATGCCAACAAAATATATTATAAAACTTAGCAGATAAACTGGGTAATATAAGTTTGCGGTAGAAATTAGATGTGTCAATATTCAACTTCAGCATTGTCACAGTGCCTCTATCCCATGTATATAGGCATATGCTCTAACCCAGTGGACAGTGCCTCATTAATTCAATATTCAACTTCAACATACCAATCAAATATCTAAATCATGCTATAGAAAGGACTTAGAAAACCATTTACAGTTAAGCACAGTAGAAACCAATGTCAGATAATTAAAAAGAAGATACTTTCAATTAAAAGGAGCCCATGGAGACATATTCTTGTATAATTGAGTAGGCCAATTTTGACCACTACTTGTCAATTCCTATTCCCATGATTGTTAGAGTACCAGAGTTTCATTCAATCCAATGAAAATCAAAGTAATATGTTCATTGAAAGCATTTTGGAATCTGAAACTGAAACTTTTACTTATGTCACTGAAACCCCTTGGATCTATCAGACCAGTTTCAAAATTTCTTTCATGGAAGTTTTTTTAAAATTTCTAACTCAGTATTGCCCAGTGGAATCAAACCTGTAAGCTGGGTTACCAAGCCAAGACCCTTACCACTAAGCTAGAAGACAGATTACATTAACAACAAGACAACACATACACAAGCCTTAGATCATGCCTTGCTGTCGATCAGAAACCAGATACCAAATATTTTATGCAAGGAAATGGGTGGTTAGATGCTTAATTATGAACACCAAGCCACACATTTTGAATTTTATAAGTTCATATATATAGGTATCCTTATGCATAATCGAAGAACCACTACAAGAACTTGTAAGCCTGAGACAGTTTAATTCCCAGGGAAATTCAAATTGAACGAAATGTTTAAGACACTAAATAAAAACCACTTTTGCTTTTCAATGTTCATGACCACTTAATAAAATGCTGTCAATAAATTATAGAATATGGCAAAATGTGTAATATGTGCAAATAAATTGTGTGACAACAATGCTGTCATTGTTTTCATGTAACATTAGTAGCAGGTACAATAATGTCACACATACCAGTTCTCATTGTCATGCGTACTCAAAAAGACCCAATGGTGCCAAAATTATGCATCTTGCCACAACTATATTTTTAAGACATGAATCATAGCTAAGGGTTTATTCAGTTTTGGAATGACCATGTAGGAGTTCCCATAGAATATTTGTTACTTTTACCTTCAAATTCAGAGGATTTCATTGATACAAAATAGTTGTTTCTCTTTAAGTGGATTCATTTTCATATATTCAAGTCTTGGATTTATTGTTATAACCATCAGGCAAAAAATAACAATCGTTTTCCAGACGTCATGTAATTACAACTGACAGGTCCAACACGTTTTCTAATTCTTATATCTTCAACCAATGTCATCAACTGCAGTGAAGCCAAGGCAAATAAGTTCCAAGACATCAAATTCCACCCAAGCCATTCTAGGTATCATCTTGGTTCCAGAAAAAGGTCTTTTCTTCTTATCTATTTTCAGAATGAAATATATGTTGACTTGAAAAATAACAAATGTATCTATTTATCCATCAGGCGAAATGCCCTGAGAGTTGGCCAAAAAATGCCATGGCATATAGCAGGTGTAGAAAGCAACATGTCTCGCGGAGGAAAAATATATAAAAACATATACAACCAGAGAAAGAAATAACAAGACATGCTGTCATGAGAAAATTTTATCAATTGTTCTGTATAGCATACTGAATTCTTACCATGAAACCTGCAATGTTTTGCAAAAAGACAAGTGGAATCTGGCGCTGTGCACAGAGCTGGATGAAGTGTGCACCTTTTAAAGCAGACTCGGTGAACAAAATGCCGTTATTGCCAATGATGCCCACTGGCTGTCCAAAAATTCTTGCAAATCCTGTAACAAGAGTCTTTAAAAAGAAAGAGATGGGCGTTAATGCATTAGTTATATGAAATTTTTTTGAAACATGTACTAAAAGTCCAAGCCTACATTCAGTACCACTTTATGATAGCTTGCTTTTATTAGAGAGAATGGAACTGTATAAAATCTTCACTTACTGGCCCATAAAACTTTTTAAATTCATCAAACACGCTTCCGTCTACAATTCGAGCAATTACAGAACGGATATCAAATGACTGTTTATGATCGGTGGATGCAATGCCTCGAAGTTCATTTTCATCATAGAGAGGTCCTTGGTATCCAGAAAAACCTTCCCAAATTTTAATTTTCTCTTTATTTCCACACATGTGAAAATTTGATACAATCCTTCTTCCAATAGCCAGGGCATGCAACTCATCTACATCATTGAACACAAAAGGTATAACCTATTAACATTGCCAGCCACATACAGAAACTATTGCACCAATGTACAAGTTCAACTAAATCAGGTTTTAAATGTCACAGAAACTTGTAAAAGCACCAAATCAAAAGCATCTCAGTTGATGCTGACCTAGCCTTCATAAAATAAAACTGCAGTATGGCAAGGACAAATTTTTGATAGGACATGCAAAGGAGACATATGAAAAAAGCCACCTGAAATCAGAGTCTTCCATACTATGATAGAACAACAAAAAATTATTTTGAAATGAACATAATACCATTTGCATAATAATCCGAAACTCCAGAGATTTTGCAATGAACTGCTGCACCCCCTAAATCATCTGCTGATACTTCCTCTCCAGTAGCAGCCTGAAAACTAAAAGGTTTACCATCACACTAAACAAAATAAAAATACCCTAGTAGTAAACTTTAAACATTTTGACCAGAACGCAAATTAACAGTCAAATTATACAACTAAACATCATGTAAATGATAAATAAAAACCTTGACAAGGGGAGGTCCAGCTAAGAAGATTGTGCCATTCCCTTTAACTATCACGCTTTCATCTGCCATTGCTGGAATGTATGCTCCTCCAGCAGTGCAAGAACCTAAAACTAATGCAATTTGAGGAATGCCATCGGCTGACATTTGAGCTTGGTTGTAAAATATCCTGCCAAAGTTGTCTCTATCTGGGAAAACATCTGCTTGTCTAGGAAGATTGGCACCACCACTGTCAACAAGATATATACAAGGCAGCTTACATTGAGCAGCAATCTCTTGAGCCCGCAGGTGCTTTTTTACAGTTATAGGAAAATAGGTTCCCCCTTTAACGGTAGAATCATTAGCAACAAACATGCACAGATGCTTATGGACTGGACCTATTCCTGTGACAATACCACCGGAGGGCAATGCTTCCTCATACAACTGATGTCCTGCAAGCTTTAAAGGGCATCCTGAGTTAATATATGTTTAATTGCTAAAATTTTGAACTGCCTAGGTGCACCAGCAATACGTAGTTAAATCTTTCAATAGGAAGAGGTGACAAACAACAACGTGCACAAAAATTTGATTAAGCATTGCAGTAACAAATACTGGAGTGATAGCAAGTTTCTGAATGTAAAGTAATTAAGACACAATCAGCATTTCTATTCCTCATCAAACTAGTACCTATTATCATACACTTGGGAACACCCCCAGAAAAAAATGTAAGTACCTGTACGTACTGTTTTCACAAATGTCAGCAAATCAAATTTTCATATAAACATCGCATAACTATTAAAAACAATTATGCATCCTTATATTTAAAGAGATGCTGTATTTGTATTGAAATTCTTTAACTCTGAGTTTTCTTTGTAAAAAGTTGCCAGTACGAAGCCTTTCTTAGATAAAATATAACAATTATACCTTCTTTAAAAATCAGGCAGAGTGAAAGCCTTTCTGCTTCAATTAAATGTGGGAAAAAATGTCAAACTGATGTAAATGGTTGACACATTTCAATAAGAAATTAGATGATATTAAAGAAATAATGACTTGGAAATCCCAAGTCATTAGCTAAGATAGAAAGCAAGAGAAACTAGTAGATCAAGGTTCACCCTCATACGAGCCTCATCCCATCTGCTTGAGATTAGTAATCCATAGCAGGGACATGTAATGTTAGTAAATTAGATTTTTACAACAAGATAAAAAGAGGCCATAACTAAAGGAAATGATTACGCTTTATTCAACATAGGAGATTCACCATGCTGCCTTAAAAGCAAGTTTGTAATGAACCATTTCTCCTTGAGTTTTTGCATTAATGATTGTAACAGTCTTTCTGTGTGTTTGTGTGCATATTTTGTTGTGAGGTTGTGTGTGTGGTTTGCTGGGGCTGTGGTGGAAGTGACTGATTGAAATAGTAATAAATTTGTTGACCTCATTTTTTATATGTATTATGATTAAATGTTTAACTACTTTATGCATAAGAAATATGCTTTTAAATACATGTTGGGGATGTTTTTAAAAAATAATAAATATATTAAAAAACAAAATGTTTTATGTTTCATTTCAACAGAGATGCTGAAAAATAAAAGAAAAATAGAGGATAATACTCTAAGGTGTGCCTCAAGAGCTAAAACAAGTATGTTGAGATGGAAATGATTTAAAAAGTAAATGTAAAAGAATGCTCATTACTGAAAAACTTGACCTATGAATCAAGTTGGAGGAATGTGACCCATGAATCAAGGATATTGTGTGCAAATACCATAGTTTTAGATTTTATTTTTATAAGCATATGAAATATTTTATCTAAATGTTATGTATTGTTCTTTTTGGTTTGAAATAGTAGAGTATAAGTACCCCCTCTATGGTTGTAGAAAGGTCACATGATGACCTGGCTCATAAGACAATGGGAAAATTCATGTCACTAATGACCTAAAAAAGAAAGTATCTTATTTTATTATGTATCATAAACTTGCCTTTATTGTGAGTCTATTTTGAAACTCTTTCCTTGCATCTTATGACAATCCTACATGGTACAGAGATGGATATTATGCTTGAATGTTTTGTAATTATCAAGAGGAGTTAAACTTGAGATCTAGCAAAATTTGAATTCTGAAATATCAAAAATTGTTGATTTAGGAATTGAACCTGCAACCTGTGAATATACATATTTTATTGATTTTTAATAGTGATCATGGAAAGAATTGAACTCACGATTCATTGGTGTGAGGGAAAAAAAGGAACTTTAAAAAGAAAAGAAAAGAAAACAAATAGTTTTCAAGAAAGAGTCAATTACAAGAAACAACCCATTATCTTTTATTCCACCAAAAATAGGGAGAGAAGGAGAGGAAAAAAACACACAAGATAAAAGTAGTTGACTAAGACAAAAAAAGGCATACAGTAGCAGGAAGTGTGGTTGGGAAGGGAGAGAAGACTATGGCTGCTACAGGAGATGGCAGAACGGAAGAAAACCAATGTTACATAGCAATCCAACACTTTGATAATTCCTCCTAGTAAGCAAAAAATCTAGGCAAAGAGGTAAAATGATCCATCTTTGTTATGTTTGATAATAGCCAACAAGGGCTGATTTTCTCAACTTCTCTTATTGATTGCCTAATCACCTTCACAATGCTTGTATGAAATTATCAAGATTGTTGGTGTAAGTTTGGATTTTTAAATCTTTATTGCTTTTCTAGATCTTTCCACCCGTCCTCTACACTCTCACAAATGACTTAGATGAAAATTGTTTTTGTAACAATTTAGAAACACCCATAACTATTTGGGGCATTTTTGGCAAAAGATTGCCAACAAGGGCCAAGGAACCCTGATGTGAGGATTGGTACGGCCAATGGAAAGTGGGAGCATCCTTGGGCCCATAAATAATTGTGAATGTTTTAGAATTGTTGAATTCTTGGGTTTTGGTTGGAATTTGGTTGATGAACCCTTCCCCTTTGAATGCACAAATCTTGGATCTGAATCTTGATTTATATTTTTTTTATACCTTTTCAAGTTTGATTTTGATATCTTTCTATAAGTTTGATGGAGTGGGGGAAAACCTAGGATGTTAATTTATGGTTGTGATTTATCTATTCTCTACCATTGAACATATGAATTGCATGATTAAATGATTAATGGTACAATAGTTACAAGAGTTAAATTCATATGATCATGTTTTGTGAGTGTTGCTGGAAAACATATAATATTATATGCCAGTGAACAAATATGAGATTACTGATTTATCTGCCTTTTGTGGTCATTTCTTCAGTTTGCAAATGTGTAGATGATCCTAATTAGATATTTCTTTTTGGGTTGAATAAAAAAAAGTTTGATTTTTAAATCCAATGAATCTTGACAAATTTTTACTGTGGTAATTTCTTTTAAAAATTATCTCTTAATTCTTAAAATTAATATTGATTGACTTGTTGTAGCGCTAGATCTTGGGGCTGCTGATTTTGTTTTAATTTTATATGGGGCTGCTAATTTCATTTTAACTTTATATGTTAATGTTAGTTTGATTATTGTAAAAAGAAAGCCATCTGTGCATTTTCTTCCTTCAACAAACTTTTTTTGGGGCTTTGGGTGTTAGCTCTTGCTCCCTATGAATGGGTGTTACAAAGTTCTTGTTTATTATTTATTTATAGTTTTATTTTCAAATTTCCCATTTCCCAATGTATCTCAAACTAGTGATAAGCTCAAGCACTATTTATTCTCTTTCTATTCCTTGAAAACCTAATTGCAACTAATGTATAATTCAAAATGTCTCAAAGAAAATAAAATGCAAACTTTATATGATATAATTATAGTAAATATTTTTTATCCAACAACAAATACAAGCTAAATATAGCATTAAGCTCGTTGAATATTAGTACGTTAGTTAATAATACCATCAGGTTATACTGAGATATCCAAGATTGTGGAAAGGAAATAGCTGGAGCTGAATTATATCTAATAATGCTTCAGTGTCAATAATACCATGCACTTTAATTAATCAATTTATTTTTGCGTTTGAACATTGATTTATTGATCATAAGCTAATACAAAAGGTTCGTACTTTAGTCTTTCAATCCATTTTTTTCTAAAATTGATTGTGGCATTTTTGCACATGCAAATTACATAACCCAAAGTTACCTGCCACTGCTATTTGTTGCAGACCGAGGCCTGTGTGTCTGTCACACAATAAAAGGGAGTAAAAGCCCAAATAACAAAACTTGGTTCTTTTTAGTATATGATGTCAGATAACTACTTACCATATATAAATTTATGAATTGACACTCATGCATACTCAAACACAAAGTTCAATCTTTTATCCACTGTAGCCGAACTGTTTACATTCTGCCCTAATACTACTCATATCATCGAACACAATGCATAGCTTTGAGGCCATGTCTAACTTTGAAAAGTGGATAAGCATATAGCGTTATAGTCAGATTGAGATTAGTAGTATTATCCATCTAAGTGATGCTAAAGCCTGTATAATTTGGGCAACAAATTGCTGAAACTGAAGCTCAGCTATATACTATGACAGCCAATGTATTTATTGGACACACATCATTGTACACAAAATGTGTAAGGAAAACATCATTAATATAATGACCTAATATATTTCCAGCAGTTTGCCATTCGTCTGAAAATATTTAGATAAGGAAAGCAGTGGGAAAACCTTATGCTCACCTTCAATGTGGCTACTTATTAAAATCTACATGTATATAGTTTACAAGGGATTCTATGCCATTTTGATTCACAAAAAGGTGTGAGCGCAGTCTGGCTGTTGCAATTTACATCCTCAACAGAATGGAATAGCGCCTGCCATGTAGCTTTCATCTTAAAACAATTTATAAAATTTCATCTAACCTTCAACAACATTATGTGAAAGCTTTTGGTAAACTGATGGTACACTATAAACTGGGTAGCTGCAGACTATATATGTTTAAGTTACTGATGGTACATTGCTATCCCTTACGAAATTGGTAAACTGGCGCTAACTCCTTGTTAGACATATTTCAAATTCCGAAAGGGCATAATTTACAACAATGATGGTTTCCATCTAATGTAATATGTAATTCTGTCCCATTAAATCTCCCTTTGGTCTTCACGGACACAATAAAATCAGGTTTCAGTTTCCGTTTCAGGCTACCCACGGGGGCTACCAAATATAAATTAAAAAATACAAAGGAAGCCACAGTTTGTATAAACAACAATTCATATCGGACTTCAATCTCTAGATAAATTCCGCATCCCCTGTTCTTTCCATCTATCAGTGACAAACAGACTTTGTAGACAATACGCGAAAGCAAATGAATTCTTTTTTTCTTTCAATGGCCGGTAGAAAGTATTTTCAAGTAAAATTATAAAGCATAAACTACCTGAGACAGCTCGAGAAATGATGAACCGGGATCCAGCAAACGATCAATCCGCTCTCTGGGAAGGAATTTATTTCTCGAACGGTTTCGTTCAACTGCCTTGGCGCCCCCGCCTTGCAGAACCTGAAAAAATTGCTCGCGCAACAAAATATTGTTCAGCAAGAAACATGCTCAAAATTTGAATTCACCCGTTTCACGAAACCATGGAGCTCCTGCTAACACTACTACAAATACAGAGCCCACGAACAACACCAAAGAAAAAGGAACTGACCTTCTGAATGTTGTCATGGATTTGGGCTAACAGCTCTTCTGTCGCCTTGTAATTGCGAGCGTAAGTTTCACTGTGCCTGTCAAGATTATCCGGCAGAACGTGAAGTTCGGCATCGGTTACAGTTGCGATTGTCCTTGTAAAATTTGCAGCCGTGAAAGTGAACCTCCTCTGATATCTTCGCATGAGCGGAGAAAATCCAGACATTGCGTGAGTTCAATGCACAATGCAGGTGCAGGAAGTTTTTTTGCTTTTACTGTGGTCGCAAATTGAAATGAATGGCTGATCAGCTGATATTCTCCTGGAATGCACGAGGAATGGACCTTTCCTTGTAAAGATTGCTACCAATTATTCATGATTCATGGCAAATGTGATTGTCGTATGCAGTGCTGAAATCAATTGAGAAATATCCGAAATGTTACCTGCTTTTGACTGGATAAGAGTGGTGACCTGGATATGAGTTGGTTGCTCTGAGTTGCATTCATCGTTTTCTGGTATCCAGGGTAAGCTTTCGACTTGCGTTCGAATGTGCACGTACCTTCCATTTCCATCGAGATTAGCATATTTTATCCTCCCTTGCAGTCGTGTTGTGGGGTGGTGTGGTGTGTTGTTAAGGTGAGCTGCCTAAGAAAACCTTAAAACCAAAGTTTTAATAGAGCCAAAGTTGCTAGATGATGCCAAGTCACCTGCAACAAGACAAAAGCTTATCACACCCCTCGGGACTAAGGCTGGGAGAGAGGGGTAAAAAAAACACCAAACAAGCAATTCAAAGAGATACCGCTTAAAAAATAGTAATATTATTGGTACAGCCTATTCTTGAGATTGAAGTTGAACATTATTAGTAATAAAGCATTTCATACCATAGTCAAATTCAATGTAGTTGGTGTTTTGATCCCAAGCATCTAGACAACATTTCCAAATAAAGAAAATGATCTCAAATAAGAGGATTTTCCAATTGAAGGTGTTGCTTAACACAATCATTTGAAGATACATAAAGGAAACCAACATAATGGTTAGGAATAAAAACTTGAAGAGATTCACACCACTTCCAAATTTGTTGAGAGAACAAGCAATCCCAAAAGACATGCACAAAAAAGTCATCAGCTTGACAAATGGTGCATTTAGGGCAATCAACTCCTAAGAAGTGAAGCCTATTTTCAATGGGAAGACCTTGATAAATCAAGGACTAGAAAAAAAAAAGTGCTTTGGTTGGGCCTTGGAAGTCCAAACGATGAAAAATAGCTTTCCAATGGTGATCCTTAAGATGCACACTTCATCTTCTATTTAAAGTGGAGAGTTGAAATTCTTCCACATGAAACCAAGATTTGGCTTTAGAAAGGCGTAAAGAACACAGAGGGGAACCATTAGGCCGAAACCAATCGTCATGCCAAGGAGTATTATTATGCAATTGAGGAACATGCTCGATGTGCCGGTAAATAAGAGTATTGTGTCTTTGAAACCCCCATTTTACTTTGGCATGTTGCCAAGAGAGGGTAGTAGAATCATTTCTAATAGTAAATAATTGAGCAACATCATGGAGATTGTGATCAGTAAAACGACTGGCTCTATGAGAGAATTTGTCATAAAAACAACCCAAACTCTTTTTAAAATAGGAGACCACCAAACGGAGTGCACTGACAAAGAGTTCAAGCTTATCTGAGAAGGTTTCCATTGCAAAAAACCTTTAAGTTGACTCCAACATCGCCAAATTTGCTTGAACAAGAAAGAACCTATAATCTTCTGAGAACCTCCACCAATGATCCAACTGCTCCAAGGAGTGTATTTCCATCTATGGTGATTCCCAAGATGAGAAATATTATGCCTAAAAAGGATCTTCCAAGCTTCATCTCCTTCTATACAATGAGTGACCCACTTGGAGGCCAATAGAATACTTTGGTGCTCAATAGAGGAGAGGCCTAAGCCCTCATGTTCCTTGCTTAAAGTGCAGATATTCCAAGCAACTTGATGAAAAGCTTTGTGATTGTCCTTATCCCCCCATAAAAAACTCTTAAGAATTTTGTTGATGCACTAAAAGGAAGATTTGGAAGGAGCCATAAAGGAAGAGTAGTACACATGAGTGGAGCTCAAAATATGATTAACTACAATAAGTCTACCTACAAGAGATAAGGGTTTAGAAGCCCATTTCAAAGCTTTATGTTTCACTTTTTCCACCACATTATTCCATAAGGTAGTGGGAGTGGCGAATAAAGCTATCGAGATATACAAAAGGGTGAAAACATCTGTAGGAGAAAGCCACTTGATATTAAAATGATAAGTTCAAGTAGGCCTTGAAGAGAAGCTAGATGGAATAGCTTGCGTTTTGTTCCAATTGATTTTAGCTCCCGAGGCTCTACAATAGATGTCAATGCAATCCAAGGCAATGTTAAAATTATTATGGTCCTCAAGCAAAGTGAGAAACGTGTCATATGCAAACTGGCTATAAATGAGATCCTTTCCTTCTTGTGAAAAAGAGGTGCCTCTTAACCTCATAATTCATTGTGAGATCTAAGTATAGCTCCAAGAGCATCAACAACTAAAATAAAAAGACTATCATACTAATTTTTGAAGCTCAATAACCTTAGAGAAGGTTCTATTAATACAAATAATTGAAGAGGCCTCCTACAAAACCACATCGATATGTCTATCAAAAACAATACCTAAGTTATGATGCTTAACTATACTTCTTAAAAAGGACCAATCAAGCATGTCATAAGCTTTTGCAAAATCAAGCTTAAGAAGAATGACTTTTTGATCAGTGGAAGAAGCCCAATGCAAGTCCTCAATAGCAGTAATGACATTGTCTAAAATATACCTACCTTGAACAAAACCAGTTTGCTCTTTGCTTATGAGATGAGGAAGAAAAGATTTTAATTTATTTGTTATAGATTTAGCAATAATTTTGTAGATAACATTTAAAAGAATAATAGGGCACCAATTGCTAATGCACATACAATCTCCTGATTTGGGAAGAAGCTTAATAATACTAGCATTAATCACTTTGCCAAAGGAACCTTTCCTAAGAGCTTCCTTATACGCACTATAGATAGTATCTTGAAGAGTGGGCCAGAATTTCTTGAAAAATTCAATAGGAAGACCATCCCTACCAGGAGCTTTGCCATCATGGAGTTGTTGAAGAGCTTTACCAAGATCTTGTTTAGAAAGAAGAGAACCATCATCAAAGATGGAACAATTGAAAGAAGTAATAACTCCTAAGCAAGTATTAACTGTAGCGGGATCAATATCTTCTTTTCAAAAAATTTGAAAGTAGAACTCAAAGAAATCCTGTAGAATGTTAGTCTTAGAGGTAAAGATATTATCATCAACTTGAATAGCTGGGATTTTAGGGGATGGATGTTCCCCTTTAAGGTGATGAAAACATTCTTTAGTAGCCTGGTCACCCATGTGATGCCAAGAAAGATAGGCGGGAAGGTGAGCACCTCTAGATTCATGGTGATCCACCATACATATGTTCTCCTTGGCAATTTTCAAGCAACAAAATTGAGCATCAGTAACTTCAACTCTATTAATGGTGTTTTGTAATAAGGAGATTTCCTTATGAAGGTTGGACTTATGAGAATTTAGTCTTGAAGCCATCAATGTACTTGCATGTTTGGAAAACACCTAGAGGTGAGTACAAGCATTATTCCACTAGTCAATCCAACCATCTTTTCCAAGGGGTTTAGGATGTAGATTCCATATTTGCAGGTTGTTAGTTGGATAAAATATGTGGTTATTATATACTTTTTCGAGGGAAAACTCGAATGTGCTAGAAGTGAAATGGTGCAAAATGGGTTTAGAAAGATGCAGGTAGAGCCAGAGCCAACTTTGAAAGGATACAAATAAAAAAGGCCTAGAATGCATTGTATGTTGTATAATTGGATAAATTTTGAAAGAAAATTCAAATGCGCTTTAAAAATGAGATCGTACTAAATGGGTTTAGAGGATTTAGGCATACAATAAGCTCTTGGGTGGAACCTTTAAATAATTGTAATATAGGTATACTTCAAGATTCATAGTTCAATTAGAACTTTGTAACTCAAGATCAAATTCATGACTTGGAGTTTTCAAATCAAGAGTCTTACCACTAGGCTAACACTTTATTGTTAAAATTCAACTAGGAGAAGATACAATTGCATGTTGCATAATTAGATATAATCTATTGTTATTAGATAAATTTCGAAAAAATTTCTAATATGTAAAATGAAATTCTACTAAATGGGTTTAAAAGATCTAGGCATAACAAAAGCTAACTATGAGAGGATACAAAACAAAAGGCCCAAAATGCATTTTTGAGGGGGAGCCTCTTATCAAGGAGGAGCTTAAACATTAAAAATTAAATCATCCAAACAAGGTTGCTACTACTATGGTAACTCCAACAAAGCAAAATTCATGCATCCAAATATACATATATCTAACCAAGGCATAAGAATCTTCATAAAACCTAGGTTAAAGAAGAAAATACTTGCCCTTTTTCATGCAAATGGTACTCCCTTTTCTACCTTAAGTAAGATTCGCTTAAAATGCAAACCATTTTTCTACACTTGTAGTGATATAAATGTGTAGTCTTCTAGAGGCACATTCCTCCATCTTCAAACTTATGCTCCTTAGTTAGATTTATAATCCTGTGTTCCCTACTTGAAGCCGTTGTCATAATCATATGATTTCTATTCAAAGATAATCTTAATCCTATGCTTCCTACTCAAAGTTATAGTCATAATCATATGCTTCCTACTCAAAGACATAGTCAAGAACATATACTACCTACTTAAAGTTGCCATCAATAAGCTGTCCTCCCTATTGGGGGTTACCTTACCATTCTCTCTCTCTCTCTCTCTCATGTGCACATTTTTTCCTTTCTCTAATAAGAATAAATTCATTAAGGAAGTGGTGGTACTAGGCTGACCACATTCTAATCCTCTTAGCATCCTCTAACATGTTTAAACATCAGATTCTCCACCTTATCCTAAGATGGTTAGGCACTCATGCACCTACTACACAAAACCCAAAAGTCTCATCTCTTCCCCTTGGAAATCCCCATTAGAAATCATAAACAAAGCATGAGACTAATGCTCAGTTATATTCAACCTATCATTCTCATATAGTTCATTACCACCACTTCTAAATTAAACATTATAAGAACATTCTTAAACATAATCCTCTCAATAATAGATGTAGCATTTTAAACCTTAATACTTGGAAGGATATTGAGAGACTTCTTCAATATGTGACTATTTATTACACAATTCATTTCTACTCTTAAGAAGCTTTACATTTTACATATCCAAGTAAGAAGTTTGTTTACCTAGAGCTAGGTCAACATATGAGCCTTTGAATTTATTAGAATTCTCATGTCCATCCTATTTCCAAGACTTATTATCCTCTTTTTTAATCTCTAGCAGCTATTCCATTACACCCTTATCTTTTATTCCATCTTGTAATTAGTCAAACTACTAGCAACCTAGATGACCTTCCTAAATCTTGTGATTTTACAAGTTTTGAATTCATGTTGAATCCAAGGTTTGAGACCATTGAGAAATAATTTGTAATTGTTATCCTCAAACATATTTGGGATTTTTATTATGATATTTTAATATTTTTGAATATAGTCCTCTAGTTCTCCTATATGTCAAATCTCCATTAGCTTCATCCAAGTTTTGTCAATGAAAGTTTTTGGATGGAAGTTTTCAATTAAAGGTTCCTTTAATTGTTTCCAAGTCCTAATGGGTCTCCTGATACCTTCTTTCTCTTCTTGAAGAATACCAAGCTACGAAATTTTTGTTATTTCACTGAAGAATTAGATAATGATATGAGTTTGTTTTTTAATGACACATTCATACATCTCTAGGAATTCTTTTGCCACAAAGAGAAAAGCATGAATAATAGCATTATCTCTATCACCTTCATAAATTTTTGGTTATTTTTCTTAAAACTTGGAAATCGATTAGCTTGATCCCAATGCTAGTTCCCTTGCTTACATAACTCACTAATATTTAATGATTTCAATATCATCTATCAATTACTTTTCACTTCCTAACTATGCTTATTAGGTTTCTAATAATGATCATAGTTCCTATGTTTCATTTCAAAGCTCAAGGTTGACAAGTTTGAGATCATCAATAACATCCCCAAGTTACTCCACTTGGTTCATCAACATAAAGTTTTAAGTTAGGGAAAGTTTGTATGTGGTGCTAGAGCCTAACTCTGGTAGGAAATAAATTTTCATTGGATCAACCAACTCTTAAATCATACAAGCTTTTTCTTTAGTAGGTAGTCCATGCATGATGATGTTTTCTACTTACAATAACTAGCCTCACAATTCTTGCATCTTTTTAAGAGATTTATATTTCATTCTCACTAGTTATTTCTACATCCTTGTTTTTGTGCACATGCTCATGCCAATGATTGCCCCAACTTCCATCTCCAACTTGATCATTATAAGGATTAGGACTAGGAGAATTATTATTAAGACTTTGGCTCTATTTGCTATTCTTTTTGTATGTCATAGTACTAAATGATCCATGAACAAAAAATCATGATCACGAACCACCACTAGACTTGAACAACGAACAAAAATTCTAATGCTAATTATACTAAGACTACTCTAGAGAAGTATGATTTGACATTATCCTTGAGTCTAAAACTAGCCAAGTGTTCTAGAGTAGACTCAAGATGGCCTACACCTCCATGTTCATAGCACTTGCATGCATAACATAAGTTAACATAATATAGTAGTCTATAGGTTAGGAGTGTAGTAAGTACACCTTAGAAAATCATATAAGTAACAAGATCGATGTGACACACACACACAAAAGATCATAACAAGCACAAGAAAACATACAAGATATACTATTCCCCTAGAAGAGCTAAGATGCATTCCTACTCTAATGCATTTAGCCATAAGCTCTACTCCAAACAGAAGGGTGGAAGCCCAAGCATCAAAGCTAATGCTCTTCTATAAGCCTACATATCCTTGTGATGTAGTACATAAAGGAATTAGGGTTATGTAGTTATTTGGTAATGGTTATGATAGCATGAAACTTGTAATGATGTTCATACTCCTCCAACCTTCATTTCTGTGGGAAACAAACTTTAATCCATCAACAAGGCATGTTTTTGTATAATAATAGCCAAAATTCCATAAAAATTCTCAATAAATCTAGTTTATATCAAAGGCTAATTTAAAATAGTCATAAAATATCTAAGAAGTAAGTTGGGAAAAGTTTCCACAAATTCCATAAATTTACCAAAAACCTAAAAAATATTTAAACAAAATTACACTATCAATTTCCATATAAAACCAAACCTAAACTATCAAAAATTTGAGAGTCTTAACATAATAATTAAAATCATAAAAGAATAATGAATAACTAGGAAGTAGACAGAAATAACATAAAATCCATAACAAAGTAGGGCAACCACATGAAAAGGAAATAAAATAAATTTCCTTACTATGTTGCAAGGCCTTTTATAATTTTCTTATTGGCTTTCTTTCTTGCCCAAAAATGATCACAATATACTTTCACTTTGTTCCAAATGTATCAAAGACTTAAGATATCAACTTCAAAGTAGATTGGATGAAGAGCAACAAATTAAATCAAATGAAGAATAATTTAATGATTTGGAAGTTATATATTTTTACTATCATGTATATTTGAACATTTTTTATTTTGCATTTTTTCAATTATGAATGTCTAAACATTCATGAATTATTAAGCATTTTTTCTTATTTTTAGTCTTTGAATAACCAATAGTATTTTGTTAAAATTTTCATTATTTTTGTTGTTATAGATTTTCATAAAAATTTATTAACTCAAGTAAAATAATTTGTAACTCATTATCTATCTTTAAAAATTAGGTTAATGGAAAACTACAAAATTATATTTTAAAATTCATATTTTTAAATGATCCCTTTAAGTGATGATTGACAATCACTGACTAGTTATATATTTATAATTTGGCCAAGAGAATCTTCTTTGTTGATAAGTAATAAGGTATTTGTATCAAATGTTTCATGACCTCTAAATGAAGAACAAGATTTATTGATTAAAATTTTTATAACTTTTGGATGAAGAACAAGAATTGTTTATCAAAGTTTTCATGATTATAGGATGAAGAACAAAGCTTTTGGATCATCCATCCTATGTTCTCTAAGTATCTTTAATGCATATTATTATCTAAGTATCTTTTTATTTATTATTATTTATGTTTGTTAATGTACTCTATGTATCTTATTATTTACAAGTCAAGCTTCCTAGCAACCTAGTTAATGAGTAGCAGAGTAAATCTTTAGCCAACCATACAAATCACAAGAATTCATGCACGATCCTCTAAAATTTTTGGACTTAGAACTTGTTGAATGGCTTAAATAGCCAAGCATTAAGTTGTTGATCATTATCTTTCCAATCATACTTTGGGGCTCAATTTTTATGGTCAAGTGTAATTAAGGCATATGATTATATTTTTATTATTAAAATATTTAAAGTATTAAAATAGCCTAACCATAGAATATACATTCTTGATTTACTATACACATCTTAAACATGTACAAACACTGCTAGGTATATAAGTAATTCAATATTAGGCTTACCAAGCATTAATATATCTATGCTCAAAATTAGTCATACTAAGGTGAATTCACTAAGTATTATGGAATAAAATATTTAACTAATTACATGAAAAGTAAAGAAATAATTAAATTAAATTATAATAAATGAAATTAAACTATTAGCCAAGTGTTGTAATGGATGGAATAAATTTTGATTTTATTATTATCATGCTAATGTGTCTAGGTACATTATGCACTACATTAAAACTCCATGCAATCTACTCAATTCACATTGTGGGCACTCAAAGAAGAAAAATATTCTAACTTTTGAGGAAGAAAACTATAAGAGTTTTCCTACAAAATGATCAAAAGATGGCCTAAATGTAGTGGATAGTGCCCTTATATAAGTGTTTCTGTAGACTAAAATGTTGACATAGCAAGGATGTGTTGATAGTAGTACATCAATGCACTTAACTAAAACCCTTTTCATTATACGCCCACAACTAATTGAAAGCTTGCCATTAAGTCAATAAAAGTAGGAGAGAGTTATTTATGAAATTGGGGAAGTATGAGACTAAATAACTAATTTAAGTGTTGCATTGTAGAAAAAATCATTTGAGTGGTTACACTTTGATATTTGAAAAAATTAGACACTTTGCAAAAATAGTCTTAGTCATTATCTACAAAATTTTCCCAAGGTGGATGCCTTATGTTGTATTAAAAGGTGGTGGCTCCTCTGGCTGCTTCGCATGCCTTGGCAGATGTTGTGACTACCCTGCTACTACTACTACTTCTTCTAGTAGTTTGAATTCATCGAGTAGTGCCTTCATCTTCTCCTCCTTACTCTCTAGGTTTGTAATTATCTAGGTACTATCACTTAGAGTTGTTGGTGCTGGTACATCCCAAGGATAAGGCAAAGAAGAAAACATCTCCTTGATAATGATAAACAAGGAATCAAATTATTTACATTCAATATTGAATGTTTTCACCGTGTTCTTTAGCTCCTAATGATCTACCATCCTCTCAGTTGGGTTCTTTGCAACTACTCACTAATATTTAAATTTAACTTTTAACACCTTAAACTCAATGCTAGCAACTTCTAGCTTGTATTGAGTCTCTTTGTGGAGCCTGAACTCGCTCTCATATAACAAGGACAAGCTAGCCATATACTTTTCTAATTCTCATCTTGACCTCCCAGTAGTGAGCATGATCAAATTTGTGTATCAAAGGTTGGAAAGGTTCATGTACTCAGTCATCTCCTAAATCTACAAGTCCTTTAGGCATAATTCTATCTAGTTTTATGCATTTAGTTCTTCAAAGATGGGCTACCATGCATCATCTTATTGTTAGAGTTGTCGAAGGATGTCATTCATTTTTGCTTTGGCTAGTTGGATTTCCTTTTCATTTACTTCTTTCAACATGTGAACCTAATCCCTCTAATGATTTTTTAAATTTTTAATATTAAGGGCTTCATTCTTCAAGATGATGATCTTAACTTTTAACTTCTACCTAATCTCATGTACTTCCTTCATCAAAATATTCCTATACTTAGTTGCCAACCTCCTCACATCCTAATTCACCTTGACTAACTATCCATGGTTATGCTTAATGTATTCCTCTAGTGGTTATTTTTATTTTTCTACTTAAGTAATCTCTGATTCTCTTTGGTCAACTCTTTACTTTTTTGGTGCATTTACATAACATCATTATTCATATTATTTAACATGAAATTCAATAATAACTTATCCTAGACAAACCTTTCTTTTTCATATTTTACCTTCTTAATTTTTTTTAAAGCTCTTGGAAGGCCGCATCTCTTATCATCTCTAGTTGAAGAATTACTATATTAGGAAAAAGTGCTCTAAGCTACATGACTTTAGCTACTAACTATAGGTTGTGATTTGCAGCCTCCTATAATTATACTTTAAAGACTACAAGTTTGCTTCTTATCTCCAAACACTCAGACTAGATTGCTAAAATATATTTTGAAATGTTAAAAATTCTTGAAATGTGTTGCCTAGCTCCCACCAATCTTTCCAATACTTTATCAAGTTGTAAAACTATCATTCCCCTAGATTTGGTTCCTATAGATATTTCGATATCTACTATGGTAGCAAAGTTAGGGATAGTTACTGTAGGAACCTTTAATGCTTCACCAATGTGATATGCCACCACTTTAGTAGATGTTTCTTGGCTCTTATGCAACATGATAATCTTTGTTACACCTTTTTCTTTTTCCAGTACCACTGAGAAGGTTGTAGCATTGCATGAAAGTTCTGGGATTTATTTTAAAGGAAAAGATTCTGCAACTTTTCTAGTGGCAGGGTTGGCATAAACAATGGCTTGGCTTCTCTACATGGAGAACAAGTTTGTTAATTCATCTTGAGGCCAACTCATGGTCCTTATGACCTTATTTAAATGGCTCAATGCTAAATAATAATTGGCTAGTTTACCATCAAATGCTTGTTTTTGTTCTTTCTATTATCTTAATTATTCTTTTGCACCTATGATGTTCCTTATTGGCAATGGTGATGGTTCTCTTCTTGAAGTTGCAAAAGTGGCCTCTCTTTCATGATCTCCTATCATGATGATATTATGACTCTTTAGAGAATGTTGTTAGAATAACAAATAATTTCCCCCTTTTGGAAAGTTTTCTTATTAAGGCAAGGAAGATGTCTTCCTATCCTTTCTATTCTTCTTAAAGTTGATGGAAGACCTCTCACTAAGAGCTACACATGCCTTAGTAGAAAAAGGCATCATCTTACTAAGTTGTACCATTGGATTGAAATGATACATCACTATCTTAAAGTAAATTTTTTCTATCTTTGTTGGGGTATTGTACTCCTTGTAGTTAATACCATAGTACCTCTAGGTCCCCTTCTTACTCTCAACATCAAACTAAGTAGATACCTCCACAAGTTTTGCCTTTCCATTGGGTAATCCTAAGGCCTCCACAATGGCCTCCACTAAGTTGAAAACAGTAATGTCCTTGATCTTCACTATAGCTTCTCCTTGAAAAATATACTTGAATAGGTACATC
The DNA here is from genome assembly GCA_015680685.1 of Gnetum montanum. Classification (NCBI taxonomy): domain Eukaryota; kingdom Viridiplantae; phylum Streptophyta; class Gnetopsida; order Gnetales; family Gnetaceae; genus Gnetum; species Gnetum montanum. The sequence goes on along the minus strand of MNCI01015910.1, from coordinate 522,786 downwards.
TCACCAAGGTACCATTCCCCACTAGTGGAAATTCTGGGCCAAAGTGAGGAATTTACAATTACATCTTAACCTCTTAGACGCAAACTCCATGAATGATCTAAAGTTGAGGTCTTGGATGTTAGAGATTTCATATGCTCTAGCAAGCTCAACATGCTAGATAGGGTCTATATTTAGTCATGCCATGAGTATATGTATACATCATAATGATGTATAACATTGAGTATAGTGGTTTATATTATATTTGAGTTAGTTATGTATAATCAAGTCTCTTAACTAACATTAAGCATTTGTTGTATATATTTGTCCATTAGAGTGATTATTTCATTATAACTATATAAGTGATTAACTTTTTCTTCTGAATACACAAAAAATAGAAATAATAATGTACAGTTAAGCATATATCTTATGATAGAGATATTTGGTTATTTTATTTTTCTTTGTTACTTTTTCTATTATGTTTTTAGGTTTGACACTTAAAATACCATAAATTTGTTATATCATATGATGCATGTGTATTTCAATCTAAATAGTCATTAAATTATTTCAATTATATCTAGAACTAATGATTAACATCATAAAACTTCAACATTAGAGAATTAAATTGTTGATCTTCTTTCTTCTGATCTTCTCCAAGTAAGCCTCTATGAACATGACCTCAAGGTTTATCCTTGGTCTTGACACTTTATCTTACTTAGACCACTCCATCTTTGTAGTGGATACCTGAAGGACAAATTCCACCTTTGATTCTTCTCTAAGTAAGCCAATTGCATGTGTGGCCTTGGCTACTTACTTATCGTATTATTGCTACTATTGTTTCGATCCTCATCCATCCCTAGGATGCTTTTCTCATCTTTATGAAGGTTTCCCTAGTTGTAGATATCATTTTGGCATCATGTGCAATCGCATGAATGATATTTGATTAGCCTTTAATAGCTTTAGTATAAGTTTTAATATCAAATTGTTCTCTAGCTAACCTATTTCATGAAAAATGTAGCATTATCACTTCTAAGTGATCATAGTTTATGATCATGAGATCCTAAGATAGTAAAGTATTATTGGGTTTTATTAGTTTCAACTTATTATTATGTTTAACTATCTTTTTCCACTTAGACTTAGATTGTTGGATTTTGAAAATGCTTTGAAATTCATAGTATAGTATCCCCATGATGTACAACTTAACTTTAGAAGTTCACAAAACCTTATACGATTGAATTTGGATGCATAAATTACTAGATATTGAATTTGGATTTTGTAGCATTTGAAAACATCAGTGGTTGAAACACCAAAAGGTTATCAGGCGCACAACCTAACCTCGAGTCCGCGGGAGGATCGTGTTGGAGAACACAGAAGTGGCGTGCCCTGAGCAGTCTGGTTGATCAATCAGGGAGTTATGTGGTGTCAAATAACCATTCATAGATAATTATTTTTAGGTGTCACATATAAGAGTTCAGCATAAGTAGACATGCAACATAAATAATAGCAAGAAAATATGAGTGTAGGTGCATATGGTGATACAAAGAAAAAGATATGCTAACAATTTAAAATGCTATAGAAAACGAGTGAAATGAGAGTGTGGATCAAGAAATGCACTGCCCCAAATTCAAGGGACATGGCTTTGGATTGAATGATGTTTACAATTAGTGTGCGGCGTAGATAGAAGTAGCTGGGTACCAAGGCAATATGGTCATGCTCTCTAGAGTGCTGCAAACATGGTGTTGATGCTTGCTAGTCTAGACATTGCTATGTTGCACCTGGGCAAGTGTCACTTCAAGCATGGGAGTGGAATAGGGATTTGAAAGACTAATGCCAAGATTTTCCGTTCATTAGCCTTCTACTCATTAATCTTCTACCGAGGCCCTCTGTAAAATCCAACTTCCAAAAGCCAACCCTTAGAATGTTGTTTACTAGGGTATTTATAGAGGTAGGGTTTGGGAGAGAAACGTGGTTTGGATGCCACGTGTCCTAGGTCCCATGTAGCATGAATGTGGACATGTCACACTGGTGTACTACACTTAAAGTGTGGTGCTATGCTAATGTGCTACTTTGAATGGAACAAGAACAAGAGTAGGAACAATTGTCTAACTATGACCACATTACCTAGACTGCATGTGCCAAAATCTAAGACTACCACATTTTTACAAGAGTGTCTAGAAAAGTGCAAATTGGAGCCCATGCTCCAAAACTACGTCTTCCCTTCTCTTTCGAGTAGGGTCAAGTGTAGGGACAACTTTTGGGGATCAATACGGGATGCATAAAAAATAAAGCAAACTATTGATCTTGGCTATTGAGGAGATGCCGGTGCATAAATGATCAGCAATGACGAGTTCTGAAACTTTTGGAGATGTCTTGAGGCTTCTTCTCAAGTGTTACACTATCTACACTGTACAACATAGTCATGTAGTGTAGACACTGGCCCGCTACACTGTGCTACACTACACAACATAGCATAGCATAACACACCTCGTGAACAAATTTTGTTAAAAACTGAAAGCACCACTCTAAGACCTAGCAAGGCAAGCAACTTCAACAATTGATAATCATTCTTTTCATGTTGAAAAATCCTGGGACTTCCTGGTTTCATTCTCGAGATACTTTTGACCTGAATATCTTTGCTATGTTGTGCTACACTATGCAGTAGCGTATCACCTAAATTTGGATGAATTTTAACTTAACCTACAATGCTCTACTATTGGACCTTGATGATGTTCTAAGGGTGAAGTAGGGCAAGTAACCTGGGAGGTCGAAGAATGGTCGAATGCATTTTTCATGCCAAAACAACTTGGGGGAATATTTTGGTATGTTGGCACCTTGCTACATTGTGCAGCGTAGCACAATGTAGCACCCAAATTAGGATGAATTTCATGAAACTTGCCTTATTTTTCCACATCACGCTTATCATACTTCAAGGATGTAGCAGGATAAGCATCCTTAAAAGCCAAAGAATTGCCAAATGCACCTTCTACATCTGGCCCAACACTTGGTAAAATTTCAACATTTGAAATTTCAACATCTCATGGCCTGCTACACTGTCTATGCTGTGGCATAGCATAACAGGTCAAAAATAGAAAATTTTCCAAACTATTTTGTCCATCCTGAACACTTTCAAGAGCTCCTAGCTTGGCACTCAAGTTGACTAGGAATCGGGATGACCCGATAGATAGAAAATTTTCCGAACTGTATGGTTCACCCCCAATGCTCTGTTTGTGCAAACTAGCCTTGCAAATGGGTGCTATATTGACTATGTTGAGAAACATAGTAGATAGGCCTAGAGGGAACTTTGTAGGCGTTTGTACTTTCGGGGTGCCATGCGATTTGTGCGGCCCATCATGACACCACACTTGGAGAGGTTTCGCCCAGGTTTCAAAATTGTGCTGAATCATGAGAGCCCAAAATTGATGGTGTTTGAAGTTTCAATCAATTGATCTACATATGGCTAAATATAGCTAGGATTGATATTTTCATCTACCTTGATGCTAATCTTGTTTATACAATCAATCATTAGTTGAAAGGTAGATTTCATACTCTTCATGTCTTGATTCAAGTCTTGAATGATCTTCTTCTTAGTATTTATCTGAAACAAATAAAAATATACATAGCTAAATTCCAATAACAACAAATCCTATGGTGATGAGTGGTGAGGTACCCCTACACTCAACCATACGAATACGAGTGTGCACGCGTGATCCGGTCTAACTCCGCAGACTAAATGCCTTAACACCACAAGAAACACTTGGGGTTAATCGTTCGTTGTCTTCCCAGGCTTGCTTGTAAGTGTCACAGTGTATGGTTAAGCAAGTCTAAGGTATGTGATTTTTTTGGTATTTTTCGGTTTATCTTCTATGCTATCA
>MNCI01015910.1:346874-503818 GCA_015680685.1 Gnetum montanum | reverse complement strand
TCACAATGCTAACATGCTTTATTACACAACAGGCACTACTTCTACTAAGGATCCTAAGTCTTCCTCCTCATTTCAGCTATAGCCATGGATAGAAACCCTGGATAAATTTACTTTTATGGAAGGGGTAGTTGATGATATGATTGACCGCTTAAAACAAATCAACCCCAAGATAGGTGCATTTGAACTATGACATTTGCTCTCTATGTTATTCTATTTTTTCATCATCTTATGATTAATTTTTCCTTATGTTTGATATAACAGCTTCTCAACTTAAGTGGGACCCGAAATAGATAGTTGAAGTCGATGTTGTGCCTGAACTCCCTCCGGAGATCGCCAAGGTGCCTCGTCATATTTACGATGAGGCAAGTAAATATGCACTATACTTAGCACAATCCTTGTGGGAGTGTAGACATATTAACGAAGACCTCTGGAAAAGGGTCTAGAAACTTGAGAAAGAGAAAGCAAGTCAAGCAATCGAGTTGGAATATTTGTGGTCAAAGAATGAGTTCTTAATGGCTCGTGATACTTCTAATTGTAGTTGGCATATGGCTGTAATTGATTATGATAGATACTGGTTGGTCATGCAAGGCAAAAATGAGGCTACCCATGAAGTAATTAAACAACATTTGCAAATGGATCTATTGGCCTACAAAAATTAGGACTGGAAAGATTACAATGTCAAAGTATACAAGTGGGGGTAGGCACAGAAAAATCATAAACACATGTATAAGATGGAACGTGCCACCTATCGCCAAAGGTATAGGGATGTATCTTTAGAATGTTGTACTCGTGAGCTATTTCTTGATGTAATTGGTGCTACTTGGGCCTATGATGAATTTGTAAAGCAAGGAGTGGTGAGTGAGTCCCCTAAGAGAGAGATGACCTTGCCTTCTGGGGAGACCACTATTGCCACTTTTTCCCCAGGGCCACCTGCCTGGATGGCTATAGAAAAAGGAAAGATCGTAGCCAGCATTAATCTAGGAGATAAAGATTGGGCCAATTTAAGGGAGGAGAAAATTCTACAACGCCTAGTGGATGGCCTTCACAAAATAACTCCAGATATGGATGCAAGCCCATCTTAGGTAGCTAAGCTTTACTTTATTGTAGTTTATATGTTGATAGCCTTATGCATTGCCCTTTCTCACTCATTGATGCATTACTTTATCCTTGATTCATGTAGGATCCAAATGAGGATGTGGGACCTAGTAGAGTAGCAGATAAAGAAATCGACGAAGACCTATAGCTTGTTGAAAACATTTTTTTTCTTTGAAATATAACCCCTTGTTGTTAAGCAATGTTGCCACTCTAAGTATGGACTCAAGTTTGGATTATATATATTTGCAATTTAAGAAAACATGAGATTCTTGTCTTATTTTTTTTTGATATACTTGGGCCTCTTGTGGGCCCCATGCTCTAGTTTTAGGCCATTTTAGGCCATATGCTAGTTTAGGGTCATTTCGGGCCATCACTACTTTAGGGCCATTTCGGGCTATTGCTAGTTTTAGGCCATTTTGGACCATGGTTAGTTTTAGGCCATTTCAGGCCATGTCTCCAGAGAGTGGGTTGCTAGTTTCAGGCCTTGGTGAGCCGTGCAATAGTTTAAGGCCATTCTAGGCCCAGGCATTTGGCTAGCATGAAAAGTAATGTGATGCAATGTTAAAACTATACAAACAAGAAATTGCACAAACAAAGATGCTAAAAATAAATCAAGATGCTCACCGTAACTTGGCAGTCGGTCCTAATTATGCAATTGTTTCCTAACCCAATGTGGGTTAGGCAAGGTGTATGGGCTAGAAGTCTTGAGATGATATTCTTCTAAGCTGTCATCTATTGTTTGAAAGGGAAATTTGGCCCACATGGTTTCATTGTGTAAGTTGGTGGTTTTAGCTGACTCATTGGCTAAACATTGAATTTCAATATGGGTAGGTGATACTTCTTCAGAGATTTCTATCTCTGATCCTTTCTCCATGTTTGTATTGTTTATAGCCCAAGGGGCTACATCAGCACTGAAAATCACCACCTCTCCACCCGTGTAGGGTAGGTGGATTTCTTGGTGTTAGGTAAGGAGACAGCTCTTAATTGGGCTAACCATGATCTTCCCAAGATCAAGTTAAATTTGGGCATCTCCTCTACCATGATAAATTCTACATTGGTGGGAAACTAGTCTCTTACCACAAAATTAATAGTAATAGTTCCCTTAACCACAACACATGCCCCGTTGAATGACTTCAAACAAGAAGTCATTGTGGGCTTGATTTGATCCACGAGGCCCAACTTATCAACAATGGGAAATGGGATCACATTAGTTGCAGCTCCGTCATCAATGTGCACCCTACAAATTTTGTAATGACCTACACGAATTTTTATAAACATGGGGGTAGTTGTTACCTAACCCTTTTTAGGGTCAACTTTGATGGCTTTGTCATGAAAAACTAGATGAGTTGGTTGGGGTTCGGCTTCCATAGATGGAAGCATAATAGCATGGATGGCTCTCTCCTCGACTGGCATGTTTTCACTAACAGGGATAGATGCTAGCATATGAACCAAAGCCTCATGGTGGGCCACGGAAGTCATTATTAAATCATAGAAGCTTAATGTTGTATTTTTTTGTTTGAAAGCATGTCTAACCTACGAAAGCACGTCTAGAAAGTCTTGCCCACCATCTAGTTTTTTGCCAATTTTTGCTTCTTCTATATGTCCTAGAAGACGAATCTCTTGAGGAGGTGTGGCTTTGGACTAGACAATGACCTTTTTTGGATCAGGGGATGATGGTTGCAAATGTGTGTTAATACCAGTGTCTTTTCATAATGAGGTCATAGGAACTACTGACAAAGGGATGGGTTTCAGGGGACCCAATGCAGTGCATTCTCTAGTCAATATATCTGTTAGGTGTTCATCACATTTCCTTGGATGAGAAGGTTGCGATGTAGTTCCCACCACTGGACTTTAAATAGGTGGTGAATGTGTAGGCTTTGGTACCCTTATAACGAAGGATGCCATTTTTGTTGGGGTAGTGCATTAAGGAACCTTTACTACGAAAGGAGTAACAAGCCCATGTGATAACATCTTAACAACAAAAGGGGATCGTTGTTAAAGTGTTGTTGATGCCTCAGCCCTCTAAGAAGGCACATGGACCACAAAGGTCTTATGTGCAGAGTCCATATTATCATCAACACTAATAGCGTTGATAGTATAGCTTGCGCTATTGGCGTTTAATGGGTCTTTGTAAACATTCATTGATTGGTTTTTGGGCTAAATAGGACTAGTTTCATCAAGGACAAACTTACCTTGGTCAATCATGTGTTGAATGCCATCTTTTAATGCTAGGCAATAGTCAGTATCATGACCACACAATTGGTGGTAGTTGCAGAATTGTTCGAGCCTAAAATTTTTAGGCACAAGAGGCTTGTTAGGTGTGGCCACAGAAGGGTCATGAAGGAGTTTACAATATCTCTCGTGCTACTTACGAGCCTCTGCTAACATTTGCTTAAACTGAATATGCCCAACATTTAATAGTTAGTCCAACAACTCAGATAGCTTAATTGGCAATGGAGTATATTTGGAGCAATCCTTATGCTCAAAATTTGGCCTCGACATAGCTTGTGCCATGGCCATCGACGCTGTAGGTTGGTTAACCCTCGTGTTGCTAGAGCTTGGTGCTTTGGTAGCAGTGGTTGTGGTTTTAGGTGCTTTGGCAGGTTGTTTGTTGTTGGGCTTAATTTCATTGGCCATAGTGGCCATAGTGGCCTTTCTCTTTTCTTTCTCCTTCTTTGCACACACATTTTTGTAAGTTATGTAAGCCAAGTCTTTACTCGCTTCTACGACATCTTGTATACTTTTTGTTTGCACAAAAGCTTAACTAAGGGAATGTGACACTAAGTAATATAACTTAGATTTGATAAAATCATTTACAACCCCTTTAAAGATAGCAAGTAAATGCGATTCAGTGATTAGTTCATGGATTTCATTCAAAGCGGCACTCCAGCATTGTATAAATTTTTGAATGGGTTCTAATGGTTCTTGCTTAATGTTCATAAGTTGATCTAGGGTAACTTCCAGCTTCAAGTTATACTTGAAGCAAGTTACAAATTGGCTCAACAACTCTTCTAACATTGAAATTTATGCGCGAGGAAGTGCGTGATACCAATCCAAAGCCTTACCAATCAATGACATGGCAAAAACACGAATAATGACATGTGGCCATGGTTGTAATAACAAGGATTCAAATTTGAAGGTAACCAGGTGGGTGTTCAAATCACCCTCTCCATTATATTTTGTAAATTGGGGAAGTTGTACCCTAGGGGGTAATGTAAGTGGAGGAACAACTTGGCTAATTGGGTCATCATGGTAAAATCTCATTACTTGAACTTTTTCAAAACTGGTAGCTTTAAGCCACTTAACTTCATCCATGGGGGTCTGGATAAGCTAAAAGGCTTGGTCTAGTCTTGGGGATGTTATGGGAGGTTGCATGAATTGACCCACTTATGGAGTTGCTAGAGCAGCCATCATTGGAGGTGCTGCTGGTGTAGCAACTAGTCCCATCGGAGGTGCTGTCAGTGCAACTCCTATTGGTGGCACCACCTGAGCGGCCCACAGCCCAATGGGTGGTGCTGCTAGAGCAACTACCATTGGTGGTGCTATGGGGATGGTTACATGTCCAGTTGCTGGAGCAGCCCATAGCCTTGTGGTTGGTTATACCACGTGTGATGCTTGATACATGTGGGGCTACACATATTGTGACATCTAAGACACTTAAATCATGGGAAAAGACATTTCTATCCACCACACGGTTGAGGTTGGACCTACTACTAATAGTGGAATGGGTATAGAAGAGGTAATAGAAGTAGGACTTATATACGGTTGTGATTCGGGCATGGTATGCACATAGGGTAGTGTAGGCATCAAAGATGTTGATTGTGGAACTTGAACAGACTGGGAAGGAATGATAAAGGGGAATGAAGTCAAAAGCCCTACATGCTATTATGATGATAGCATTTGATGACTACCCATCACCAAGGAGGTTTTGGGATGTGGAAATGTCGTGATAGTTGCAAAAGAAGTGGAAAATTGTGATTGGTGTGAACGAAAGATGGAAGTAGATTGAGTAGCGGTGGTATAGATAGGGCCACCTCCTTCAGAGTGGATTCTAACTCCTCTTGCCCATCATGAAGAGGCTCATCATAGTGGGATGTTGTGTCCTATTCTCTTGACCCACCCAATTGCATAAGTTGGTTTAAAAGCCATTGAAACATTTCAGTGAGTGGGATGACGGTCTTAGGTGTAGGAAGGAACTCCCTCCCATTCCGGTGGATAATTTCAAAATTACGCTTTTCCTCGAATTTGTAACGATCTAATAGTAGGCTTACTTGGATTTTTGCACATAAGAAGTTGTATCGCTCTTCGTCACAAGGCATACGTTTGGATGGCTGATGTTGCAGTCGAAGAGACTGTCGTGGTATCTGAATTGGGCTAAGTGGTTGCTTGTGATCCATCCCACATTGTAGGGGATGAGCTATTTCCAAGCCCAAAGTGGTAGGCAAGGTGTTAGGTGGATTCATTCTTGTTGTATCAAAGAGGAGGTGCACAATATAGGAATGAATGGAAAATGGTAAAATATAGTAACGTTTGCACTAACGCACCTAAATAGCCAAAAACAAGAAAGTTTGAAGGAACTACCAAAAATAGTAGTTTACGTTGTTAAGCTACGCTGGGGGGAATTGCTATGCTAGAGAAAAGTGTTACACTACAGGAGTTACACTATTCATGCTATGCTACACAAAATAGAGATAACATAACGTAGTAGACAATGTTGGGCTTGTCATCCTACAGGGTTCCAATGGAACCATAAACAAGGACTGATCTACACCGACGTAGACGTAGACCACTCCTACACTGGCCTAGAGCCAATCATTGCTGTAATAGGTCCACAAGGGCATTATGTCTACTTTAGCTTGTTACTACTGATGAGGGTGTAGAAAGCATGTAGGACTACCCGTAGTACATAGGTCGGAGGTTCAGGCCCTCCTTCTAGTGCCAAAAACTGTAGTGTCCAAAAACATCGGTGCCTAGAACACTAAGAGGTTATCAGGCACACAGCCTAACCTCAAGTCTACGGAAGGGTCATGCTAGAGAACACAAAAGCAAGGTGCCCTGAGCAGTCTAGTAGATGAATCAGGGACTTACATGATGTCAAATAACCATTTGTAGATAATGATTTTTAGGCATCATGTATATGAGTTCGATATAAGTAGACGTGCAACATAAATAATAGTGAGAGAATATGAGCGTAGGTGCATATGGAAATATAAAGAAAAAGATATGCTAACAATTTAAAATGTTGTAGAAAATGAATGAAATGAGAGTGTGGATCAAGAAATGCATCGCCTCAAAATCAAGGGACGTGACTTTTGATTGAATGATGTTTACAATTGGTGTGCAGCATAGACAGAAGCAGCTAGCTAGCAGGGTAATATGGTTATGCTCTCTAGAGTGCTACAAACATCTTGTTGATGCTTACTAGTTTGGATGTTGCTATGTTGTGCTCAGGCAAGTGTCACGTTCACGCGTGGGAGTGGAATAGGGATTTGAAAGACTAATGCTAAGATTTGCTGTTCATCCGCCTTCTACTCGCTAATCTTCTGTCAAGGCCCTCTACAAAATCCAACCCTTAGAATGTCATTTACTGGGGTATTTATAGAGCTAGGGTTGGGGAGAGAAATGTGGTTTGGACACCATGTGTTCTAGGTCCCACATAGCATAAATGTGAACGTGTTAGGTTGGTGTACTACACTTAAAGTGTGGTGCTATGCTGATGTGCTACTCTGAATGGAATAAGAAAAAGAGTAGGAACAATTGTCTAACTATGACCACATTGCCCAAAATGCATGTGCCAAAATCTAAGACTACAATGTTTTTACAAGTGTCTAGAACAAATGCAAATTTGAGCCTATGCTCTAGGACTATATCTTCCCTTCTCTTTCGAGTAGGGTCAAGCATAGGGACAACTTTTGGGGATCAACAAGGGATGCACAATAAACAAAGCAAACTGTTGATCTTGGCTGTTGAGGAGATGCCAAAGTAGAAATGACTGTCAATGATGAGTTCTAGAACTTTTGGAAATGTCTCGAGGCTTCTTCTCAAGTGTTACGTTGTCTATGCTATCCAGCATAGCTGAGCAACGTAGACACTGGCCTGCTATGTTGTGCTACGCTACATAGCGTGGCACACCTTCGTGAATAAATTTTGTTAAAAATTGAAAGCACCACTCTGAGACCTAACATGGAAAGTAACTTCAAAAATTGGCAATCATGCTTTTCATGTTGAAAAAGCCTGAGACTTCCCAGTTTCATTCTCGAAACACTTTTGACTTGAATATCTTTGCTACGTTGTGCTACATTGTGCAACATAGCACAGTGTAGCACTTAATTTTAAATGAATTTTAACTTGACCTGCAATGCTCTACCATGGGACCTTGGTCATGTTTTGAGGACGAAGTGGGGCAAGCAACCTAGGAGGTCAAAGAATGATCGAATGCATTTTTCACACCAAAACAACTTAGGGGAAGATTTTGGTATGTTGGCACCTTGCTACGCTGTGCAATGTAGCACAACATAGCACCCAAATTAGGATGACTTTCATGAAACTTGCCTTATTTTTTCATGTCACACTCATCATACTCCGAGGATGTAGCAAGAAAGGCATCCTTAGAAGCCAAAGAATTGCTAAATGCACCTTCTACATCTAGCCCAACACTTGGGAAAATTTCAACATCTCATGGCCTGCTACGTTGTCTACGCTGTGTAGCATAGCATAGTGTAACAAGTCAAAAATAGAAAATTTGCCAAACTATTTTGTCCATCTTGAACACTTTCAGGAGCTCCTAGCTTGGCACTTGGGTTAATTGGCAATCAAGATGACCCGACAGATAGAAAATTTGCTGAACTGTATGGTCCACCCCTAATGCTCTATTTGTGCAAACTAGCCTTACAACTGGGTGCTACGTTGACTGTGCTGAGAAATGTAGCAAATAGGCCTAGAGAGAACTTTGTAGACATTTGGCATTCCAGGGTGCCATGTGATTTGTGCGGCCCATCATGACACCACACTTGGAGAGGTTTGGCGTAGGTTTCAGAATTGTGCTGAATCATGAGAGCCCAAAATTGATGGTGTTTCAAGTTTCAGTCAATTGATCTACATATGGCTAAATATAGCTAGGACTAACATTTTGATCTATCTTGATGCTAATCTTGTTCATACAATCAATCATTAGTTGAAAGGTAGATTTCATACTCTTCATGTCTTGATTCAAGTCTTGAATGATCTTCTTCTTAGTATTTATCTGAAACAAATAAAAATATACATAGCTAAATTCCAATAACAACAAATCATATGGCTTTGATACCAGTCACTAGAGTAGGATCACTTTGATATGAAATCTAGAAACTAGAAAATACATAAGATAATTTAATTGTTAGAAAAGTTAGAAAAACTAGCTATCTTTAATTAAATTGTGAAGATTACAATTATAATGGAATAACACCCTAGATAATATTTAATCCTTTTACATTCAACACTATTGTAGAGCATGAGGCTCTATAAACATACAATGAATAACCTTAACACAAGGTTCAATCAATCCAAATCTCTCCACATTCAAATTTTCTCAAGTGAACAAGAAAGTCAAGGTAGAAGTGATTCCCCCTTCAAAAAATTTGATCTTACGAACCCCTACAACATCATTAGTAGTTTAATCCTTCCAATGGATTAAGTGCTCATGCCTCTTCACTCCATGAGTATTGGAAGCTTCCCTCATCTTAAGTATAACTGCCTTCTTCTCCTATAAAGGCTTGGACTTCTCAATAGCCCCCTTCAACTAATTGATGTTGCCCTATAAGATTTCATCATTCACCAATCCATGGTAATGGATAAGATATGGAACACTAAAAATAAAGACATACTTACATAGTTTGGCATGTCAATCTCAAAGGAATTATCATTAATTTTAACCTTTATCCTGAAAGGACCCATCTTCTTGGCTTTCAACATTGAAAAGTTGATACCTCTCAACCTCGTCTTCTTCAAGTGCATCCAAACAAGATTACCAACATCAAATTTCTATGTTTTTTTACCCTCATTCCTCTTAAGGACTCTTTCTTCAACCTTCTTCTCAAGATCATCTTTTACATAAGCATGAAGATCGTTCATCTCTTGCACAAAATTACCACTCAATTAAGCTTCTTCATCAAAGCTTCGAACATCATCTACCAGCTTTGGACTAAATCTATAATTAACTTTAAATTGGCCTTTTCTAATAATGATATAAAAAGCATTATTGTAAGAAAATTTTGCATGAAACAACAAAATTTTTCCACCTATTAGATTATCCTTCACGTAAACACCTCAAAATATTAAAGAAAGATTTATTAGCAACTTTAATTTGGCCATTAGATTATGGATGATATCTATAAGAAAAATTTAACTTTGTTTCTAAAATTTTTCAAAGGGACCTCCAAAAATGACTAGTGAACTTGGAGTCTCTGTTATTAATAATACTCAAAGGAATCTCATGCAACTTCACAACATGTTGAAAAAATAAACCTACAAGATGAGATGCATCACTCACCATTTTACACTTGATGAGTGGTGAGGTACCCCTACACTCAACCATACAAATATGAGAATTTTCATGAGCGATCCAGTCAAACTCTGCAGACAGACTAGTTGTGGCACCTAGACAGTTAGCCTTAGGTCGCAGTTCACTGTCTTACCACCTGGATTAGTATTATCTTTGTCACATATGGTTTAGTCTAGAGTGATGTGTATGATGTGGTTCCTATTCTAATGCTCTCCTGAAGGTGATGGAAAATAAGATTAACTAAGCTAGGGGGAAAGGGTAAGAGAAAATCTAAACTAGCCTAAGTGCGATGAGCATCCATTCCTTAATCATCCGTACACATCTTGGACCTCGTGCACAACTACCACTGGGATTACCAAGTGCATGGCCTAGGTATGCTACTGGGTTACCAAATAGTCACACTTAAATGCTCGTAATTAAGTCGTACTCATTCCGCGTTACTAGGAGATAAGGGTGAGAGAGCTTAAATAAGAAAGCAATAAATAACAATTAAATAAACAAATAATTAAACTAAGTGAATGTTGCAATGATGAAGTAATCTCGATCTTTATTTTCAGTCATGTGCATGTCCAAGTGCGTCACACTTGAATAAAGAATGTCGTACAATTACAATCACCACACTGTGGGCATACACTGGAAAATATTCTAACTCTAGGAAGGAAAAACTTCAAGAGTCTGGCTAATGAACTGAAAACTAGATACGAAACATGGGAGAGCCACCTCTTATTTATAGGAATTGAGCCAAATGCGATATCGCAGCTAATGTGATATAACGGCTACAATATCATGTACGCAATATTGCAGCCCATGGGATATCACGGCTGTGATATCACGGTAGTGATATTACAACCACTGTGATATCACAATAGCGATATCACAACCAACAAATTCATGACTCATCAACACTAAATGAAATGTACTATCTTAGAGAGTCTATCTAGCATAAAAAAAATAGCATCATTATCACTTTTGATCTTCGAAATCCCACACACAAAATCCATTAATATAATTTTCTATAGACCCTTGGGGATTGGCAAAGGCATATAGTGTCCCTTAACACCTTTACCTCCCTTGAATTTCTGACATGTTAAACACTCCATAAATTTGAAGACTTTAGAAGCCATTCTAAGCTAAAAATAGTGTCTACCCAAAAGCTTCAATGTTTTATCTCTATCCATGTAACATGCCATACCACAATCATGCTTTTCAACCAAAATTTTGCTTCTAAAATCACAATTGGGAAAACAAATCTTTCCATTCTTGAATAGCAGTTCATTTTAAATATGATAATCCCTTCATGGATTTATCCTACTCAAAATTGTTCCTTGAGGCTTCTTCAAACCTACCCAAAATCAAAATCATATTTATATAAATTAGTAAAATCATTCATACCTTCCACAAGAGGTATGTTGAAAGTCACCACATGCATCCTAGATAATGCATTTGCTATTACATTAGCTTTACTACTTTTTTGTTTGAGTACAAAATTAAACTTCTACAATTGTACCACCCACTTCATATGTTTGGTACTCAACTTCTTTTGAGAATTAAGAAATTGAAGTGCTTTATGATCTATCATTAAAGTGAACTCCTTAAGAAATAATTAATGCCTCCAATGCTTAATTACTTGAAGAATAGCATATAATTAATTCTCATATATGTTGTATTTCTACCTTGACTTATTTAGCTTTTTAGAAAAGAAAGTAATAGGTCTACCTTCTTGTGAAAGCATCCCTCCAACAACAAGTCCACTTACATCCACCTCCACTTGAAAAAGCTTCTGGAATCTAGTACTACAAGTACTAGCTCACTAGTTATTTTTTCCTTCAATAATTCAAAGCTCCTTTGGGTCTCATCACTCCACTTGAAATCTTGATTTTTCTTAAGCAAAGTAAACAAAGACCATGAAATATCACTAAAATTTTTTTATGAACTAACTATAAAAACCTCCTAAAACAAGGAATGATCTTACCTTCCCAACATTTTTAGGAGTTAGCCAATCTCTCATTGTCTTTACCTTGTTCGCATCTATTCTAATTTCATTTTTAGAAATCACATGTTCCAAATATGTGATCTTCCTCTTGAAGAAATGACTCTTCTTCATGTTGATCACCAAATGTACCTCGTTCAACTTAAGATAGACTCATCTTAAGTGATCTAAGTGCTCTTTCTTATTCAAGATGTATGCTAAAATGTCATAAAAGAAGACAATAAAACACTTGCCAAGAAAATCTTTGAGAACATCATGCATTAATTTCATGAATATGGTAGGAGCAATTGTGAGCTAAAATGGCATCACCAACCACTCAAACAATCCATCTAGAGTCGTTAAAGTTATCTTTCATTTATCACTATGTCTAATCCAAACTTGATGGTAACCACTCTTTAAAAGAATTTTGTTGAAGATAATACATTGGTAAGGACATCAAGGATATCATCTATCCTTGGAATGGGAAACTTGTATGTTATTATTGTTCTATTCATAGCCCTTGAGTTAATGCACATTCTCCATTCATCACTATCTTTCTTTGGCATAAGAATGGCTGGAACTACATAAGGAGAAATTGACTTTCTCACGAAGCCATTCACAAGTAACTCCTCTACTTGCCATTGCAATTTAGTGCTTTGATTTGGTGCCAATCTAGTATGCCCTCTTGTTTGCAATGGTAGCACCAAGAATGAAATCAATTTGATGTTGGACACTCCTCATTGGTGGTAACTGATCAAATTCCCCTTTGATCACCTTGGAAAATTACTTCTTCAAGCCTAGCACACCTATTGGAAGATATAACTACATAATTTCATGGTTAGAAGTAATAGTTAATAAAACCATAAAACCATAGGCAATTTTATCATGTTCCATAATGTACTCTCTCTCCTTAGAAATAATTAAGAAAGCATTAAGTGAGCTTTCCTACCTCACTTATTCAACTGTCATAGGAATCATGGATATCATCCTTGTTATACTCCACACATTTCTTGGTTCATCAAACTAAGCACTGTTATCAAAATTCCAAGCCTTCCAAAAATTACATCATCAAAATCAATTGTTAATACATCATAATTCACAACATCATGAAAACTCCTAGTTTCAAATTTCAAGACACATTGCTCTCTCGCATCTTGAGAGTAATATATTAATAACTAATGCATCTTGTAGGATCTAGGATGAGGAATTTTCACTAAACCCAATGTAGAACTGGCTTAGAAGAAATAATATTTTTCTAGGCTTCCCTAATCAATCAAAACATAAAGTCATTCTCTACTAAGCAAACATTTAGCTCTAATTCAAAATAATAATTTCCTTGCTAGATCGTATCCTCTATTCACATTTCCCATAAATGTAAAAGAATTTATTTAAGAAACTTCCTTAATTTTTGGAGCTTTAGGATTATCTTTTTAAAGAGCTTGATGTGCTATCTCCTTTGCCTCTATGATTTGTGCATCCTTGCCCTTTGCTACCTTGTGAAGTGAATGCTCCCATTGCCAGTGTTTTCACTCTCCACATTTAAAGCATTGAATCTTAGATGTGTTTCTCTCTCTATCCTTGCCTCCTTTAACTTGGACCCTCTTGGCCTTGCCCTTTTCATCATTATTTTCATGCTTCTTATTATGGATGCCCTACTTATCTTTAGATTTAGACTTGGATCCCTTATTCTTTCCCTTCAAAGCTTATTTGCCCCTATTTCAAAAGCCAGTAAGTTTCTTCTTTGCCCTAAGTACCAAATCATAAGCCTCATCAAAGGTTTAAGTCTCATAGAATGACAACTCTTGTTGGTAAGGTATCTTGAGATCTCCTAGAAAGATTGAAGCATGTTCATACTCCCTCCAATTTACATTAGCACAATGGAATCAATCACAAAATTCAATGTTAAATTATTTGACATCTTTATCTCCTTGTCTAAGGAATTTCAGCTTCATGATTGTCTCTTATCTTTTTCAAGATCACTTCAATTTCTATTTCAACCTATACTTCATCAAGGACCAATCCTTGATAGGTTGACTATTTTGCCTCTCATAAATTTTGGATTCTTCTTCCCACCAAGTTGAAGCCATACCTTCTTATCTGTATTCTATAATTAGTACCTATAATTAATTTGGTACATCATACAACTCAAAATACTTGTCAAGTACCTTCAACCATCTTGCAAAAGAATTGGTTCCATCTACACCTTTGAAAATTTTCAACTCCACAATCAAAAGTCTTGTAGCATTTCTAAATGTTTTAGCAAGTCTTGCTTCATCTTCAACATTAAGCTTGCCATGGGGGGATGTCAACATCAAAGAAGAAAATTTTAAAGCTCTAGCATGAGGATTTGGATTCCCTTCCCTTGGAACCTTAAGATGATGGGTTTTCACACTCCCATAGTTGGAAGTTTCTTCCTCCTCATCAAATCTCTTTCCACCAACCTAAAAACTTCTTCATCGTCATTTAAATGAGATTAAACATCACCATGTGGCTAAATATAGTTGGCACCTATATTATGATCTATCATGGTGCTAATCTCATTCAATCAATCAATCATTAACTAAAAGTTAGATTTCATGCTCTCCATGTTTTGATTCAAGGATTGAATGGATTTTTTCTTACGGATCATCTCAAATAAATAAAAATATACATATCCAAATTACAACAACAAACCATGTGCTCTAATACTAATTGCTAGAGTGGGCTCACTTTGATTGAGTTTAATCCTTTAAACACACTGAATATAAAAATAGAAAATACACAAGACAATTCAATTGTTAGAAAAGCTAAAAAACTAGCTATCTTTAATTAAATCAAGAAGAATATAATTAAAATGAAATCATAACCGAAATCATATTCAATCCTTACACACTCAATACTATTACACAACATGATGCTCTACAATTATACAATGATTAACCTCAATGTAAGGTTCAATCAATCCATATCTCTCCACACACTAACCTAAGATCATATGCACATATAAAGAGTAATGGCCAATTTCATAGATACTTAACTACAAAGATGCATACTCNCTCTTCATCTATGCTCAAAAAATGGCCTAACCTCTAAATTTATCCCAGACATAAAGCTACAAATGTCTTCACTTTTGGTTAGACATCTCCAAGCACTTGTGATGCCTCTATGTTTTTTCTTTTTTCTTCAGCTTGCAACAAAGACATCTCTCCATCTTCCTGAACCTACAAATTGACCACTTATAGGGATGAAAAAAAGATCAAAAGAGGTGTCCCTACATCATCTTAGTTCTCAAGAACGGAAAAAAATCCATTCAAGTTTGATCAAAAATGATAAAAAATGGCTAAGTCTAGCATGTATATACTATTTTTCTACTATGTTAACTCATCCCCATCAACGAAGTTAACTACGTTAATGTTTTTACATTGACGTGATTAAGTTACAAAAGTTTCTTCTTATTTTCTAACTAAATTTTGATGAATTTTAAAATAATTTGGGGATCTAATGAAAGCTAGAGAAAGGATGTGGTCATGGAAACAACATTGATAAGGATTAGTTAAAGGTTGATGAGTCTTGGGAAGCATAAATAATGTGGATAGGGCTAATAGAAATTTTTATGAAAAGATGAATTGAAAATAATCATGCATTTGAACTCAAATTTGCAAGTTAATGTTTTGGGCATGTGGAGATGGTGTATAAAGCAAATGTCCAAAAGTTATACAAGTGGGTCCTATTTGAAGAAGGCCTTAGCACTTGATGCCTTGATATAACTATTCCACAAGATGTTCATAAGCACATTAAAAATTGAATATCAATCTAGTCTATAGGCCATACTCACACAACTATTATCTTTGGAATCCTAGACTATACTAAATAAAATCATGAGGCAAACAATTACATCCCAAATGAGGTAAACAATGGAATAAGAGGGGATTGTAGAGATAGGAATGTAAGATGCTTTACCATGTCCATCATAGGTTCTTGTGTTGAATGTGATTAAAATGACCATCATACCTATCTGTCCAGGCTTCAAACTAAGTCCATATCTTTACTAGTGATATCGCATTGCCTCCTCTTGAACTTATAACCATAGGACCACCACAACCACATGAAAAGATTACTACTTAACTGAAGAAAACATGAAAGTAGTTTTGATCAATTAATTACTTAAATGTTAAAATTTAAGGAAACTTGCTCATTGGTTAAAGGGGTACCTTAAAGCATGGATAACATGTCAATCTAGCCTCATAGCTAATGCTAATCCCACCAAAGTTTCTTCAGGCATGAGTAGCAAGTCTTTCCAATGGTACCCTAGAAATCATATTTCTTTTGTAAATTAATGAATTGGTGACTATACTTTTCTTAACAAAGGACTACCTTTAGGCATGGATAACATCTCTTTAAAATAACCTAAAAAGAAAACACTCATTCAAGAACTTGCTTTCATCAAAATTAAAACATAAGTAATTACATAAACACATGAGTAGTAAGACCCATAGAGGAATTAAAAACAATTAGCAAGTCTCCTTGATGTCACATCCTTTTTCATTCCCTCCTAATTGTTCTTCTGTTCCTTAAGGTATAAAGATCATGAGTTAATTTTAGTTTTTGATGTAAGAAGAACCATACTACTTTCAAGGTGAATATCTCTTATTGATAGAAATTAGAGGGATAGGTAACATGGTCTTACTATTTTACATAATTCATTACCTAATTATCTTGATAGCATATGATACTATTTAAATGGCAAAGTTGATATGTACATAAACAACCATCCTTATTAATGTAATTGGAAAATCAAAATAAAGAATTAAAATATAAAATGACTCAAAGAAAGGAAAATTTTAAAAGAAAATAAAAAATTACAAGAAATAGAAAACATATTAAAAATAAAGAAAATAAAAAAATTATTAAACAAATATTAAACAAATTCCTCACAAGATATCAAATTGAATAGGTATCTTCCCCACAACTAAGTTGCAAGGTGGAGATATAGAAAATAGAGCAAGCTTAACCATTAGTTGAGGTGTCATTAGAATTTCTAACTACCAAATAATCCTTAAATGGTATAACTTGTTTCATGTTGACAAAACTTAGGGTGTCCTGGTAATCAATGTGGTAGATTTTCATGGTGCTTAAATGGAAAGTGGAGTGGATAATGTAGGATCCTTCTCACATGTTTGGAATTTCATTCATTAAGGTACATGTGTGGGGTTCTAGTAAAGTATTTTATCTCCTAGATGAAAATTCACTTTTTATATCCTAGTGTCATGACATTGTTTGGTATATACCTTGTACACTTTGTTAATCATAAGAGCCACATGTATGTTCTCATCTAGTATGTTGAGGTTCATGAGTTGTTATTTTTATGCTAGACTAATGTTGAGGTCAAGCTCATAGGTTGTGTTAAGTATACATAACTTTTCCTAGATGGGAAGTTTTGGTAGCTTTCCATACACTAGTTTGTAGGGAGAGTAACCTACAAGAAGGTTCCAAGTGGAGTAATAAACTCATAAGGCATCATTGAGTTTTGCACTACAATCTCACCTATACCTACTAATGGTCTTAGTAAGGATTTATGACATCTCCCTATCCATAATCTTAGCTTAACTATTTACTTGGGGGTGATAGGATGTTGTTAGTTTATATCCCATCCCTAGTGTCTCACAAATTTCTTAAAAGTAGTACTATGAAATGAGTTCCATTATTAGAAATAAGTACACTAGATATACAAAACCTACTTACCAAACTTTTTTGAAAACCTAGTTATGGTCATGGATGTACAATTTATTACTACTACAACTTCTACCCACTTCTTGCAATAGTTCACCACAATGATAATGTAGGATTTCCTATTTGAAATCAGTGTGATAGAATGCATGAAATCAATTTTCAAAAGATTGAAAGGTTCCAATCATTAGATCCATTATTAAGGATCCTCCAGCCTAGCAATCATTCCTCCATCTATTTGGCATCATTCATAGAAGTTAACAAAGTGATGTGCATCCCTGAAGATAATGGGCCAAAAGTACCTAGTCATGATGATTTTAATGGTTAGTAGCCTTCTTACATAGTGGCCCCCACAAGGTCCTTTTTGAGTGCCTTAGAGGATTCTAAGTTGATCATCATTGGGTGCACACCATTGCACCAAGTCATTTATGCAAATCTTATAAAGGTTATGCTCTATCTTCATGTAGTACTTAACTTGGTAAAGAAAGCATTGCTTTTTGTTTCTAGTTCATTTGGTAGCAACCTCCTTTGTAAGTAGATATAAAAGGAAGTTTGTGTATCATGTTTCTATTATATGTGTTGTTTCCATTGTTACCTTTACAAAAGCTGATTCATCAAGAAACTAATTAGACAAAGGATCTTCATCAAATGGCCTTTTTACCAATTGAGATTAAGATTTATTTTATTGCATTGTCTTAATACTTGTTTTAAATAGTCCAATGCTTACTTAAAATCAAACTCATAAGTGGAAAAGTCATCCATGAAGACTTCAATACTATTATTAATCAATTGTCGAAAGATGCTTAGGACAAGGCGTTGGAAGGTTGTAAGTGTATTACAAAGACCAAAGATCATCTTCTTATATGCAAAAGCCTTCAAGGACTTGTGAATGTCATCTTGTGATGATCTTTTGGGGCTATTTATATTTGATTGTAGCCATTGTAGTGGTCTAGAAAGCTATAATACCTATGACTTGTAATGGTGTCTAACACTTAGTCCACAAAGAAATAGGAAGTGATCATGAAATTTGGTCATGTTCAGTAGTTGAAAATCTATGTAGATTTTTCATTACTTTCTTTTCTTTTTTTAGCATAATAACAAGTAGGATCACCTAGTCACTATCTATTATAAGGTAGATTATTCTTTAAGGAGCTTATGTACCTCCTTTTTAACTATCTATTTAAGTTTGTAATTCAATCTTCTCTATGGTTATCTTTTGGGCTTAATGGCAGGGACTTTGTAGATCTTATGCTAGCATACGCATGGATCTATACATGTGATTTCATCATACAACTAGGAAAAGACTATCAGCCATCTATTTATCACTCTTAGTAGCTTCTATTTTTGTTCTTTAATGAGTTTAACATTTACAATTACTAGTTTTCCATTGTTTAAGAACACACTCAAGATATTTTGGTAATGTTTTGAGCTCTAAAAATTCTAGTTTAGAAACTTCTAGAATCTTCAAATCTTCCCAATCCATTTCTACTTCTTATTGATTATTTACATGGAAGAGTTAATTTTTGAGTTGCTCCATCTCATCCATCTTGTCAATATAGATACTTATGAGAGCTTCTACTCATTTCATGCATATTATGAAAGTGTAGCTCTCTTCTAAAGTTAACCACTAGGCTTTATCCTACTTTGTGATTGTTATGTACAAGAAACTTTGTACATTCACTAGTTCAACACATGACTATCATGCTATAATTGTTCTTCTATTAATAATCTAAATTTTCCATATGTAGTTACACCCTGTGTCACTATATGTAATGCATGAAACTCTCTTCTTCTCTATCGTCCCATACCCATTTTTCTTGGAAATTTTTAAGGATAGGTCTTTGATTCCTAGCTTAGCATCAATTGTGCTTAGCTAAGTCCTTTCAATAATGATGCAAAAATCCCCCTTGTAATTATCCACATGGATCACTAGGAAATTAGTAGGGAATGACCAACTACTAATGGTGGTCACAATGTCCTCTATCAATCTTTAAAAAATAATGATGGATTAGTCTATAAGCTCCAACTTGATGTTACATTTTTTTAACAATGATAGGTTCCATGCCTTTTACATTTCTTGAAAAATCATATTGATTTCAGAACTTAAGTTTAGTACAGTCTTTCATGGTGCATGTCCTATGATTTGTAAATAAATCAAGGACTTACTATATTAGTTCTTTTATAGGAAGATATCATATCTTTATCTAGTCTATAACTGCACGAGGAAGCATGATAATTTGTATGTTACATGAAATTTAATTTGAAGATTTTATCTTAAAGGTTTTTGGTGTTAAATTCACAACCATGGATGCTTGTGAAAATTTGCATGGACTAGCTAGCTGATGAAGCATATTTCTCGAGTTACATCAATGAGATGCCCAATATCAAAGGACATGACCATGATGGAGGTGACTATCAAGATAGAGATGATTGTACCTATTGAACTAGTAGATATTAGGGGTGTGGGTAATTAGGAAAGGCCTACCATCACAAAAGAAGGGACAACAAAGGGGATCATGGCCTTCACAAGGGCTATGGCTATGATGAGCCTTTTCTTGCAACAAGAAACATGTTGAATATTGTAGAGGCTATAAGAATTCCAATGAGGCATGTGAAAGATAGTAAAATTAGAAGGTTGGATATGAACAATATCCTCAAGTTCGAAGGGGGATACAACTCAAATCCACAAAATCATCTTCAAGGCTTTCACGATGCCTATGCCTTACATAACATTTAAAAAAAGACAGAACATAAAGCTATTTCCAGGGATACTTTTTAAGGAGGCTAAAAGCTGGTACCGATCCTTAGAATCGAAATTAATTAGATGATGAAGTATAATTCTTGAACTCTTTAATGAAAATTATCAGATGTACTCTCAAATGTCCAATCTCAAGAAGTGGATCTAAGGGTGGAGACAAGGAACACATGAATCCTTGGATGTGGTCATGGACAAATATTACTCTTCATTGCACAAGTGTCCAGGCTATTGCTTTTCTCAAAGGGAGTAGCTTTGCCATATCATAGATGGGCTTCAAATAAAAATAAGGAGAACTCTTGGGATCTATGCATAGGAAAGACTTTTAGATCTTAAATTTCATTAGATCCAAAGGTTGATTAAGTAGGTGGCCAAAGAATAAGGTAAGTTGCAAAAAAGAAAAAGTGTAGAGAAGTACAACTGGGGCCCTTCCATCCAAAAAAGGGAAGTTCAATTTTGTGATAACAAGGAGGAGACACCAATTGATGAAGTGGTACAATGTAAAACCTTGTTAATCCAAAAATCCGCTCTGAAATATCAGCCAAGGTAGAAAAAATGTGGGATTCTTTGGATGAAAAATTTCAAGAAAATCTTAGAATTGTCAAAGAGTTCAAAGAGCAAGGTAGCAATTGTGATTGAAGTAGAATGAAGGAAGAGAACATGTCCATCAAATGGATAAGGACAAAGATGCTCTCATTGAAGAAATTGTAGAATCTAAGATAGATGATGATGGTGGTGTGACATCTACCAATATGAACATCCTAAGGAATTTTTTGTAATTGTGTCACACTTGTAGGATTCTGGGGTGTACATGTTGAATCCTAGATTGGTAGAAAGGCAAGCACCTAGGAGGTTACCCTATCCTTAAGGCAACAATAGGTAGTTCCATCAACAACAAGCCTACTATCCAAGTGGAGCAACATCCCAACCTCATGAGTAGTACTAGTAGTGGTAGCATCCATAGTCATGGAGAATGCCACTACCAAGGTAGCAGTACCCTTATCGATAGCTAGATCCCTATGGATACTATGTTGAGCAGTCAATTTCTTCGTGTGACTCTTCCAGTCACATCTCCTTTCAACACTACTACTACCTTTCTGAATATTACAAAGCTCAATCTCCAAGATGGAAATTCCCATTTCCATATTACCCTCCTCATCCTCTACACCTGTACCTCCTCCCTCAACACAACTACCACCAGCTCCATCCATGCAAGGTAAAATTCTAGCCTAGCCATAGCAAAGAAATGTCACAAGGGCTGTTAACTTACAGTTGGCTCCTTAGCTAAGTGGTTTAAAGAAAAAATCCTTAAAAAGACCTTTCTTCTAGACCAACAGTCCTTCTAAGCCCTTACAAATACCTATAGTTGAAGATCCTGCTTCTCCCTCATCCTCTGCTAAATCATTCGAGAGCCCTTCAAACCAAAAACCTCCCAAGGTTCACACTATAATGTTGACCCATCTCATCATAGATCAAATAAAGGCTGGTCATCTTCCTAGGAAAAGATTTAATCCTAGTAGTCCCCTCATTTATTTAAAAATCACTAAGAATGAGCCTTGCAAGGCTCTTTTGGACTCAGTTTCTAGTGTAAATTTAACCTCTCATGAAATGTACAAAGCTTGGAACCTACCTCCACTCAAGAAGAGCAACATTCTTCTTGAGTTGGTAGATCATTCTATCACCATTCCCTTGGGATTGGTGGAGGACATTATGACCACTATATGTGGGTGGTTTTATCTTATTGACTTCTTGGTTATTTGTGTAGACAACTACAAGGAGAACTTCCCAATCATCATTGAAAGGGCTTGGTTGAGCATAATTAATGCATGGTGGGGAATTTGAGACCTCTCCTTAAAAATTGCCAAGGGAAATGAATTTGGAAATATTGAGAGGAAGTGTGTTCCATGCATTGTGTATAGTGACATAAGGTGCAACTATGTGCAAAAATTATGGACCGTAAAAAGCACATCTATCATAGCATGTAGATAGTGTGCCGATGTGATCGAAATTCAAAGGTTCCTAGATGCAACAACCACAAAATAGGAGGACGCCTAGTGATTGATAGTTGATCCTAAAAGCAATTTAGCAATATGAATGAAAACAATTGAGAGGCTTACGAGTAACTACATTGAGGGCATTGATGAACTAGAGCAAGTTCATCATTAGCTCTTTGATGATAAACCTAATGAAATCAACTAAGAAGAGTTGGAGATCCCTAAACACTTTAAATAGGTTCCCCTTAAGCTAAAAAATTTACTATTGAGAATGGGATATGCCTTTCTAAGTCATGGAAAGTAGGTTATCATCAATGCCAACCTTGCTCTTCTATAGAAAAAGATGCTAATAGAGATGGTTAACTTATGGCCAACAATCTTTTCTTGGTCATATCCTAAACTCATTGGAATTGATCCTAGGATATGCTAGTAGTGTAGCTACATAGAACCTTTCATCTAGCCAAAGAGGTAGCTACAATAGTAATTGAACCCCAAACTAAAGCAAATAACGAAAGAGGAGATTAAACAACTCCTCAAGGTGGGGTTCATTAATCCCATTGTAGACAGCAAGTGGGTTAGCCCACTTGTGATAGTGTGAAAGAAGGGTGGAAAATGAAGGGTCTATATCAATTTTAAGTTGTTGAACATGAAACTTACAAAGATCACTATCTATTATCATTTGTTGATCAGGTGTTGGTCATCATTTCTAGGCATTGCTACTATAGCTTTTTGGATGGTAATAGTGGCTATAACCAAATTCAAATCACACTAGAAGACTAGGAAAAAATAATTCACAAGCCCTTGGGGGACTTTTTTATATAGAAAGATGTTGTTTGGCCTATGCAATCTCACTACTACATTCCAATGCCTTATCCTAAGCATCTTCCAATAGAAAATTGGTAACAGTGTAGAGCTCTTCATGGATGACTTATCCACCTAAGGGGTTACATTTGAGCAAGCCCTAAATCATCTTGAGCAAGTGCTAAAAAGGTGTGTGGAGACAAATCTTAGGCTCAACTAGTAGAAAATCCATTTGACAATCCCAAATGGCATTGTTCTATGGCATAGAATTTTAGAGAAAGGGATCAAGATGGACCCTAAAAAAATAAGAGTCATCCAAGGAATTACCAAATAGCCAAAAATAGTTTAAGATGTGATGCAATTTCTTAGACACATTGGCTACTATCAATGATTCATTAAGAATTTTTCTAAGATTAATAAATTGTTGGTGGAGCTGACAAAGAAAGATGCTTCATTTGTTTAGACCAAGGAATACAAGAATGCATTCTAGCATCTCAAAGAGAATCTTGTAAACACTCTAATTCTACAAGCACATGATTGGTTCAAGCCCTTTTACATCATGATAGATGCATTGAATTATGCCTTGGAAGTCATGTTCACAAAGTTGGATGATCAAAAACGTTCTTACTACATCCATTGTGCAAGTAGAAGCATTGTAGATGCACAACTAAACTACATCACAATAGAAAAAGAATTTATGACAGAGATGTTCATGCACATAGACCATAATGCAATCCAATTTCTAATAAATAAACCAATGATGAATCCATGTTTTATATAGTGGCTAGTGATCTTATAGAAATTTGATCTTATAATGGTAGATTATAAGGAAATTGAGAATGTGGTTACTGACCACCTATCTCCATTATGATGGGATAATAAATAGGAGAAGAGCCCACTTTCATATTAGTTTCCTAATGAACTCCTCTTTGCTAGGGCTATAACTAAACAAATGACTACTAAATCCAATTGGTACAATCCCATTCTCATCTATCTTCTTAGTTAGGAGATGCCATAGGAGTGGGATCATAGGAAGAAAACAAAAATTTCTTCACCAAGTAAAAAACTTCATGAAAATCAACAAACACGTTTACAAGGTGTCCATTGATGGCCTAGTTTGTTGGTGTGTTCCTAATGCTGATCAACTATGCATTCTCCAAAATGCTCATGAGGGCCCTTGTGGGGATCACTATGTTGGGAGATGCATAGAAATTAAGATCCTCATAGCAAGGTATTATTGGCCAACACTTTTCAAGGACACTCATCACTTCGTACACTCCTATGAATGCTACCAATGCAATGGTGGAATGGCTACTCATATGGAGGAACCTCAACAATGGATCAAACCACTAGAGCCCATTGACATTTAGAGCATTATCTTCATGGGTTCCATCACACCCATGTCAAATGAAAACGTGTACATCATAGTTGTTGTTGACTATTGTACAAAATGGGTAGAAGTTGTAGCCATCACCAATTGTACATCTTCTATAACTGCTCAGTTTGTACAATAATATGTTGTAAATAGGTTTGAGGTGCCACATGTACTTATTTCTTATAATGGTACTCATTTTATAGGCACTACCTTTCGAAAGCTCATGCAACACTTCGGGGTTGAACATAAATTAACAACACCTAATCACCCCCAAGCCAATGGTCAAGCAGAGGTTACAAATAAGCAAATCAAAAAGATACTAACAAAAACTATTAGTAAATATAGGAGGGATGGTAGCATGAAACTCAATGATGCCCTTTGGGCCGACTACTCTACTTGGAAACTTCCTATTGGCTACTCTCCCTATGAGCTTGTGTACAGAAAATTGCCAACTCTCCCAATTCAAGCTGAGCTTCGTTCACTATCAATGACTTGTGACCTTGACCTTGACCTAAGTCTAGCACAAGAAGAAAAATTCATGAACCTTAAATTACTATAAGAGAATAGATTGGTAGCCCTGTTATCCAATGAAGTGCACCAGGCATTCAACAAGCAATGAAATGATCTTAGAATAAGGAAAGTCAAATTTCAACTGGGAGATAGGGTCCTCTACTATAATCCCACACACGTACCATAAAGAATCAAGTCCCAAATTTTGTGGGAGGAGCCTTATGTTATCTATGAAACCTTTCCTTGTAGGGCCATGTTAATATACAAACCTAAAAGCCCAAACAAGAAATTGGTGGTCAACATGCAACAAATCAAACCTTTCCATGCGCCAAAGCAAGCTAGTGACTAGAACACCTAAATAGATGGATGGGCACACTTAATTTTTTAATTCTCCTCCTTCCAACTCAATCATGGGGGAGATGGCCATACATGTTAATTCATTAAAGTGGCTTCTCAGTTTTTATACTTTTTTTTGTTTTACACCATTTTTTGTTTTACACTATCTTTAGAACATTTTTCTCTTTCTTAAATATTTTACAAATTCTTCTATATTTTACTTTATTTGGTTTAGGTATTTCTAATGTTTTACTAATTTTTTTTATTTTGTTTTTCTTTATTGCCATTAGGACTAAGTAAAACTATTGTTGCTAATTGATGGTGCCTTGTACTATAATGTTATCTAATTACTAATGTCTAGATTCTATCTATGAATTTTGGTATTGATAACTACGATGTGGTTTCTTTTTCATAATAATAGGTAGTAAGTCCACGTAATCCATCCATCCACAAACTCTATGGTATTCCTTATTTTGAAAATATGAGGTTCCTTCCTTAATGAAACTTATAATAAACTTGTGACCTTGGTAATTTCCAAACTTGGGAAGGATTAAATGGATAGACAAGGTTGTGACTTTAAGGGGATTTGATGATCTCTATACTTGCCTACCCTCTTAGATGCATGAATTTTCTCATGGATTTCTCACCATTTTGGTATCCACCAATAATAAGAAACTAAAAGTCTTTGCATTATGTCGTTCCCATCAAAAATTTAAAAAAAAATAGAAAACACAAAAAAAACAATAATGGGAATTCAAAGTACATCCCTTAGATGAAATAATGAGCTATAAGCACTAGTTATGGGACTAGAAAGACATGTTACCCATGTCTAAAAGTTCCCTCTCACTAAGGTCCATCTCACTTTCTACTTCTCTCTTCTTCTCTTTTAGTAATGGTGATTGATATATGGGGATATTCTTGTGCCTTGAGGAGTTGGTCCAATCTTTGAGTGTTAACGCAAAGTCACTAAAAGTGGTTGGTTTTGATTTAGATTAAGGATGTAATTATTAGGTCATATTAATCATGAAATCAATAAGAGACTTCATGTAACCATGATATGGGACTCCATTCTACTCTCTACCTCATCCACGTATGCTTCCCATACCTCACCTCACTACCGTTGTTCATGTTTTGTTTAATTTCTTAGTTTGATATGTCAAAATTCCTAGGTAGGTTCTTACAAGATTTAGTCCTTAACTTACCATAACCATTAATCACCAATGGGGCCCACAGAATCCTTTTTTTAAGAGCATGCAAGGGTATTAAAAGACATGAACCTACTATGGGAAGGACCCAATTTCATACCTCTTGGTTCATTATCCTTTAGACATTTTTGCATTCACATCATTCATGCTCCACATTGATTGCATCCAACTTTGCACTTCTTTTTAAGTTTCTCCAATCATTATCCTAGTAAAAACTCTTTTTTTTGTGAACTATCTAGCCCTCTTCAAATATTTCTTCATGTTGATGGCCTTTCTGGTCTCTATGAACTCCAACTTTATGTAAAAACTCTTTGTATTTCTTCTAATGTTCAAATGAAATTTTTTTCTTTTGGTTTTATCAACAAGATCTCATCAATGTAGCCCTCACATCGACATGATCCTATCTATGGGATCCCATCAGCACACCTATAAAATCCTATAAATATAGCATGACACATTAAAAAATTTTGCCATTTTCTTCAAAACAATGAAGGACTTTTTACAATTTTCAAACCCCATAACTTTCACACCGCTCATCCAATTAACCTTGTTCTTCATTCTTGTAGCTATTACAGGTGGCCTCTATGACATAGAGGCCACAAACCTTATGTTTCTAATGAAAATTTTTCAAAAATTTTCTAACTTCCACAAGGTTTAAACAATAAAATAATATTAAAATCACTAATTTGTGAGAGTTAAGCCTTCCCAATGAACTCTAGTAGACATTAAAATAAAATAATATTAAAATAATCAAACCTACCATAGTCACAACTTAGCCAAGTGTAACTAATCCAAAGAAATAAGGTACTGAAGTGTTTCAAAGTTACACACCATATGCTAATCCTTGATCATGTTGTGATTATAGATGGCATCTAGACTAAAAGGCCCACAGGAAGGAGGATCATCCCAACCAAGGGACAAGTAGCCTAGAACTGAAAGGGGCCAACAAGAGTAGCCCCAAGAGTAGGTAGCTAAGATGAATGCAACAAGACCTCTTCAAGAGGACCCTAAAGTGGAATGTATTCCATAGAATCTAGAAGCTAAAATGGAGTAGTCCCATCGAGATGAGACACGTGGACCAAGACTAGACCTTGAGGTCACTCTGAAGGAGGGCTATCTGAGGTAAATCGACTCTAGGAAGATTCAAAAAATAGTTCTCCCTAAACTAAACTTTGGATCTTTCCTAGACTTTGCCATAGAAGACATCAAAGCTCAACTTCAAACTTCTTCCATGTGGCCATTCTCACTTCCAGCGGATAGTGGTACATGGGAGAAACATACCTCTTTTGGAATAATAGGTAGAGTGATTCCACAATGAAAATTAAGGACATTTCTATGTCCTACTTGATCAAGGCCATGCCTGAGGCCCTTAGGTTGTTGGAAACTAGGGCAACCTTGATTGAGATTTCAAGCTGGTGGACCCAGAGGTCAAAAAGGAGTGGGTTTAGTGGTGCTATAGTGTTGACTATAAGGAGTTTGGTGCACTCACAATGGTAGAGCATGCATACTTAAAAATGGCAACCTATCACCTTAATTCGATGGTGAGGCTTGGCAAGGTGCTAGTCTTCTCTGCCCATGTGTATGTCACTCTAAGTGGGAAATTTATAGTCAACCACCCTTAGCTAATCTATTTTGAGATGCAGAAGCATTTTAAAGAAAATGAACATGGGGGGAAGACATTCCCCTATCCATGTCTCATTTGAAAATTATGCAATAGAGGAGGTATATCCTATTATTCCAATGATACCATCAAACATGCTCCTTTTGCCTCTTGGGTAGAAATGATGAAAGATAAAGTAGCTACTACCACCACTCACTCATGAAAAAATAATTCTAGAGCTCCACACTATCATTGAGTGCATTCATGAGCTCCATGAGTAACTCCTGAAGTAGTAATAGGCTAGACCAAGTGTGGTGAACCCTTTTCCTAGAGGCTAGTGTTGAGTCATCTCAATAAGGTGGAAAGATCAATCAACAAGATGGAGGGTTCAACGCCAATGTTTTCTACTTAAAGAATGTAGGTGCTCATAAGATTAAATTCTACTACTTGAGAGGTAACAATGTCCCTCTCTCAATAGCATCAATTCCTAGAAATCTCTAGGAGTGCTACTACCTTTTTGGTGTGCTTGGAGAAGGGCAAGGGGGCAAATGTTCTAGTGATGCAACACCAAGGATAGGAAATGATGGTAGAAGTAATCATTCATAGAGTGGCTAATGCACTTAATGCCCCTATGGCATTTGTACTAGATGTTGTTGCACTCAAAGACATGCAGGTATCCATAGTAGTAGGAAGTGAAAGGTTTAGTGCAACCTAGCATGAAGAGTAGCATGAAGATTTGCTGGACCAACTAGTAGGAACTAGGCAACTGATTCCAAATATCTTTAATATCCTAGAAATAATTTTTAGAATCTAGTTAGAACTACTTGAGGCTAAAGGAAAGGTCCTCATTGCTAATTCCCATCTTAAAATATCTAAAGCTAAGATTCTACACTTGGTTGTGAAAGTTGCAGAACTTAGAGCCCACCTCGTTGATCCCATCATACTCAGCCAAAACATACGATGAGATGAAACTTTTCAATAACTTTAAGCAAAAATTCAAGAGGTTGAGTATGTAAAGGATTCAATAATCTTTGATCAGTCCTTAGTAGATTGCATTGCCTTCAACATTCAAAAGAACTTGTAGGATGCTCGCTAGGAGAACATCAGGCTAACGCAAGAGAACCATCACATTGAAAATGTTGAGATGCGAAATGATCAAATGGCCAAATTAATTCAACAATAGTAGGAGTAGCTTGCCAAGGTGAACACTAAGTTGAGAAGGTTGGCTATAAAGAATCAAAATCTCTTAATAGAGAAGGTGCATGCCCTTTGTCAAAAGTCTGCCATTGAAATCACCACCTAAAAAAATGAGGCCCTCAAATTCGAATGGATCAAGAACCATTATAGGAACAAGTTGGCTTGTAGAAGGAAATCAATGAAAAACACATTTGACTAGTGAAGGTAAATTTGAATGAGGCTCTCCAGTAGCTCCAACAAGGAGGTGATGTTTGGTAGCCCATCTTTGATGGATTAAATGAATATAATAAAGCTAAAATTTACCTCAAGGAGCTATATATTGAGAAGATAATAGAGTACATGAAGCTTGCCAACCTCTCTTACACAAATCTAGCAATGCTTACCACTAGAAGGCTATGGTCAGAATTGGAGAAACAAGTGGCCAACTCATACCTTTTGTATGAGGCAGATTTCAAGCATCACAAGGAGACCAAGTAGAAACTACAAATGGAAAATGTTGAACTTGAGGTTCTTAATGTAAAGTTCATTGATCAAAGATCAACAATAGAGAACCTGGTCAAAAGAATGAATGACTACCAAGAGCTGTGAAATGCACTCAAAGTGTTTGACATCAAACATAAATAATTTGCTACCTAGTTTGTCAACATTAAGGAGTTTCTCCCTACAATTCCCTATCCTTAGGATGTGTGCATACCAGCCCACATTGGTGATGTTGCATGAACTATGTATGATCCTAGGAGTAAGGAAGAGAAGATAAAAGCATTGATAAATGCTTTCAATTTTCCACCAAATGTTGCAACTATAGCCGAACAACCACAACCATAACCTCAACCACAATAGCTGCATGCACCAAAGATAGGAGAAGGCCTTTTGACACCTTAGGAACCTCCACTACTTAGGACCATCTAATCCTCTTCCTTGTCTTCAATCCACCAAAGGATTTATGCTATCAATTTTTATCATGATGTTTAATTTTGTTGTTGTCATGAACACCTAATTTTTGTACTGAGGATAAATCTATACACTTGGAGACTTAGTGTTTGTTTGTGTCAATTTGTGTGTCTGAAGTCAGTCAATAATCCCATACCTTTCCAAAATTTTGTAAAAAAAACTTTTTTCTTCTTTTTTTCGATCAAGGACGAGTTTTCATTTAGTCATGGGGATATTGATGAGCGAAAAGTAGACTCTACACCCAACCATACGAATCACTAAACATTCACATGTGATCCAGTTGAATTCTATGGACTTATAGCCTTCTAAGTATAGTGATCTTTATGAAGTGAAACTAACTATTGTAATCATTGTCTTCTCAATTACACTTATGAAATGAAAAGGTATGGTTAAGTGTAACTAAGGTATCTGATTTTTATCATCTTTATGTTTTATGTTCTAAGTCACCTAAGAATAAAGAATGATGAATAAAGTAATTTTATTACTAATTTAATATAACTAAGTAACACTTAACTAATCCTAACATAAGCATTCATTCACACTTGTCATACACATCCTAAACATGTTTAATGCTACTAGGTTACAAAACATTAAGCGTTACTGGGTTTACCAAGTGTCAAGTGTATGCTTGAAGTGGTTGTACTTATGTGCTTAATTAATTACTATTTAATTTAGCTTATTCTAGCTTAATTAGTTACTCAATTACTTAAAACGTAAAAGGAAATTTCTTAAAACATTAAATTCATAAAGAAATAATCAATCTATTTTGAAGTACAACAAGGTTTATCAGAAAGCTCATCTTTATTATCGCACACACTATCGTGCTTAGGTACAATAGTGTTCGAATAAAGATCCTTACACTCGTTGACTCCTACTACAAGAACTTAAAAAATATTATAACTTTCAAGTGAAAAGACTACTAAAGATTCACTACAACTATCAGACTTATTGCCAATAGCGTTATTGGTTGATTTGCCCAGTAGCGTAGTGCTTAGTAATCTTAGTAGTGGATATGTGGGTTCAAGACATGTATGACAAGCTAGGAATGGAAAGTAAAGTCTAAACTATCCTATAAGAAAATGATTGTCCATTCCCAGTTTATCGTACACGTCTTAAACCCACGTATCCACTACTAGGATTACCAAGCGCTACGCTACTAGGCAAACCAAGCAATAATGTTGTTGGCATTCCTAAGAAAATATGTATTTATGCTTAACATTGGTCATGCTCATTCTACTAATTAATTAAATTACATGAAAAGTAAATCTAATCTAAGTCAAAGTACTGGAATGAATAAAAATAAATCTCAATCCTATGACTGTGTATGGAATGTGTCTAGATACATTGCCACTTGAATAAGACATCGTACAACTGACTCAAATCCACACTATACGTACTCACTGACTATTCTCTAAGACTATGGAATAAAATTGCAAGATTACAACTAATCAATTGATAAAATAATGCCAATACACAATGGGAGCACATATATTTATAGGGAAAAATAGACACTGCATCAATAGGGTCACGTTAATACATCAAATCATATGTCAACATGGTAGAATCGATGGGGTCACATCAATAGGGCTACATCAACAAGGCCTCATTGACATAACCCATGACACAACACATCATACCCCCATGACTGAATGAAAACATGTCCTCAATTGAACAAAATGAGGAACAAGCTTCTTACAAAATTTTGGAAAGGTATGGGAATATTGACTAACTATTGGCACACACAGACATAACACACACACATGTAAAAAAACACCAAGTGCTTGAGTGTACAGAATTACAATCATTACAAAATATTCATGTTCAAAATAATAAAATTAAACACTAGGAGAAAAATAATAAAAACAACTCCTCTGATCGTGTGAAGACAAGGAAGAAGTTCAAATGGTCTCAGGCTGTGGAGGCTCTTGAGGCTCTGAAGGACCTTCTCCTACTTTAGGCACATGTGGTGGTTGAGACGATTGTGGTTGGCCTATGGCAACTACAACCTCTAGTATAAGATGGAAGGTGTCCAACAATGCCTTCATTAATTTCTTTTTGTAAACCAACCTAGTCTCTATAATGGTTCTTAACCTTTTCAAATCTGAGAGCCTTGCTCTTCTAGGTGGTTATTTCAACTATAAATTTTTGGCAAAAGGGCATGAACTTCCTTCTTGAAGAGATTGTGATTTTTTCCTACTAACCTTCTTAAATCCATTGATACCTTGGTAAGATGCTTCTACTATTGTCGTATGTAATCAACCATTTGTTCTTTCTAGAGCTCAAAACACAAGCATTGATTTTCTTTGGTTACTCTAGCATTGTCCTAATGCACCTCTTTCAAGTTCATGTTGAAGTGATAGGTTTTTGTCTCAACTAAGGACTTTTCAAAGATCAATGACTTCCTCTTGTACTCAACCTCATGAAGTTTGGATTGAAGCTACTGAAAAACTTCGTCCCTAGCTATTGCTTGATTAATTACATAGGCATCAACAAGATAGGCTTTCAGATCGACAACTTCTATAGCTAGGCACTGATTCTCATCCCTAGCCACTTCAAGTCCTCTACAATTATGAACTTGCCTCTTACTTCCAATAGCATTAACTGGGTAGCAAAAATATCTTCTAGAAGTTCAAAGACATTCAAAATCTATTTCCAAGTTTTCGCCAATCATTCTAGTAACTCATTGTGCTAGGTTGTGCTGAACCTGCCACTAGTTGTTCCTATAGATGTCTAACATCTTTGTGTGCAACACTATTGGGTAAAAATGTCACATGAACATTAAGGAATTCACCCACATGATTTGCCACCATCTCTAGCACCATTTCCTGCCCTTGGTGCTGCATCACCAAGATAGTAGTCTCATCTCCCTTCTCTAAGTGCATCAAGAAGGTAGTAGCATTCCTAGGAATATTTAGAAATTGTTGTTGTCTAGGAAAGGACATTGTTACCTCCCAAGAACTAGGATTTGAGCATGCTAGCACTTGCATTCTTTGGGCAAAAAATGTAGGTGCCATATATTTCAACTAACTTATGATACAAGTTACCTTGCTCAAATGGTTGAGAGTTGGTTGGTAGATAGAGGGCTCTCTACTCAATCCTATTCACTGCTACTGCAAGAGTTGCTCTTGAAGCTTTTGCATGCATTATGTAGTAGCATGAATCTCCATCATTGATTACTCTTGAGTGGGTGGTGGTGGTGGCTACTCCTCTTCCTTGGTTGTGGTATGGATCTTGTCCATCATTTCTACCCAAGCGATTGAAGGAGCATCCCAGATTGCATTCTTAGCGTAGTGGACTATTCATGTCCTTTTGCATAATTTTTTGATGAGGCAAGAAAAAGGTAGGGTCTTCTTTTCAAGTTCATTCTCTTTGAATTACTTCTCTATCTCCAAATAAATTAGCTATGAAAGTTTGTCAAGGAATTTTCTGCTCAAAGTGATACATGCACAAGTGATAAAGGCAGTCACCTAACTAGGCCTCACTATCAAATTGAGGTGATGGACCACTATCTTAAAATCCATGCGTTTTTCCATAGTAAGTGCATCATACTCCTTACAGTCCACTCCATTACCTTAGGGTTTGTTTGAGTTGAGATCTCTATTAAGCTAGTTCTAGTATTAGGCAAGTTGAGAACCTGTGTGATTACTTCTACCAAGTAAGACATACAAATATCCTTGATTCTAACTATGCAACCTAGCTACCAATTGTTCCAAAATAGGTAGGTCTCTCCCATATACCACTTTCCACTTGAAGTGATGATTGGCCATATGGGAGAGATCTACAGTTAAGCTCTGACTTCCTTTAGACGAACTCTAGGAACATCCCAAAGTTTAGTTCTTAGAGAATCGAACGTTAAATATCCCTAGGCTTCATTTGATCAAGGCAAGCACAGGTCAAGGTAACTTCAAGTCTTGGCATGGGACTCAATGTCTC
Organism: Gnetum montanum; assembly: GCA_015680685.1. NCBI lineage: Eukaryota > Viridiplantae > Streptophyta > Gnetopsida > Gnetales > Gnetaceae > Gnetum > Gnetum montanum. Next base: position 469,852 of record MNCI01015910.1, on the reverse strand, counting down.
TTCTTGGTGAGACTGCTCTATTTATACTGCTTTTGGAATCTGATGAACAAACTAACTTTGGGGTCCTCATGAAGAGGTCCCATGACATGAGTTTCAACTTCCTACTTCTCAAGTTCTTATTGTTGGTCCCTTTTGGTTCTAGGTTGCTTATCCTTAGGTCGATATGGCCCTACCTCTAGTCCATGCTTTGATCTTGGTGTCATCTGTGACCATAACATGATCAAGGATTAGCATATAGTGTGTAACTCATAACATTAAGTACCTTATCTCTTTTTTGAATAGTTACACTTTGCTAAGGTGTGGTTATGGTAGATTAAACTTTTAATATTATTTTAATTAATTTTTGGCAACAAAAGTTTGTTATAACGATTGAACTTCCACCATAGGTTGATGATTTAATATTATTATATTTTAATTTTTTCATTAAGCCCATGGGGAAGTTTGAAAATTTTTTTGTTAAAAACCTAGGATTTGTGGCCCCCACAATGAAGAGCATACCTCTAGTAGCTAGAGGACTCAAAAATAACTAAAATCGGACAAGCAGTGTGAAAGATATGGACTCTCAAAGGTTTTAGGCTCTAAAAAATCACAAAAACTTCCTTCTTTTTTGAAGCAAAATGGCAAAAAATTCCTAAGTTTTCTGCTCTATTTATAGTATTTTTTCCATGCATTGATGGGGTCCCATCAACTTGGACATATCAATGCAAGTGGTTGCATTTATAGGGTCACATTGATGCATCTGTTGACCACATTGACTTTTCAAAAACTCAAGAAATACAAGGAGCTTTTATGTGAAATTGGAGTCTTTATGAAGCCCATGAAACCAGAACATGATGAAATACATGAAGAGGGCTTGATAGTTCACAAAAATAGAGGATTTGATTGGAGAATGAAATTTTAGAGAAAATGCCTTAAGGAGCACATAGCTGGATACATCAATGGGGCTCACGAAAAATGTGATTGCAAAAACGCTTAAGGATAAGAAGATTAACTATTCCAACTAGGGGATATGTAAGTGGATCCTCCCAATAGCAAGCACATGTCCTTTTTGCCCTTTCTTAACATCCACTAAGGAGTCTATGGGCCCCATAGTTGATTAATGGTCATGAAAAGTTAAGGACCCAATCTAAAGAATCTACCTAAGAATTTCAACATATCAAACTAAGACATTGAACAAGACATGGAAACTCGTAGTGAGGTAAATCATGGAAAGCATTGATGGATGAGAGAAAGAGTGGAATGGAGTTCCTGATCATGGTCACATGAAGTACCTTGTGAATTCTATGGTTAAATGACCCGATAAAGTCCATCCTTAGTCTAGATCAAAACCAACCACTTTCAGTGACTTCGCATCATCATTCTAAGACCAGACCATCCCCTTGAGATACAAGAATGCTCCTATAGATCAATCACCATTCCTTATTAGAAAAGAAAAGAGAAGTAGGAAGTGAGAAAGGGCCTTAGTTAGAGGGGACCCTAAGGCATTGGTAACATGTCTTTCTAGTTCCAGAAACACTACTTGTAGCTCATTATTTTGTCTAAGGGGTGTGCTTTGAATTCTTCTTTTTTATTGAATTTTATGTTTTTATGGATTTTGGATGGAAACCACAACATGCAAAGACTTATTAACTTCCAGTTATTGGTTGACACAAAATAGTAAGAAATCCATGAAAGACACTCATGCACTCAAGTGAGTAGAAAGGCATAGAGAGTGTTAAATCCCCTTGAAGTCACATCCTTTTCAAACTATTTAAATCTTTTCCAAGTTTTTAAACTACTAAGGTTACACGTTTGTTAAAGTCTCATTAATGAAAAAGGGACCTCATATTCCCATAATAAGAAAGACCATAGAATTGGTGGATGGATGGATGACATGGTCTTACTACCTATTCTATGAAAAGGAAACTTTGTCGTAGTCATTATTTATCAAAATTCAAAAATAGGAATGAGACATTAGAAATCAAAAACATTAAGTACAAACCACCATTAGCAAACAACTACAACATCATTATGTCCTGATAATAACAAAGCATTTTATTAGAAAACAGGAAGAAAGACTCACACCAAAATAAAGTAAAATAAAAAAGAAATTTAAAAATATTAAAGAAATTCAAAATGAACTAACAATGTTGTAAAAAAAATTGGAAAAATAACAAAGTGTAAAGCAAAAATGTATAAAAACAAAGAAAGTGTAAAATAAAAAGGTTCAAAAACTAAGGAGCCACTTTAATTAGTTAGCACGGATGGCCATCTCTTCCACAACTAAGTTGAAAGGAGGAGATTAGAAAAATTGAGTGAGGCTATCCATCTGATGAGGTGTTGCTTGCACTAGCTTGCTTGGGCTCATAGAAATGTTTAAGCTATTGTATGTTGACCAATTCCTTTTTATTTGGGCTCTTAGGTTTGTAGATCAACAAGGCCCTAGAATGAAAGGTTTCATAAATGATATAAAGCCCTTTCCACAATGTTTGGAACTTGGTTCATTGTGGAACATGTGTGGAGTGCTAGTAAAGGACCTTGTCTCTAGGTTTAAATTTGACTTTCCTTATTGTAAGGTCATGGCATTATTTGTTGAATGCCTTGTGCACTTTATTCAATGACAAGGCTACCAATCTATTCTCATCTAGGATGTTAAGGTTAATCAATTTGTCATGATGTGAAATGAACAAGACCAATTAGGTGTTCATGTAATTGGAGTTTCTACAAGCTTCTCCTTAAGCTGCTAAAATGTCTTTTTGCATTTGTTGGCCATATGAATAGAGTGTCTTTCTTTGTGAGTTCAACTAACATATTAGTGATCTTAGATAAATTCTCTATGAATCACTAGTAGTAGCCAGTGTGTCCAAGGAATGAATAGACATCTTTAATAGTTTATGACTAACAAGTTATTCCTTGGATGATCCTAATCTTTTCAAAGTTCACCCCAATCCATGCTTGTGAGATTTTGTGCCCCAACATAATTCTTTCCTAGACCATGATATGGCTCTTTTACCAATTAAGACAAAGATTGGTCTCCACACACCTTTTAAGCACTTACTTAAGGTGGTTCAAGGCTTGCTAAAATGTAGCATCATAGGTGTAAAAGTCATCTATGAAGACTTCCACCCTACTATCAATCTATTACTCAAAAATACTTAGGACAAGGTGTTTAAATGTTGCAAAAGCATTGCACAAACCAAAAGGCATCTTTTTATATGCAAACATCCCCTAGAAACTTATGAGTGTTGTTTTGGCCTAATCCTCTTGTGCATCTAAATCTAGTTATAACCATCTAAAAATCTGTAATTGCCCACAGATAGTGTCCAACACCTAGTCCATAAATGACAATGGGAAATGATCTTTGTAGGTTTCCATGTTCAATAGTTTGAAATTAGTACAAACCTACCACTTGCCACCTTTCTTTAGCATAATCAAAAGTGGGCTAACCCACTCACTATTTGTAATTGAATAGATGAACTCAATTTCTTCTTTGACAATTTTCTTCAAATTGGGGTTCAACCACTGATGCAACTGCCTCTTTGGCTTGATGGAAGGATCAACATCGATGCAATGTTGGCATATCCTAGGATCAATCCCAATGAGTTTAGGATATGACCAAGCAAAGACTGTTGGCCATTTTTAAACCACATTTAGCATCTTCTCTTTCTATTTAGGAGCAAGGTTGGCATTGATTCTTACTGACCTCCCATTTTTTAGAAATGCATACTCCATGTCGGTAGGTAGAGTTTTCAACTCCAAGGGCTCCTATTTGAAATCATTAGCGATTTTCAACGCTCCCCAATAAGTATCATTAGGTTAACTATTAGAGAGTTAGCGATGAATTTTCTCTAGTTCATTTATGCCTTTAACATAGGCACAAGTTAGGCTCTCAATTGGTTCCATGTAAAGTGTGTTGCTTTCAAGATCAATTGCCATCCATTGGGTGTGCTCCTACTTTGTGGCTACTATGTACAAGCACTTTTGGATTTTAGATTTATTTACACACTATCTACATACTTTGATTGATATGTTTTTTGTAGACCATAACTTCTACATGCAATTGCACCCTATATCATTGTACGTAATTCATAGAACTCTCTTCTTCTCAATCTTTCCAAATGCATTTTCCTTGAAAATTTCTAGGGAAAGATCTCTAATGCCCATTCACACAAACAGTGCTCAACAAGCCCTTCTCATAATGATTGGGAAGTTCCCCTTAAAGTTATTGACCTTAATCACTAGAAAATCAGTAGGATATGGCCATCCATAGATAGTACTCACAATATCCTCCATCAATCCCAAGGTAATTGTGATGGACTAATCTACCAATTCTAAATGATTGTTGCTCTTCTTGAGAGAAGGTAGGTTGCAGGCTTTGTACATTTGGTGAGAAATTAGGATGACACCAAAACCTAAATTATGAAGAGCCTTACATGGCTTATTTTTTGCAATCTGCAAGTAGATGAGAGGACTTGCAAGATCATCTCTTTTTCTAGGAAGATTGCTAGCCTTGATCAAATTGGATACAACATGGGTTAACATGACTATGCGAATCTTGGGAGGCATTTTGTTTAAAGGGTTCTCAAAAGGAATAAATGCAACGGATGAAGGAGACATAGGAAAACCATCCACATGAGTTGGTGAGGGCTTTGTAGGGCTATTGGTTCAAAAGAATGGTATTTTTCTTGGTTTGGGTTCCAAACCACTCAACGGAGGAACTAGTTGTAAGTTAACAGCCTTGGTAGCATTACATTGTTGCAGCTATGTAGGAATCTCACCCTGCATGGATGGAGCATGCAATAATTGGGTTGAAGGAGGAGGAACACATGCTAAACGATGAGAAGGATGAAAAGGGTATAGGGATTCTCCTCTAGGAGATGGAGAGTAAGTTTTTTAATACTTTAGAGTGTAGTGATGATGTTGAAATGAGGCATGACTAGAATAATCATGTGGAGATGAGTTGCTAAACATAGTATTCATATGGATCTAGCTTCCTATAAAGGTACTGCTACCTTGACAGTGGCATCCTCCATGACTATGGGTGTTGCCATTGATAGTATTTCTCATTTGGTTGTGGGGGAGCTCCACTTGGATAATAAGCTTATTATTGTTGGAACTTCCTAGGATTTCCTTGAGGATACGACAATCTTCTAGGTGCTTACCTTCTTTCCAACCTAGGATGTAGAGAGTATGCCTCAAATTCTTGCAAGTGTAACATAATAGGGTAACATCCCTTAGGATGTCCATATTGGCAAATGTCACACCCACCACCATCATCTAATTCTGACTCCACAACCTCATCTATTGTAGCAACCTTTCCCTTACTCCTTTGGTAGGCACGTTCAACATCCTTCCTTCTCTTATGATCATGATCACTACTTTGCTTTTTAGATTCATCTATAATTTTTAGAGTAGTTTAGAATTTTTCATCCAAATATTTTTACATTTTATTAACCTTAGCCAAAATTTAAAAAATATATTTTTAAATTGACAAGGTTTTTCACTGCACCACTTCATCATGTAATGCCTCCTCCTCACTATCACGAAATCAGACTTTTCTTTTTTTGATCGAAGGATCCCAGTTACATTCCTTAGCACTTTCCCATTTCCTCAAATCACCTTCTTTTTTTGCAACCTACTCAATTAGCCTTTGAATTTGATGGACCCTTAGTTCTAATAGTTTCCCTTGGGCATAGACCTCAAGGATTCTCCTCATTTTTGATCAAAGCCCATCTATGATATGACGAAGTTGCTCTTGTTGAGAATAACCATGGCCAAGACATCTCTGCAAAAGGAAATAATACCTGCCCATGGCTGCATCCAAGGGTTCATGTGTTACTTAATGCCAGCCTTAGATTTGCTTTCTCAAATTGAACACTCTACAATACATCTAATATTTTTCATTAAACAGGTCAAGTGTTGCACTCCATCTGCAAATTAATTATAGCTCCGAGTGATACCAACTTTTTGCTTCTTTTGTGAGTGTCCTAAGAAACAGCTTAAGTTTTTGCTAATTATTTTTAATGTTCTACAAGGCCCAGACATCATGAAAGGCTTGAAGATGAGTATGTGGATCTAAGTTATATTTCCCCTCAAATCTAAGAATATTATTCATATCCAACCTCTTGATTCTACTATCTTTCACATGTCTAGTTGGAAGTTTGATTGCCTCTACGATATTCAGCATGCTTTGAGTTGCTAGTAAAGGTTCATCATTATCATGATTTCTATGACATCTATGATGTGCTCTGCTACCCTTTTGTTCATGGTGGGGCTTGTGATCATTATTATCTTGTCGTCCACCTTCAACATGGTTTTGTTCCCTATAGTTCTGATCAGATTCAAAGGAGGAAGAAGAAGATGCAAATGAATAATACGAAGAGGAAGGAGGACTACCACCACCATGGTGTCTACCACCTTCTCTCTACTTGTCACAACCATGATTGATGAGTCTTGATTTTGTTAGCTCTGATATCATATATCTAATATTGTCTCTTCCATACTAGCCTATAAATACAACACTTGGGTGCACGGTTGGGACATAGATTAGGTTTAGATTTTAGTTAGATTTTTCATAGATTGTTGATTTCTAGTTCTATTATGTCCTAGTGCATGCCCACAATGTGATGTTTATAATTGTAAGGCATCCTTATTCAAAGGTGACATACTTGGACACATTACATGACCAGGAATAAAGATCAAGATTACTTTCGTCATTGCAGCATCCACTTAGATTTATTATTACTTTCAATCATTTAATTATTTTATTTTTTATTTTTATGCTTAGTTAATGTTCCCATTTATTGCATTTTACAATTTCTATCATTAAGCAGAATGAGTACGAGTAATCGCGAGCATTTAACTATAACTACTTAGTAACCCAACAATGTATCATTTGGTGAGCCCAATGATGTATGCTTGGTATTCCCAGTAGTAGTTACATGAAGTGCAAGGCATGTGAGAACGATTAAGAATGGATACTCATCATATATAGGCTAGTTTAGACTTTACTTTCCATCATTACTTAGCTTAATTAATTAATTTCTTTATTGTCATTAGGAGTAGCATAGGGTTAGACAACATCATCATATGGCTCACTTTGGACTAAACATCATATGATGAACCCTTATGATAGGGTTAGACAACATCATCATATGTCATTAGTAACCCTTATGATGAACCCTTATACATGGCCTTAGATAGATATTATTCCTTACTGAATAGATGTCCAAGCCATGGTTTCTCAAAGGAAAGGAAACTTTTCCACATCATAGATGGGCTTCATAATGAAATAAGGAAGACCCTTGGGATGTATGCCCTAGGTCAATTATTTGAGCTATGAACTCATTAGATCTGAGAGCTAATCAAGTGCATGGCTAAAGAATAATGAGAGATATGCAAATAGAAGAATGTTAAGAAATATCACTAGGACCCAACCATTCAAAAGAAGCAAGTCCATATCTATGGTAAGGAGATAAAGACTACTCTTGATAAGGTGATTTCATACTAACTCTTGCTGATACAGAAGTCTATCAATGAACTTGAAGCAAATTTTGATAATGTGTCAAAATGGGTATATGAAAAGGTTACAACTTTGGTAAGAACGGTAAAGGAAAAGGTCATGCAAAACAAACCAAACAATCACAATAAACAAAGGATGCAGAACCAAGAAACAGCTAGGAACCCTTATCAATAATTAGGAAAAATGGCTGAAGAAAGTGAGGCTATAGACTCAACCATAGATGAAGATGATGGATGTGACATATGCATATATGACCACCTAAAGGTCCACTGTCCAATTGTGCCACAACTATATGAGTATTGGGCATCTACATTAAAGCCCAAATTCATACAAAAACACATGCCCAAGAGATTTCCCCTTCCACAGGGTAATTATAGATAGTCCCACAACCAATCGTACTATCCAAGGGGGACTTACTACCAGCCTCAACACTATCATCAATCGTAGTGGCAAAACCCACAATCTTGGGGTAAACCACCACCAAACCAACCTTATCCTTCCTATCATCCAAGACCACATAGATATTATGTTCAACACCTTATTTCTCCAACTAGTTCTACATCCTCTACTTCAAATCGCTACTATCGCTCTCTTGAGTACCATCAACCCATGACATCCCCTAAAGGCTCACCACCTCATGTCTCTTACCATCCATCCTACCCTTGATATTGTCATACTCCACCTCATCACATGCCACTACCAATCACACAAGAAAGTTTGCCACCATAATATCAACAAACGAATGCCACTTGTACTACAAATGTGTATAGACATACTGATACCGGTAGGTCCCCACCACAAACTCACAAACATCCTTTCTTTAGGAAAAGCCCTAGATGAAAGCACAATACTCATCAACCTACCACATCATCCAAACTAGCATACTGCCAATATGATGCAATGCCTCCCTTTTTACAACCACCATCCATTGTTACTCCAACACCAAACTGAAGCAATGAATCTAGTAGTGTGGGGTGACACACAAATCCATGCATATCATATCATGATCAAGGATGCAATCATGGGCGAAGCATCTACAATGTTAACACAACTCATCCCCTAATCCACCATGCATTTAACAAACAAGTGTGTGAACAACAGCTTATCTACGTAGCCGCCACTAAACTAAGGGACACCTTGTGGCTCAAACATCAAGGATATTTGTGGATTCTCTTTGGCCACTTTTGTATTTTCTATCATGTTGTTAAGGTTGTAATTATATCCTTGTAGATCTAATGAAAAATGGGAGTAAGAGTAAACTAACATGGCACTAAATAAATTTCTAAAGGTCCCACTAGAAACACATATACCTATGCTTGAAGGTTGGCAACTTCTTAGAATACTTCTATAAAAAAACAACAACAAATTACCATCAATAAACTCCTCCCTTAGACAAAAAGTTGAGTGATGCTACTCCTTACAACTATGGTAGTCTTATGGTTGTCAACCAAAGTGATGAAATGATGCAATGTTACTAAAATGTGGTTTGGATTTGGTTTGAATCTTGGAAAGAAGGGCTAATGATTACTTAACCATTAATAACACACAAGGATTCATTATGCCTTTGGTAAGACACCTCACGTCCCAATTTCTGCAATCCTTTCTACAGTCCATCTCATCTCGCTATTCATGTTATCCTAGCTTGTAGTTTTGTGTAACATAGAGTTATTTGCTCACATTGGTGGTTTTAACATGTGTGTTTTGTTTCCCAAATATGCGTTACATTCAACCCCTTCAGTGTCTACAGACATTTTTAGGTGTGGTTATGCAAGGGCATTGTGGGCTAGAGCCTGCTTTGGGAAGGAACCACTTGTGTAATTGTTGTAACTTGTACTTGTTTAACACAACCACATCATTCTTTACCTTCCAAGTGCATCATTCTTAAATTTCATGCTTTCCCTTATCATGTAATTGATCTATTCGACAACATTGGTATAATGCCCATTTTCTTATGTCTTCCATGGCTTTTAATGTTGAAAACTCCATATTTCACATTTCTGATGCCTAAATATGATTTCCTACTTACCCTAGAACTATGGACCTAACCTAAAACCTTCCCACCAATCCCATAGCTTCATTTTCCATGCTTAATCCCCTCATTCAATGTAAATTTATGAATGCCAATATCAACTACCCGATATCGGGTCTCACATAACATCGAATACTCAATATCAAGTTTGACAAAACCTATATATATGACCCCCATGGTGTTCCAAAAATCCATTTTCATCATTTGTAGCTAGGGAATTTTTTCAATTTTTCTTTTACAACTCAAAGCTCTGCATAATCAACTTTCACTTATGATATCTTACTCAATCCCACTCTGATTCTCATACCATTTGAACCTATTTGAACCTACAGTGTTCAACTTAGTCATGGAGGGGGTGTTTGCATGGAAACCTTGCACCAATTTTTCAAATTTTGCTATCACCTAGAGGGTATTACAAGGGTAAGAGGGTTACAACTCTTAAGCAATATAATGAAAAATCATTCATATTAATGCTAGAAACCTTAATCTTTTCATCCAAGAAACCATAACTATCATAATAATCCATACATTAGGAAAAAGGAACCATCTACAAAAGGTCATAAAAGAAGATAAATAATTTTTGGGCATTTTTTTGGAAATTTTTCTAGCTCTGCAATCATATGCCTAAAGCACTTAATATAACTAAGGTTAGGACTAAGGTATAAACCTATTGATGATATATATAAAAACAACTTAGTAACATCCAATCCTTGATTGATTACAGATGGCCCCAAAAAGAGGAGCATAAGCAGGACCTTAGCAGGAAGCAACCAAACACCCAAGAGGTGGCAAAGGCTAGTAAGGCAATCCTACCAAGCACAAGGAATAGGAGGCCCAATCATTTAGCATCCATCAAGAGGCTCCTGTTACAGGATAATTGGTCAAATGAGAGGCCACCGAACTACAAGCTCCTATGCAAGGACAATGCCTCACGTTGTTGCCAAAATGCCTTGAAGCCATTCAAGAAAAATCCAGGTTGACCATGGTCATCGTGGAGATGAACTTTAGCTCGTTTATGGTGTTTACTCCAAAGGAAATTTTGATGCAACTTCAGGCATCACCTCCATGGCCCATCCTTTCAGATAGTGGAAAATGGTACCTTGGAAAAACCTACCAATTCTAGCACAACAAAGAAGAGGGTACCACTTTTAACATTTGTGGAGTCACTATTTCATTATTAATCAAAGAAATTGCCAAAAATCTTAATCTACCAAATGAGGGGGCTAAGTTAGCCCATCTATTCACGAGGTCTAACCTCGACACCAGAAAGCTATGGCTAAGGAAAGCCTACAACAAAGAAGATAAGACATATAATGAATTAACTCTTGAAGAGAGGACCTATTTTAAGATATAGACATATCACCTCTTTTCCACCAAAGGGCTCAATAGAATCTCCACATATGCGGCTAGGGGAAGTGCCATACTAATGGAAAAATACATGGTAAAACTTTCCTATCTATATTGCACAAGACTTCAAAGGTGATTTGAAGAAAAGAAGGTAGGGAAGCCCATACTTCCATTCCCTTGCCTAATTTGAAAGTTGTGCAAACACACTAGAATCTTGGGGGTACACAAATGACATTCCCAGGAAGGCTTAGAATGCTTTCTTTGCTGAATTGCTTAAACCGACAACACCAAGAAAAGATATTGGTGAGGAACAAAAACCAAAGAAGGAAGTAGAACTAAAAAAAGAAGCAAAATAAGAGCCTGAATAACATCCTAAGCCACAAGATATGACACTGTGTAGCCCACTATTTCAACCAATCCAACAAGGGGATATATTTCATTGCAATTAGGAGGATAATCCCAATGGTCACAACAAATCTTTGTTAATGCCGCATCCTTCTAAGTGATGCTTGAAATAGGAGAAGGTGCCACAGTAGTGGTCATGTAGCATCAAGAAGTGGCAAGTGCAGTAGAGGTGATAATGGATCACATTAATGAATCTTTCAATGTGCTTGTTGTGCCCCCAATGGATTTGATTGGGACCAAAGATGCACAAATTCTTGTTGGGACTTTGATGACTCTTGCAGCCCATGAGGATGTATTAGATACATTACTATAGGTAGAACAAGTAATAACCACCTTATTTAACAATCCCAATGCTGTCACTATGGTACTATCAAACCTCATTACCACTAAGGGGAAGTTAGTCATGGTTGAGACTAAGGAGGACCATGTGGAAGTAGAAGTGCAACATTTACAATAGGAGCTAGCTACCCTAAGAGTTGAAAGATGAGATCTTGCCTAGTTTATTGTGCCTAACTAATTAGATCAATTTAGAATATAGTAGTTGGATAAACTGACCAAAGAGAACAAAGTTGCTGAGTAAGAAAAGGAGAAGGTAGTCTGGAATATCTCCGTTGTAGAAGCAGAATCCTATGCTCATAAGAAGGCACTAACTACCACTCAAGAAGAAAATAAACAACTTGCTACAGAAAACACAAGGTTGACCACCATTGAAAAACAAAAGAACATTCTACAAGAAAGTGTCCACTAGTTAAGAGAATAACTAGTGAGGGTCAACTAGGACATCAACTGATTGGCCAGAGAGAACTGCATCCTCTCAATGGAGGAGGTTCATGTAATTCGACAAAAGTTTGCAATTGAAATAAGAGCATAGAAGAATGAGCCAAAAAAGCATAAAAAGCTAAAAGAAAACTTCCAGGACCAAGTTGGCATGTATGAGAAAATCAACAAAAAGGAAATCCAAATGGCCAAAGCTTGCATCAGATCCATGTCAATGCAAAATCCTGATTGGTAGCCCATCTTGGATATCTATGACTTGGTTCAATAAGTGGAAGTGAAGAATAAAGACCTGTAGATCAAGGATTTAAAGGAATACATTGCATTGGCTAACCTTCAATATGCCAACCTTACCATGTTAATAGCAGCTTGACTAAGAAATGAATTGGAGCAGTAGGTAGTAACCATTATATAAGAAAGAGTTTGCAGACAAAAAACCTACTTTGCAGAAACTGCATGTAGCAAACTCAAAAGTTGAGGTGATCAAAGCTCACTACCATGGACAAAAGGATGTTACCTTAGACCTAGCCTGAAGATTAATAGATCATCATGAGTTAAAAGAAAAGATCATGTACTTTGAGGAGGAATGACATCAGTTTGCAGCCTGGTACATGAAGGTCAACAAAATGTTTCTGTAGCTACCATTTCCTTGGAACATACCAGCACCAGCACACATCAATTCAGTAGCCTAGATGGTACATGATCCAAGGATAGAAGAAGAAAAGTTGCAGGCACTACTCAACCACTACAAATTTCAAAAGCCTGGCAATAAAGAAAAGTGATCAATGGAGGTGCCACCACCTCCAAGAACTACATGAGCTTCTATCATGTAATGTTGTATCTAAATTTTTGTAAAACACCATTGCAGCATGTAAGAGTCCATTTGTTTGTTTGATTGTTTGAGTTAGTCAATAATTCAATACCTTCCCAATATTTTGTAAAGAACTTGTTCCTTACTTTTTTTAACTCGAGGACAAGTTTTCATTTAGTCGTGGGGGTATGATGAGTCATGATTTTGTCAACTTTGATATCGAAGCCTCGATATTAGGTATGCAATATCAGGTCCCAAGAAATAATGTCGAATATCCAGTATCATCTCTTCTATGCTAGCCTATAAATACAACACTTGGGTGCATAGTTGGAACATAGCTTAGTTTTAGATTTCAATTAGCCTTTTTATAGATCGTTGATTTCTAGTTCTATTATTTCCCAGTGCATGCCCACAGTTGATGTTTGTAATTGTATGACATCCTTATTTGAGTGTGACATACTTGGACATGTTACATGACCAAAAATAAAGATCGACATTACTTTTTCCATTCCAGCATCCACTTAGATTTATTATTTCTTTTAATCATTTAATTATTTAATTGTTTCCTATTTTCCTTAGTTAATGTTCCCATTTATTGCTCTTTATAACTCCTATCATTAAGCAGAATGAGTATGACTAATCACGAGTATTTAAGTGTAACTACTTGTTAACCTAGCAATGTATCATTTGGTGAGCCTAGTGACATACGCTTGGTATTCCCAGTAGTAGTTACAGGAAGTCCAAGGCATGTGTGGATGATTAAGAACAAATACTCATTGCATGTAGGCTAGTTTAGACTTTAATTTCTATTGTTACTTAGCTTAATTAATTAATTTCTTTATTTTCATTAGGAGAAGCATAGGGTTAGACAACATCATCATATGCCTCACTTTGGACTAAACCATACATGACAAAGCTACCACTAGTCCAAGTGGAAAGACAATGAAATGCAATCAGAGCATAATGATTTAGACGCACAACTAGTCCCATCCATAGAATTCAACTAGATCATGCATGAACACGAGTGATTCATATGGTTGGGTGTAGGGATACCTCATTGCTCATCAATGATTATCAGGTTTATCATCATCATGGTGCTTTCCTAAGCCCCTACCTTGGCTTCCACTTTTTCCTAAACCAAGGTTGTCAATAGTGCATTGTCAATTTGGGTTCAATCCCCCTTCACCAAAGTTAAGGGGTGGAGAATCTTCATGTTGAGAACCCCTAGAGGAAGGATCCTCATTGGCTTTTTGGTTTAACAAGAACAAGGGGTTAGTGAACTGTTTTCCCTTTGTAGCTTCATGGTGCTTCTCCTAGTACCAATTTCTTTTGCATTGTGTTTTAGTGGGATAATAGTCTTGATAGTCATGGTCGGCATAATGTATTCTTTGTGACGATCCTAGATGCCCAACCTTTTAAGCATTTGGAGCAACATCCCAAGAATAGATCAATCATGTGTTAACACAACGTTCCTCTCCATATTTCTTCACTGTAATTGTTCATCCTAATGAATGATGAAGGTGAAATTGGGTACAAACTCATCTAGATGAGTGTACACCACTTTGAATTCTTGGGGCAAATATGGTTTTGATTCATCATGCCTATGAGAAAAGGACATTTTGGATTAAAAGAAAAATTCAGTGTGCTTTAATTATAATTATTATTATACTTAAAATGATTTAGCTTTCATGAGTTCATTCCAATGATTTTGAATAATTTTCACTAAGTCCTATATAGTGCATGTAGCAAATTGCAAGTCCCTAGCAACAATGCCAATGATGAGTGGCAAGTACCCCCTATGTCCAACCATATAAATCACAAGTGTTCATGCACAATCTGGTCGAATTTCATGGATGGAACTAGTTGTGCATCTAGATCATTAAGCATTGATCGTAGTTCACTATCTTCCCACTTGGACTAGTGGTAGCTTTATCATGTATGGTTTAGTCCAAGGTGAGGCATATGATGGTTGATGTTGTTTTGCCCTTATGCTACTCCTAATGATAATAGAGAAATTAATTATTTAAACTAATTAACAATAGAAAGTAAAGTCTAAACAAGCCTACTAGAGATAAGTGTCTATTCCTAGCTTTTCGTACACATCTTGAACCCACATACCCACTACTAGGATTATCAAGCACTACACTACTGGGCGAACCAAGAAATAACACTACTGGGATTACCAAGTGAATATGCATTTATGCTCAAAACTAGTCATGCTCATTCCACCAATTGATTAACTTGCATGAAATATAGATATTAACTAGGTACATGAAAAGTAAATTGTATGGAAAGTAAATCTAATCTAAGTCAAAGTGCTACAATGAATAAGAATTAATCTCAATCTTATTTTCGTTCATGGAATGTGTCCAGGTACATTGCCACTTGAATAAGACATCATACAACTAACTTAGATCCATACTGCATGCACCCACTGATTGTTCTCTAAGACTATGAAATAAAACTACAAGAGTTTGACTACTCTATTAACAAAAGAATTCCAATACATGATGGGAGCATGCATATTTATAGGCAAAAACAGATACTATGTTGATGGGGTCACATCAATGCATCAAATCATATGTCAATGCCATTGAGTCAATGGGGTCACATCGATGGGGCTACACCAATAAGGCCTTATCAATGTAACCCATGACATGACTCATCAAGTATGATGAAGCATCTTTCTTGGGTTGCATCGACAGGATGTCGTCGACATGGTCACATCGACATGTGGTTTGATGCATTAACATGACCCTGTTGATGTAGTATCTATCTTTGCTTATAAATATGCACTCACCAAACATATTTATGGCATTCCATAGTTAGTATTCTAGCAAAGCTCTTGCATTTTGTTCATTTGATGGTTAGAGTATTTTCTAAGTGCCTGCAGTAGGAGTGAGAAGTGTATGGATCTTAATTCTAACACTGATGTACTTGAGCACCTCAGTGTGACTGGTAATAAAGATGAGCTTTCTTCACAAACCTTGTAGCATTTAGAATTAGCTTAATGTTTATTTAATGCATTTATTATTTGGGAAATTTACTTTCATGTATCTAATAATTAATTAATTATTAACACTTGGTAACCTAGTAATGTTGTAATGTGGTTCAAGATGTGTATAGTAAATGGCAATAGATGCTTATGTTAGGATTAGTTAAGATATTAGTTATTTACTAGATTAATTAAACATTTAATTACTTTATTTTCTAGCACCTAGGTGATTTAAACAATAAATATAAAATGATAAAAATCATATGCCTCAATTACACTTAACCATACACTTGCACTTCACAAGTGAAATTGAGAAGACAACGATCACATATGTTGACCCAATGTCCCTAGAGAGCTAAAGCCTATGGAATTCGACCAGATCGCTTAGTGAACGCTAGTGATTTGTATGCTTGGGTGTAGGAACTTCTCGCTACTCATTGCTCATCACTAGCCTAAATAATTACCATTTCTAAGGCTTGTACTTAAAACAAACTGAGTTGTCATTCACTTGCAAATTTACTACTCTTGTAGCATTTCATTGTTGTAGCTATGGATGAATTTCTTCTTACATTGGCAAAACATCTGGTGAAGGATTCAATGTGTGAGATTGAGAGTGTTGTGAAGGATGAGGAGCATAAGTGAAAGAGACTCAACATGTGGAGTGACAAGATTGTGATACTTTGAAGGATAATAATGGTGTGTAGAAACATGAGTGATAGAGCCGTTGGGGAATACAGGTTGTTGGACATAGTATCTGTAAGGATTATATTACTTGTAAGGATATTGTTACCTTAGTAGTGGCACTCTCCATAACTATGAATTTTTTTATTACTGGTAATACTCCTAAGGTTAAGGTGGAGCCTCAAATAATAACATTGCTGATGATAGGATTTCCTATAGTTATCTTAAGGATAAGAAAACCTTCATGGGGCTTGCTTCTTAATAATCTTTGGATTTAATTCATAACTCCTAGACTCTTATAAGTGCGACATTATTAGGAAACAACCTTTTTGATTTTCATATTGACAAATGTAACAACCATCATCATTAGATTCAAAGTCTTCAACATCCTCTACTGTAGTTGTTTTCCTTATGTGTTAATAGTAGTCCTTTCCTACATCAATTTTCTTTATTTTATCTTAGTCTTTGCCTCTTTATTATTACACTTTCTCCTCCATGATCTTTAGTGCTATTTGAAACATTTCATCAATGGAGACCCACATTTTATTAACCTTTGTCAAAATTTTAATAATTGATTTTTGGATAAGCAAGATCTTTCTTTGCACTACCTCTTCTAATGATGCTCCTTCATCAAGCTCAAAAACATGTATCTTCTTTTTCACAACTATGAATTGTATCACTTATTTAGTTCACATTCTTCTTTTGCCACTTAATTAATGAGAATTCAAATCTAATGGGCTTTCATCTCAAATAATCTCTCTTGGGCATAGATCCCAAGAATCTCTCTTGTCTTGTTGTAGAGTCCATCTATGATATGTATTCATATTTTATATTTTTATTTATCTAATCTAAGTGTTGAGGGAAAGATAATTAATTGGGAATTAACTAATTAACTATCTAATGATTCTTTAAGCTAACTAGCCTAACATAAGCATCCAAATCCACTTTTTGTACACATCCTAAACTCATCTCAATGCCAAATAGCCACTATTGGGATTACCAAGTGTTAAACAGTGTGTTTGAAGTGGTTGTACTTATGTGTTTGTTATTAAATGCATTAATAAACTAAGGAAAAGAATGTAAATTGCATGAACAATAAAGTGCATTGAAATAAACATTAATCTATTCTAAGTGCTACAAGGAGTTCCAAGAATCCCATCTTTATTGTTGTCACATCAATGTGTCTAGGTATAATGATGCTTGAATAAGGATCCGTACAATTGCTTAAAGTCATACTATGGGCACTTAGGAAATATTCTAACTCTGGTAAAAGAAAACTACAAGAACATGGCTACTCTAATGACATAATGTGACATAAATGCTATGGGTATGCACATTTATATAGGCATGACATGACATTGCCTTGACACATCTTCTCATGCATTGATGCATGCCTATCAATGTAGCCAAACAATGAAGTATGAATTTCTTATTTACTATACACATCTTAGCATGTACAAATAATGTTGGATTACAAAGTGTTCAACTGCTGGGTGTACCAAGTGATTCACTACTAGGCTTATTAAGCATTAGTATGTCTATTAATGAGTCGTAATTTTGTTGGCTATGATGATGTGTCAACGAGGCCCTGTCGACATAGTATCTATATTTGGCTATAAATACACATCCACTAGCCACATTTATGGCAATAGAGTTTTTAGAGGTAGCGAAGCTCTTGCAGTTTGCTCATTTGAAAGTTAGAATTTTTCTCCCAAGTTCCCACAGCAAGAGTCATTGAGTGTACAAATCTTTATTTGAGCATTGTTGTACCTAAGCACAATAATTTGTATGGCAATAAAGATGAGCTTTCTGATAAACCTTGCAGAATTCTGGATAGATTAAATATTTCATTTCTGCATTTAATGCTTTCAATTAATTATTCGATGTTTTCCAGTAATTAAGCTAATTAAGATAATTAAGCTAGTTAAGCTAGATAGATTAAATACATAAGTATGACCACTTCAAGTGTAACATGTATTCACTTGGTAATCCTAGCAGCATTATTGCTTGGTACACCCAATAGCATAGTGCTTGGTATGCCAGTAGTGGATACATGGGTTCAAGACATGTATGGAAAGTTGGACTAGATGATTATGTTAGGACTAGTTAGATATTAGTTAATTAGTTAAATTAAATTAGTTAATCAAATTACTTTTTCTCTCTTTAAATATCAAAACCATAAAATACAAAATGATAAAAATTGGATGCCTCAATTACACTTAACCATACTAGCATATGTGACAAGTGTAATTGGGAAGACAACAATTCACCTTGAGACAAGATTCACATCCTAGAAGACTAGTGCACTGGAAACTACAAAGTCCATGGAATTTAACCAAATCAAGCATGAACACTTTGTGATTCATATGGTTGGGTGTAGGGGTACCTTGTCACTCATCATTAGCACTGTTGCTGAGGATCTAATTTGTTGAAACTTAAGCTATTTAGGTTTAGTGAATACCATTAATATCATTGTATGAACCTCAAGGTCAATATCATTCCTGCTATACATAGAAGTATAATAGCACACTAATAATTTTGTTTTGTTTTGCAAAATGTCTTCTTCTTCTCACAAGCATGAAGATGTCAAACTTCCAGTCCCACAAGAGTGCAAAGTGGTATATACTCATTTAAATGAGTATGCACTAGACTTCACCTTCATCCTACACCAATATGAATAGTTGTGATGGCATGATATGGAAGGAAATATTGTCTTGCCCCCTGATCAATCTATGCTCGAGATGCTGCTTCAAACTCTCAAGAAGTTGGGGATCGCAGATCTTCATGAGGAATATGTTGTGGATGGTTTTGACACTTGGGACTACCATCCCACTAAAACACAATGCAAGTGCAATCAACATTAGGAGAAGCTCCATCAGGCTATGAAGGAGAAACATTTCACTAATCCCTTGTTCCTACTAGATCGAGAGGATAATGAGGATCCTCCCTATGAAGATTCTTAACATGAAGATTCTTCACACCCTGTTGTTGATAACAAGAATGTAACCATAAATTTGTGGTCAACCATTCATAAACTAGGTTCAAGAAATAATGATAGTCAAGGTAGGGACTTGGAAAAACATCAAAATAGCAAGAGATCTAAGGATGGAGATCGTAATGAGCAAAAAAGTAGTGGTAGACACTATAGTGGCGATGGTGGTCCACCTTCTCCTCCATCCTCTTTATCTTATTCTAAAAATTCCTCTTCATCTGCTAGTTCTCATAGAAGCTACCATCAAAATAATTGTGATGAAGGTGATCAATGAGACAACAATGATTGTGAAAGCCATCAAGACTAAAGGGGTGGCCAAAATCATCATCAGTGTCATTGATGCAATGATGATGATGAACCTTTGTTGGCAACTTGAAGTATGCTCAACATTGCAAAGGTAGTTAGAATTCCAACCAGGCATATGAAATATATCCAAATCAAGTGCTTAGACATGAATAATATCCCAAGATTTGAGGGGGGATACAACTCTAATCCACAGACACATTTACATGCTTTCCATGATTCCTGTGCCTTATAGAATATAGAAAATGAGTAGTAGAAACTCAAGCTTTTCCCTAGGACACTCATCAAGGAAGCTAAAAGTTAGTACCGGTCATTGAAACCAAAATCCATTCGCCAATGGAGTACCATGTTAGAGCTATTTAATGAAAAATATAAGACATGCTCTAGAGTGTCTAATCTAAGAAGGCAAATCCAAAAATGGAAATAAGGAACACATGAACCCTTAGATGCTACTATGGATAGATACTATTCACTCTTACACTGATGCCCTAGCCATGGTTATTCTTAAAGGGAACAACTTCACCACATCATAGATGGGCTCAAAGTAGAAACTAAAAGAACCCTTAGGGTGTATGCCCAAGGAAAATTCTCTAAAGTGAGAGCTCATTAGATCCAAAGGTTAATTGAGAAAGTAGCAAAAGAAAAAGATGAGCTATGAAAAGGAGAAAGTACAGAAGAATATAATAGGGATCCTTCCATTAAAAAATGGGAGGTCTAATTTTGTGACGAGGAGTCACCACTTGATAAAGTGGTGAACAAGAAAACCTTGCCCATCCAAATATCTATTTCTAATATTTATGCAAAGGTTGATAAATTATGGGACTCTTTGGATAAAAATTTTCAAACTACTATGAAGATTACTAAAGAATCTAAAGAGAAAAATAGTGATCATAACCATAGGAGACGAAAAGAAGCTAAACATGCCTACCAAAGAGGTAAGGGCAATGCTGATGTTGTAGAGGAAGTTGTGGAGAAAAACTCTAAGGACAATGTTGACTATGACATTTGTCAATACAAGCATCCAAAGGGTTGTTGTCCTATGGTGTCATACTTACAAGAGTCTGGGGTGTATGCATTAAATCCTCAACTAGCATGTAGGCAAGCACCCAGACAATTGCCTTATCCTCAAGGTAATCCAAGGTAATTCCACCAACAACAATAAGCTTACTACCCAAGTGGAGCTCCACCATAACCATATGAATAATACCAATAGTGGCACCAACCACAATTATGGGAGATGCTGCTGCCAAGGCATTAGTATCCTTATAGGCAACTAGATCCATACAGGTACTATGTTTAGTAGCCTGTCTCTCCAAGAAGTTCAGCAAGTCTTACCTCATTTTAGCATCACTATTACCCTCTAGAGTACCACTAAACACATTCACCATCTACTCAAGGGGAAAACCCATATCCATACCATCCTCTACATCCATCTACACACACACCTCCACCTTCAATCTAGTTACCTCTTGCTCCATCCATGCAGGGTGAGATTCCTTCACAGCTGTAATAATAAAATGCTATGAGGGTTTTACATTCACAATCAGCTTTTCAGCCTAGTGGTTTGGATAATCAATCTAGAAAAAGACCCTTCTTCTGACCCAGAAGTCCTCTCTATCCCTCACAACCTAGTATGGCTAGTCATCCTACATCTTCAATATCCTCATCCTCTACATCAAATACCTTCAAGTGTCCTTCAAACAAACTACTACCTTAGATTCATACTATGATGATAACTCATCCTGTTTTCAACTGGATCAAGGTTCGAAATCTTCCTATGAAAAGATCTAACCCAAGAAGTCCACTCATTTACCTACAAATCATTGGATATGAGCCATGTAAGGCTCTTCTTGACTCTAGTTCTGGAGTTAATCTCATCTCCCATGACATGTACAAAGCCTAGAACCTACCACCTTTCAAGAAGAGCAACATCCATCTAGAATTCGTACATCAGTCAATTACTATTCCTCATGGATTAGTAGAGGACATTGTAGCCATAGTTTGTGGGTGGTCCTATCCTATTGATTTTCTGATGATCAAGGTTGAAAACTACAAAAGTGACTTCCCCATAATTATGGGAAAAGTTTGGTTAAGCACGGTCAATGCACATATGGGCATAAGGGCCTATCTCCAGAAATATCCAAAGAAAATAAATTGGGCAAAATAGAGAAGAAGTGTATTCCATGCATCACGTACAGTAATAACGAGTGCAATTGTGTGCAAAAGATTTAGTCCATCAATAGTACATACATTAAAGCATGTAATCAGTGTGCACAAGAAATCAATATTCAAAGGTGTCTATATGCAGCAACCACAAAACATGAGGGCACCCAGTGGCTAATAGCTAACTCAAATAGCAACATATTATGCATAGAACCAATTGAGAGCCTAACATGTGCTTATGTTAAAGGCATGGATAAACTTGAACAAGTTCATCCCCAACTCTCTGATGAAGATGATGATACCTATTGGGAAGAGTTGGAAATTCCTAATAACTTCAAACAGGAGCCTCTAGAGCTAAAAACTTTACTAGCCAACATGGAATATACTTTTTTAAATAATGGTAAGCTAATCAGAATTAATGCCAAACTTGCTCCTAAACAAAAAGAAAAGTTATTAAAGGTGGCTAATAAATGGCCAACAGCCTTTGCTTGGTCATAGCCTGAGCTAACAAGAATCAATCCAAGGATATGCTAGGATTACATTTACACCAACTAGGCCATGAAGCCCAGAAAGAAGCTCCAGAGGTAGCTGAACCCCAAATTGAAGCAAATTGTCAAAGAGAAAATTGAACAACTCCTCAAGGCTAGGTACATTTGTTCCATCGTGGATAGTGAGTGGGTTAGCCCACTCGTAATTGTACCAAAGAAAGGTGGTAAGTGGTAGGTCTACATCGACTTCAAGTTGTTGAATATGGCAACATTTAAAGATCATTTTCCATTACCATTGGTGGATCAAGTGTTGGACACCATATCTAGGCATTGTTATTATAGCTTCTTGGATGGTTATAGTGGCTATAACGAAATCCAAATTATGCTAGAAGATTAGGCCAAGATAACATTCACAAGTCCCTAGGTGAGTTTTGCATATTATAAGATGTCATTCAGTCTATGTAATGCCCCTGCAACATTTCAATACCTAATCCTTAGTATCTTCCAATAGCAAATTGGTAGTGGTGTAAAAGTCTTCATGAATGACTTCTCCACCTATGGAGCTATGTTTGAGTAAGCCTTGAACCTCCTTGAGCAAGTATTAAAGAGATGTGTTGAAATAAACCTACAGCTCAACTAGCAAAAGAGCCATATCATGGTCCAAGAAGGCATTGTACTAGGGCACCAAATTTTGCAAAAAGGGATTAAGATAGACCTAGAAAAAATAAGGGTCATTCAAGGAATAACCTACCAACCAAAAATAGTTAAATATGTTTGTTCATTCCTTGGACACACTAGCTACTACTAGTGATTCATAGAGAATTTTTCTAAGATCGCGAAACCGTTGGTAGAGCTTACAAAGAAAGATGCACCTTTCATCTAGACCAAGGAATGTGAACATGCATTCCAATCGTTAAAAGAGAAACTCATAGAAACACCAATCCTATGAGCACTAGATTGGTCAAAACCCTTCACATCATGATAGATGCATCTAACTACACCTTGGGAGTAGTGCTCATGTAGATGGATGATAAGAAACACTCATACTACATCCACTATGCAAGCCAAAGCATTATGGAAGCACAGCTAAATTACACCACCACATAGAAAGAATTAATGGCAGTGATGTACACTTTGAAAAAGTTTAGGCACTATGTTCTTGACTAGAAAATATTTGTGCACATGGATGATAATGCAATCTTCTTCCTCATGAACAAGCCAATAGTGAGCCCTTGTATCATATGGTGGCTCGTGATCTTGCAAGAATTTGATCTCACAATGGTAGATCAAAAAGGAACTGAGAATGTGGTTGCTGACCACCTCTCTCACTTAAGATGGGATAATAAAAAGAAGGAGATCCTGCTTTCTAATCAATTTCTAGATGAAATCCTCTTTACAAGAGTAGTAAATGACCAAAAACCTATAGAAACAATGTGGTATAATGGCATCCTCACCTATCTTCTCACTCAAGAGATGCCACAAGATCTTGACTTTAGATAGAAGCAACAATTTCTTCATCGGGCCAAATATTTCATGGAAATAAATGGACACATTTACAAGGTGTGCATCGATGCCTTGATTCGTTGGTCTGTCCCTAACAAAGATCAACTACATGTTCTCCAAGATGCTGATGAAGAGCCTTGTGGAAGCCACTATGCTAGGAGACACATGGTCATAAAAATCCTGATGGTAGGATACTATTAGCCTACAATCTTTAGGGACACCCACCAGTTTGTCCAATCTTGTGAATGTTGTCAATGAGATGGGGAGATGACTGCTCACATGGAAGGCCCTCAATAGTGGATTCAACCACTAGAGCCATTTGACATATGGGGTGTTGACTTCATGGGTCCCATCACACCCATGTCTAATAGAAAGGCGTATATTATCATAGTAGTCAACTATTGCATCAAATGAGCAAAAGTATCAATTGTTACTAATTGTACATCATCCACTGCTACTAGATTTATATAACAAAATGTTGTAAACAAGTTTGGGGTCCCACATACACTAATTTCTGACAATGAAACTCATTTCATAAGTGCCACTTTTAAAAAGTTAATGCAACGCTTAGGGGTTGAACATAAATTAACAACACACTATCATCCCCCAAGCCAATGGTCAAGCAAAGGTAACTAACTAGGAGATCACAAAGATCTTACCAAGAACCATAAGTAAATATAGGAAAGATTGGAGCACCAAACTTAATGATGTCCTTTGGGCCTACCATTCAATCTGGAAACTCCCTATTAGCTACTCTCCCTATGAGTTAGTGTACGAAAAAATTCCAACACTCCCAATCCAGTCTGAGCTCCATACACTCTCAATAGCCTGTGATCTAAATCTTGACCTAATTCTAGCAAAGGAAGAAAGATTAATCAACCTAAATATGCTATATGAAAACAAATTAGAGGCCCTATCTTTGAATGAGGTGCACAAGGCATTCAACAAGCAATGTCATGACCCAAGAATACGAAAGGTAAAACTTCAACCAAGAGATAAGGTCCTCTATTGGAACCTCACACATGTACCTCAGAAGGAAAAATTCCAAACATTGTAGGAGGGACCTTATATAATTGATCAAACTTTTTCCTCTAGGGCCATGTTGATATACAAGCCTAAAAGCCCAAACAAAAAGCAGTTGGTCAACATTCAACAAGTAAAACTTTTCCTAGAGCTAAGACAGGCTAGTGCAATTACCACCTCGATGGATGGACAACCACATTCCATTTTTTGAATCTCCTCCTTCCAACTTAGTCATGGGGGAGATGGCCATATGTGCTAATGATCCATATGGCTTCTCAGTTCTTCTACTTTTTGTTTTTCACATTTTTGGTTTTTACAAATTATTTATTTTACAAATTTTTGATTTTTAGATTTTTATAATTTTACACCACCATTAGTACCTTTGAACCTTTCTTGATTATTTTACACTTTCTTGTATATTTTATTTATTTTATTTATTTATTTTTATTTTTTCTTGTTTTGTTTGAGTGTGACTTTTCATCATTTTTGCTAATAAAAGTGCTTTATTGCCACAAGACACTATGTCGTTGTTACTGTTTACTAATGATGGTTTGTGCTTACTATTGTAATTGTCATTATCTAGTTTCTATTTTTGAATTCTAACGTTTGATGACTATGACATGGTTTATTTTTCATAGAACAGGTAGTGAGTCCATGTCATCTACCCATCCAATCAACTCTATGATTTTCCTTGTTCTAGGAATTTGAGTTCCTTTCCATTAAAGAAACTTTTAATCAATCAGTAACCTTGGTAGTTCTGAAATTAAGAAGGATTCAAGAGGTTTGTAAAGGGTGTGACTTTAACACTCTTTGTACTCTTCTACTTGCTTGAATGCTTGAGTGTTTTTCACAAACTTCTTACCATTCCATTCCAACCACTAATTGGAAGTCAAATAAAGTCTTTGCATGGTGTGGTTCCCATTCAAAAATTCAAAAAAAAAAATGGGAATTCAAAGCACACCCCTTAGACACAATAAATGAATAAGTCTTTGCATGGTGTGGTTCCAATCAAAAAATTCAAAAAAAAAAACACGATGAAAATTTAAAGCACATCTCTTAGATAAATAAATGGGCTACAAGCATCGGTTATGGGACTTGAAAGACATGCACTTATTCCTAATAGTCTCTTCTAACTAAAGCCCTCTCTCACTTCCTACTTCTCTCTTTTCTTCTCTTTATGGAACCATGGTTGTTTTGTGGATGCACTCTCATGTCTCGTGTGGGTGGATCGGTCTTAGGGTAGCAATGCAAAGTCACTAAAAGTGGATGGTTTTGGTCTAGACTAAGGATGGATCTTCTTAGGTCATTTTAAACACAAATTCCATAAGGAACTTCTTATGACCTCAATTTGGAATTCCATTCCACCTTCTCCATCATCCATCCATGTTACCATAGCTCACCTCACTACCAGGTTCTATGTTATGCTCTATGTCTTTGTCTGATGTGTTGGAATTCTTAGATAGATTCTTTTTTGTTGTTCCTTCACTTTTCATGATCATTAAATCAATTGTGGGGCCCACAGACTCCTTAGTTGAGGCTATGCAAGGGTAACAAGGGCATGAGCCTACTATGGGGAGGACCCACTTGCATAGCTCTTGGTTTAGTTAGTTCAATTCCTTACCTTAGACATTGCTACAATCCTATCTTTCACATATTCCATTATGTATTCTACTAAGTGCTCCTTAACCTTTTATTTCATTCATCCCTCGAATCAATTTTTCTCCATTTTTTCCCAAATTTATGAGCTTCAACATCCTTTTCTCATGTTTTCATACTATTCTTGGCCTTTTGAGCTTTCATTTGATCCCAATTTCATTCAAAAATTCTTTGCATTTTACAAGTTTGACCAAAGTCAACGGTGATCAATAGTTGCATTGACGAGGCCTCATCGACGCAACAGACTGCATCGACTAGGCCCCATCGATAAGGCCTCATCGACACATCGCAAATATACTATATATACCACTGTGCACTTAGGAATTGTTGACATTTTCCTCATAACACATGGGAAGTTTTTGCAATTTTTCAAAGCCCAAAACCTTCCAAAGCCCATAACTTCCCAACTGTTTGTCCAAATCACTCCATTTTTTGACCCTGTAGCTACTAGAGGTAAGCTCTTTATCATGGGGGCCACAAACCTTAAGGTTTCTGATGAAATTTTTTGAAAATTTTTCTAACTTCCCCAAAGGGTCAATAACCTTAATAATATACAAACATTAATTTTTTTTGTAAGTTAACCCTTCCAACAATCTCCAAGATGAATAAACTAATGATTGGAGTAATTAAATTAGCCATAATCACAACTTAGCCAAGTGTAACTATCCTAAAGAGATAAAGGCATCCCAATTGCTTCATGTTACGCAACAATTGCTAACCCATGGTCTTATTGTGATTACAGATGGCACTAAGACCGAAGTGCTCATAGGAAGGAGAACCTTCTTAACTAAGGAAGAAATGACCTAGAGCTAGAAGGGGCTAACAAGAACAAGTCCAAAAACCGTCGAATGCAACCCATGCAACATGATCTCTTCATAAGGAGTCCAAAGTGGAATCTATCCAATAGATTCCAAAAGAAGAAGTGCCCATAGAATAATCACAGTGAGGAATAGTGCCTGGACCCATACTAAGGCTTGAAGTCACTTTAACTCAAGCTTGCCTTGACATTATCAAGTCCCGAGAGATTCAACGATCAGTTCTTCAAGAAATGAACTTTGGGCCATTCCTAGAGAAAGCTCCAGTGGAAGTTAAAGCACAAATGCAAATCTCTCCCATGTGGCCAATCATCACATCTAGTGGGAAGTGGTACATGGGAGAGACATATCTCTTTTGGAGCAATTGAAGCCCAAGGTCAACTGTCAAGATCAAGGACATTCAAGTGTCCTACTTGGTCGAAGTTATCACATAGGCATTGGGATTGCTTAACACCAGGACATAGTTGGTGAAGCTATCAAAAAAGGGTGATCCTAAGGCTAAGAAGAAGTTGACTCAACAGTGCTATGGGGTTGATCGTAAGGAGTATGGTTCACTCACATCGGCGAAGAGAATCTATTTCAAAATTATGGCCTATCACCTCAATCCAACGGTGAGGCCAAGCAAGGTGATCGCCTTCTCTACCCAAGCATGTGCCACTCAAAGTAAAACATGTTCCATCAACCTTCCATAATTGATCTACATAGAGATTGAGAAGCATTTCAAATAAAATGAATGTGGAAGGAAAGCTCTACCCTTTCTATGCCTTATCTAAAAACTCTGCAAAAGGACAACAATCATTCACTACTCCAATGATACAATCTGGCATGCTCCTTTAGCCTCATGGTCTAAAATTATGAAGGAAAAGATGCCAATGACAACTCAAGAAGAGGAGCAGCCGCCACCACCACCTACTCAAGAAACAACACCGAAGGCCTATGCAACCATTGAGCACCCATACAAAATCCAAGAGTAGCTCTTAAGCGAGCAAGAGCAACATGCAAGGGCAAGTGGTGTAGATCCATCTGTATATTGACCAAAAATGAGTCACCTTAACGAGGTGGCTCAAATAGTCAACTAGATGGAGAGGGGTGGACCAATTTTTTCTGCCCAACAAACAAAATTTCCTGCGAGGTCAAATTTCCAAAAATCTCTGGGAATTCCGTCACTTTCTTGGTGCATTTGGAGGAAGGTGAAGGGGTAATTGTCCTAGTGATGCAGCACCAAGGGCAAGAAACAATGATTGAAGTAGTGGCTAATCATGTCATAAAAGCATTAAATGCCCCCATGGCATCTATACTAGATGTATCTGCACTTTGAGATGTGCAAACGTTCACAGGCATAGTCAATGGGAATTTGAATGTAGCCCAGCATGAAGAATTGTTGGATCAAATGGTGGGGACTAGGCAACCAATTCTAGACATCTTCAATTTTCCAAAAAACATCTCCACAACCCAATCTAAGCTACTGGACACAAGGAGGAAGTGCATCATTTTGGAGGGGCAACTCAAAATGGCTTAAGAACAAAATCAATGCTTGGCCATGGAGGTTGCTGAATTATGTGCCCACCTTGCTGATCCTACACTCCTTAGCTTGACAATAACTAGAGATGAAAATTTTCAATAGCTTCAAGAATGATTCACAAAGGCTAAGTAGGAGGCAATAACAGCCATCTTCAACCAATCCACAGCTGAAGCAAAAATGTATTTAATTCAGAAGGACTTGGCTCAGATGCGTCAAGAGAATGAAACTCTAACCACATAGAATCATCGCTTGGGCAATATTGATGCCTAGAAGGAACAAATGCAAGAACTTATTCATCAACAGTAGGAGCAACTTGCTAGGGCAAACACTAAATTAAGGAGATTGGTAGTAAAGAATTGAAATCTATCAATGGAGGAAATTTGTGCCTTGTGCCATAAGTCTACCATCGAGATTGTTGGCTGGAAGAATGAAGCCCTCAAGTTTGAAAAAGTAAAGAATCACTACAAAGACCTGGTTAGCCTACAGAAGGAAGTCAATGAGAAACACATCCAAATGGAAAAGGTGAAAATAAATGAAGCCCTCTAGTAACTCCAACAAGGAAGAGAGGTTTGGTAACCCATCATTGATGGGATTGATGCCTAAAATAAAGTAAAGATCTACCTAAAGGAGTTGCAAATAAAATAAATGATTGTACATGGAGTTGACCAATCTCCAATATGCGAACTTGGCTATGTTGACTACTGGACAGCTGTGGTTAGAGTTGGAGAAACAAGTGGCTAGCTCATATTTGTTATATGAGGTAGAGTTTAAGCACCATAAAGACACCAAGTAGAAGCTTGAGACTACAAATGCTAAACTCAAAGTTCTCAAAACATGCTTTCATAGATCAACGATCAACTACTAAGAACTTAGCCAAACAAATAAATGATTACTAGGAGCTAAAGGACATAGTTAGAGTGTTCAACATTGAATGCAAACAATTTTTTATCTAGTTTATCAACACAAAGGAGCTATTTTCAGTAATCCCATGTCCTTGGGATGTGCTCATTTTGATCCACATTGGTGAAGCTACATGAACAGTGCATGATCCCAAAAATAAGGAGGGAAAAATGAAAGTACTACTAGATGCTTTCTGCCTCTAGCTAGAAGTTGCAGTAGTAGCAGGAAAACCATAGCTACCTTGACCATTGCACGTGTATGAAGCCAGTGAGGTCCTTCAAAATCTCAAGAGCCACCACTACTTAGGACTATCTAATCTTCTCCACCAAACTTCACACCATCAAGGAACTTGCTGTCCAATATTGAAGAGTCATGTCATGGTGTTCAATTTTGTGTCCTAAACACCATCATTTTTGTAATGTATTGATCCATACACCTCGGGCACTTCATTTTTTGTCAAGTCAATCAATTTGTTTTGTTTGAGAAAAGTCAGTCAATAATCCCATACCTTCCCAATTTTGTAAAAGAACTCAAGGACAAGTTTTCATTCAATTGTGGGGGTATGATGAGTTGTAGTTTTGTCGGCTGCATCAACGAGGCCTCATCAATTAGGCCTCGTCAATGAGGCCTTGTTGATGCATTGTATCATGCGTTGATGAGGACTTGTCAACATAGTGTCTATATTTGGCTATAAATATGTGCCCACCAGCCACATTTATGGCAATAGATATTTTAGAGGTAGCGAAGCTCTTGCAGTTTGCTCATTTGAAAGTTAGAATTTTTCTTCAGAGTGCCCGTAGTAGGAGTCATTGAGTGTATGGATCTTTATTCGAGCATTGTTGTACCTAAGCACAACGGTGTGTATGACAATAAAGATGAGCTTTCTGATAAACCTTGCAACATTCTGGATAGATTAAATACTTCATTTATGCATTTAACGCTTTCAATTTCTTATTCAATGTTTTCCAATAATTAAGCTAATTAAGATAATTAAGCTAGATAGACTAAATACATAAGTACGACTGCTTTGAGTGTAACATGTATTCGCTTGGTAATCCCAACAACGTTATTGCTTGGTACGCCAAGTAGCGTAGTGCTTGGTAGCCTAGTAGTGGATATGTGGGTTCAAGATGTGTATAGAAAGTGGGACCAAGTGCTTATGTTATGACTAGTTAGATATTAGTTAATTAGTTAAATTAAATTAGCTAATCAAATTACTTTATCTCTCTTTAAACACCAAAACCATAAAATACAAAATGATAAAAATCAGATGTCTCAATTACACTTAACCATACTAGTGTACGTCACAAGTGTAATTGGGAAGACAATGATTGACCTTGAGACAAGATTCACTTCCTAGAAAACTAGTGCATCGGAAACTACAAAGTCCACGAAATTCGACTGGATTGTGCATGAATGCTTTGTGATTCATATGGTCGGGCATAGGGGTACCTTGTCGCTTATCATCTATCATAGAAATTGGTTGTACTCATGCGAATTCACTAAATGCAATGGAATCAAATACTTAACTAATTGCATGGAAAGTAAAGGAACAATTAAAGTAAATTACAAGAAATAAAATTAAACTATTAGCCAAGTGCTACAATAGTGGAATAAATCTTGATTTTATTGTTATCATGCCAGTGTTCCTATGTACATTATGCACTTAAAAATAAAACTCTATACAATCTACTTAATCCACACGATGAACACTCAAAGGAAAAAATATTCTAACTTTCACAAAAGAAAAAACTACACCAATTTATGTAGGTGTTTATGTGAATTAAATCAACGCTAATGCATTGATGCAAGAAGGGATATGTTAATGCTAATGCATTGATGTAGTCAATCAAAACACTTTTCATTACTATTTTTATGAAAATAGAATCAACGTTAATGTTAATATGTTTATTTTCTTAAAAAAATATTCTTCTTCTATCTTCTTAGTTTGCACAGTTTATGTCATTTATATGTGAAAAGATTTTTTAAAATATTACTAACTTATTTCTACAGTGTTTGTTGATTTGGTAATTACACTTGATTGTGAAAGCAACTAATGCTAAGTTTGCTTGACTATAGATAACAATTAATATGATAGTTGCAAGTAGGCCTCAATGTGGCAAACAATGAATATCATAATTACATGATAAAGTTGTTAAAACTATTGAAGATTATTAATGAGTAGTGAGAGTCACCTATGCCTAACCATATAGATCACAAGTGTTCATGTGCAATTTGGTCAAATTCCATGGATGGGACTGGTATGGTATCTAGATCATTAAGTGTTGATCATAGATTGCTATCTTCCACTTGGACTAGTGGTAGCTCTATCATGTATGGTTTAATCCCAAGTGAGGCATATGATTATGATGTTGTTAAAGCCTTGAACTAAACTAATCAATAACATAGAAATTAATTATTTAATATAATTAATGATAAAATTAAATTCTAAGCTAAACTAAGGATAATGAATGTTTGTTTCTAACTTGTTGTACATGTTCTAAACTCATGTATCCACTGCTAGGATTACCAAGTGTTATTCTACTAAGTGAACCAAACAATAGCATTACTGGGATTATCAAGTGAATACGTGTTTACACTTGAAACTAGTCATGTTCATTCCCAAATGATTTGCTTTTAAGGTTAATTATAGAATAAAATGATCCTTCTTTGAGGACTTGTAAGGATAAAGATGAGATATTAGATAATTCATGAATTATAGGATTATCTAAGAAAAAAAATTCTTTTATAAGTTTTATAAATTCTATGGAAGTCTTAAGGAAGCGTACTTATCCTGTTTTAAGATAAATTTCCTTTTAAAAGTTTCTTAGTAGTAGTGAAATTTTTTTTATAAGTTCTATGGAAGTCTTAAGGAAGTGTACTTATCTTGTTTTAAGATAAAATTCCTTTTAAAAGCTTCTTAGCATTAGTGAACAATTCTTCTGTAAGTTCTTTTATTAGTTTTATGAAAGTATTAAGGAAGTGTACTTATCCTCTTTTAAGATAAAATTCTTTTTTAAAGTTTCTTGGCAGTAGTGAAAGGAAGAAGGTATCGAAATAAAGTGCGACAGGAATTGTATAGAAGTATTGAAAGGAAGCATAAGGGTGTAGGGGAGGAAAGTGGGGAGAAGTGGAAGTGGTATTCTTTTGAAGATAAAACCACTCCTTTTAAAATGACACTTCAAGGTTTTGTATAAAAGGAAGTGTAGGATTCCTTACTTCTTGGAGTGAATTTTGAAAACATTCTCCTTTGGGATGTGGAACAAACAAATGAAATAAAAAATTAAAAGGCATAGATACTGAGATAAAATAAAAATTATAAGCAAGCTACAATAGTTTTCAAAGTTGTTTGGATGGTTGCCCTACCCGGCAGAAGACAACCCTTTGAGCTTTTGATGCCAAGGCTTGCGTGCAGGCGTGCGTGAGCTAAGGTTGGTCCACACCCGAAGTGTGGAAAGACATCTGGTACTGCCAGGGGGAGCAAGGTGCAATGCATGTGAGGGGACTACAACTGGGTTTGCCCAGATGTAGCTCATGCACATCTAGAGGAAGCTAGGTGCGACGCATGTGAGGGGACTACAACTGGGTTTGCCCATATGTAGTGCATGCATAGCTAGGTGCGATGCATGTGAGGGGACTACAATTGGGTTTGCCCAAATGTAGCACATGCACATCTAGAGGAAGCCAGGTGTGACGCATGCGAGGGGACTACAACTAGGTTTGCCTAGATGTAGCGCATGCACATCTAGAGGAAGCCAGGTGCGACCCATGCGAGGGGACTACAACTGGATTCGCCTAAATGTAGCGCATGCAAAGGGGTTACGTGCATACCCTTTGGAGATGCAAGTGATGTGTTTGTAACGCTAGTCATAGGAGTGCACTCGTAAGGCGGGGTACACTCACGCCTATAAAAACAGGAGGTGGCTCACATTGGGAGAACCTCCTATGTGTGTTGTAACATATTCCTTTAAGAGTAAAGGTTGGGAGTTTTCTTGTAAGCATGTTTCTGTTGAGCTTGAGCATCATTGTGCATTCGTTGCGAGTAGTTGGCTAAGTTAGGGCACTTAGCACTATCACCTGGTGAGAAAAATTAGCCGCTGCGATTCACCCGGTGACAGTTGGTATCGGAGCAACGTTGTTTGTGATGGAGGACTTTGCTGAGCACATTGCTGTTTTGGAAGCGTTGATTGGAGCTCTTGCTCCTAATGCTCGATCCCTTACAAACCAGGTGGTTCTGCACCATAATGAGATTAATGAATTGTAGCAAAACAATGATGTTGTGCAAAGTGAACTCGAATCTCATGTTGGCGAGATCGAGAGCGTAAAGGTACGTTTGTCATCCCTTGAAGATGACCTTGCATTATTAAAGAAGATCGTTGCAAGATCTTCAAATGCTAGTGGATCTCGAACACCTCCAAATTGAAAGTGCTGGAGCCAAAACAGTTTGGAGGAAGCCGAAATGCAAAGGAGTTGAAAAACTTCTTATGGGACATGGAGCAATACTTTTGTGTTGCTCATGTTCCTGAGGACCAAAGGGTTACGATAACGAGCATGTATCTTGTGGAAGATGCAAAGCTCTAGTGGAGGACATAGCTGGAGAACGATGTGAGTGCCGGTTGTCCTCAAATCACAACGTGGGAGGTGTTGAGAAAGGAGCTGAAGGATCAGTTTCTTCCTCTGAATGCCGCATGGGTGGCACGGGAGCCCCTCAAAAATCTGAGACACACCACTACCTTGCTCGAATACGTCAAGAAATTCAGTTCTTTGATACTAGACATCAAAAATATGTTTGATGAGGATAAGTTATTTAACTTCTTTTCAGGGTTGCAGTCGTGGGCTCAGGCAGAGCTGAGAAGGCAGAATGTGAAAAATTTGCCAATGGCCATAGCTGCTGCGAATGGCTTGGTTGATTTCAAACGGGCAATTCTGGATCCAATTCAGAGCGGAAGAAGCCCCAAGATGAGGGCAAGAATGGAGGAAAATAGCATCGAGGCCCGAAAGACAAGACTAAGGAGGGGGCATCCTCCAAACCCAAGGGAGATGGGGCCTCCCAAGAGAAGAAATTCTCATATGGGTGCTTCATTTGTGACGGACCACATCGAGCTCGTGATTGCCCTTTGAGAGAGAGGCTCACAACTCTCAAACTTCAGGAGGAGTCTGAGGGAGATTGCAGCAACGCGAGGTGCAATCTGTTACAGTTGTTGAATACCCTTTCTTGCTAGAAGTCCATTCCACCCAATGAGATGATGTTCATTGAGGTCTTTCTTAATGGATAGAAGGTAACCGCAATGATGGATACGGGAGCAATGAACAACTTCGCATCCCAGTGGTTGGTGGAGAACCTTGGCTTGACCGTCGCCAAGAACCAAAGCAAGGTCAAGGTTGTGAACTTGGGGGCACAGCCAGTTCATGGTGTGATCTCTTTTCCTCTCAGAGTTGGTCTTTGGAAGGACGATTGTAATTTTGTTGTTGTCTCTTTAGATGACTTTGAGTTGATTTTGGGCGTCGAATTCTTTGTAAGAGCCAAAGCTTTAGTGGCACCACACTTGGGGGGAATGTTGATTGCCGATGAAAGGCAACCCAATTTTATTCCTATCAAATGTAAGGAGCCCAAACTGATGTTTCAATCGGTAGCTCAAATGAATTCGGGGGTAAAACGAGATGAAGTTACTGTGCTGGGTGCCTTGGTAGAGATCAAGGAGAACCAGACAATGGACGTTCCCAATTGTGTGGGGAATCTGCTAATGGGATCTGCAGATGTGATGCCATTAAGGCTGGCCAAGGTCTTACCTTTCAGGAGGAAGGTAGACCATCGGATAGGGTTGGAACCAGGGGCGAGGTTGTCTGTGAGTGTTCCATATCCGGATAGAGGTGGAACCAGGGGCAAGAGTGCTCGTGAGTGTTCCATATTGTACGTTCCCCATGGAGTGGGATGAATTGTGGAGGCAGTTGCGGGAGCTATTGAAAGCTTGGCTACCTTCAACCTTTGGAGACCCCGTATGGAGAACTGGTGCTCTCCAGAGAAGCAAGCAAGGTGTCGAAGTACCTTACAAAGTTCGATTTTGATTGGGTTCATTGATCTGGTTAGGAGAACCAGGCAGCGAATTTGCTGAGTCGAATGGAATTTCAAAGAACGGTTGAGAGGATTCTTAGCCATCGTATCAAGGGTGTGAGTCGAAGGAATCGATGCACCAACTACTTGTTCCAGGTGAAGGACGATAGTGAAATGGATGCCACATGGGAATGTGACGAGGAGTTGATCCAACTCCTACTCAGAGGGACTTCCGACGAGGACGTTGGACTACTCATTCGGTGGGGGAGGGTTTGTCATGACCCTTTGAGCTTTTGATGCCAAGGCTTGCGTGCAGGCGTGCATGAGCTAAGGTTGGTCCACACTCGGAGTGTGGAAAGACATATAGTACCACCAGGCAGAGCTTGGTGTGACGCATGCGAGGGGACTACAACTGGGTTTGCCCAGATGTAGCGCATGCACATCTAGAGGAAGCTAGGTGTGACGCATGGTTGGGGACTACAACTGGGTTTGCTGAGATGTAGGGCATGCATATCTAGAGGAAGCTAGGTGTGACGCATGCGAAGGGACTACACTTGGGTTCACCTAGATGTAGCGCATGCAAAGGGGTTACGTGCATACTCTTTGGAGATGCAAGTGATGTGTTTGTAACGCTAATCATGGGGGTGCACTAGCAAGGCCGTGTACGCTTGCGCCTATAAAAGCAAGAGGTGGCTCACATTGGGAGAACCTCTTGTGCGTGTTGTAACATATTCCTTTGAGAGTAAAGGTTGGGAGTTTTCCTGTAAGCGTGTTTCTATTAAGCTTGAGCATTGTTGTGCATTCATTGCGAGTAGCTGGATAAGTTGGGGCACTTAGCACTATCACTTGGTGAGAAAAATTAGCCGCTACGATTCACCCAGTGACACAGTTGCCCTTCTGGCAGAAGACAACAACAATGTTAGTTGACACCATGCAAGTTTGAGAAGAAATCTTCAATTAATGGCTAGGTTTGGGATATACCACAATGCAACATTGAAGCTAATTCAAAATAGTGTTATATTTTTATTGACTTTTTAAGTTGACTATATTGTTTATTGCTAATTCTGATGCCAATGGAAAACTAAAATTTTTATATTTATGGTATATTTTTATTGACTTTTTAAGTTGACTATATTGTTTATTGCTAATTCTGATGCCAATGGAAAACTAAAATT
The DNA here is from genome assembly GCA_015680685.1 of Gnetum montanum. Lineage (NCBI taxonomy): Eukaryota > Viridiplantae > Streptophyta > Gnetopsida > Gnetales > Gnetaceae > Gnetum > Gnetum montanum. The sequence continues at coordinate 432,717 of MNCI01015910.1, read as the reverse complement.
TTTATATTTATTGTTTATTGTTTATTGACTTTTTAAGTTGACTATATTGTTTATTGTCTTAGATGAAAAAAATTATAAAATGCAGCCACCAACATAGGTGAATACAGCCGCTCTATTTTGCTATTATTGACTAGTTTAATCTGATTCTTACACTGATTTCTTCAAAGATTTTTCCAAGATGCTGACCGATCCGATTTCAATCATGGGATGAGACAGCCCGGCGCTATTTGTAGTCAGTACTCCAACACAGCCAAGTTATGGTTTGTTATATATATATATATATAGTCTTTGCTTCATTTTCAATGGTTGGTTCATTGGTCTTGAGTGCTTTGATTTCTGGGCATTGAGGTTTCTAAGCTGCGATCTCCGCCGCTGTATGCAACATTCCCAATATCATGTTTTAGATAGATCGAGATCCTGTGAGTACCTCAGCATACACAGTGCTGCCATACGCATGCAATTTGCGTAACTTAAAAAGTTATATCATGTACATAAAATCCTTAAACAAAGCCCATCCCAAGAACAACATGCGTACAGCAAAAACAACAAAACCAGACCAATCCATCATTTGCTTCCAGCACGGAAGCAGCGAAGAACAGAAGCTCTCAGGGTCTGCGCCATTTGCAGCGCTGCTGTATATGATGATGCTATTTCTGTTTCTGTTTCTGTTTCTGTTTCTGTTATTCTCATCTTGCAAAATGCAATTACGTGAACAGAAACAGTTTACAGTGCTAATAGCCAGTATCAAAGAAGGTTTCCTGTAGTACTTTTGCAGGACTTTTCCTTCCATGATCTTCACCTGTAAATACCTTTAATTTAAACGATAAAAGTAAGAGATATCTTTAGTTTAGAAAATAAAAGACAAATGCAGTAAGCGCGGCTGATTTTCGATTGCGACCGTTGCAGAGTCTTGAAAAGACAGGAGCATGTGCCTGACAAACTGCAGCTCATCCAAGGGCCTGGGAAATCGCTAACCGGCGGGTCCAAATCTCCAATTTTTACGCCTACAGAAGAAAAATGCCGTGTTCTTTTATCTTCGGAAAAAATCCAGGCAAAACATTTCTCATCCGCGGAAGAAGAAATAGAAACTGAGAGGTTTTACAGCAGGAACGCCGAGCAGGCTGGCATTGACGTGGATGGCAGCACAGCCATCCAAAATCCGTCTGATTTCCATGAAAACCTGCAACAAATGTCGTCCAAAACGCGCCATTCTTTCTTTCAACGCGATTTCACTGTGTGTGGATCGCATTGTCTGTTGAATGCATAGAAACAGTCAGCGTCTATTGAATCGTATCGAAGAAGAAACCAAACCTCAACAATGATGTGTGTTGACCCAGTCTGCTCACGGTTTTAACCTGCCGTGATCACGGCGTCTGACAAAGTCTTGTCAAACCTGCTCCGAGCAAGCGTTCACGCAATTTGGGCGTTGTTCAGTGCCGAGTCAAAGTAAAATTTTAAATTTCGCAAAATTCAGGAAATGATAAAGAGGAGGAGTTGGATCCTGCAACCGCCTGGTCCAAGAATCAGAAAGAATAATGAGAAGCAGAAGAAGCAGCCCAATTCATAACATGCGGTAGTTACGGACGGCAAGAACTTTCAACCCTAATCTGCTTGAGACTGCGTCTATTCTATTCATTTTTGTGGAGCGTGTTCCTTTCATGTAGGACCGGGGTTTGGAAGTTTCCGATTTCGCGAAATAAGCGAGCGAGCCAGGTAAATCTGATCGCGTTTTGGTTTGTTGATGGCGATTGCGACCTGCGAGTGTGAGAGCATCAAACATTAAAAACGAGCGTGGCGCGTTGAATTCAAAGTGGCGTGAAGCAGCGGTAGATCAGCCACTGCTGATGAAGAAGCTTCCAGGAATATGTTCCGAGAAACAGAGGAGAATTTTGGAGTTCGCGTTTCTATGGTTGCCAGAGTAGAGACGCGTCGGTACGCAGGGGGCTGAACCTGGAACGAGCATCAATTAGTAACGAAAAATATAAAGCAAGAATCGTTCGAGAGAGACAAAAGGCGAAACAGGAAATGTCAAAATCTTTGCGCAAAAATTCATCCCCAGTCAACTCTCATCACTCATCAGCCGGCACGGCCGCGGCTTGCGTTTCCTTCGCCATTTCTGAAATCGTGAACAAATTGCCGTTCTCTACGTCAGTACTGCCATCACTTTCGTGTTCCGTTTAAGTTGTGTCTGCATTTTCCCAAGGATGATCATCGTGATGCTTTCTGTCGTATTTTATGGTCCGCTTGTTTTTGGATTCCCCTTTTTAAAAATGTTTTCTTGCTTTTGTCGAGTCCGTATTTGTTGAGAGCCTGCGATTGTTCTCTCTGTCTTTCCGATCAATACGCGATCCGTTTCAGTGTTCTTGTCATTCGATTAAGAACCTCTGCAGTTCGGGGATAGTTCAGAGGGTTTGTAAGGTACGTGACTGGATTAAGATTTTGGGTGCATTGCTGCGTTTCTCTGCGAAGGTTCATAGGGAAAGTTTTGCTGGAAGAAGCCTCGTTTCTCGTTATACTTCAGTTTTGCTTCATGATTGGATCCCTGACAATTTTTCCTGTTTAAGAAAACATTGGAAGCACGAAAGAGAGTTGTTTCTGCGTACCAAAAGCTATTTCTTGATAATGTGCAGAAAAATTCTTGTGAACTTGGGCGAGGTTCACCGAATTGTGTTATTGATTAGATGCGTGGAGCCGAAGAATCGAGGTAAGTTTTTGGTGTGTTTAATATTGTAATTTGCAGTCACTGAGTTAGTCGACTTTGTGTATTCCGATTTCGAGTGAACATATTTTAGGGCTGAAAATTATGGGAAGAACATGTATGTATTAGGTGGTCAGTTTTGATAGCAGACGATTTTACAGGATAAGTCTGAAGCGACATGTGTATTTGCCAATGTTCCATATATGCAGATTTCTTGAACGGTAAAATTCGGGAATTTTATCGATTGAACGGCTAAGGAACCATTGAAGGCCGTAAGGTCGTATGCCATCATCCTAATAACGCCAAATTCGGGAAAAATTTCTGCCCATTCCGCCCAGTTCTGAGAGATGCAGTTATATGTGTATGTTCAGGAAGCAAGGGCTTTGCAGGCCAAGGATCTGAATGGTTTCAGTGATCCATATGTGATAGTGCAGCTCGGAAGGACCAAGCACAGGACCAGGACAATTCGGAAGACCCTAAACCCTTCTTGGCACCAGGAGTTCAACTTCAAAGTGGATGATTTGAGCGGGGAATTAATCGTTTCTGTCTGGGATGAGGATAGGCTTTTCAACGATGATTTTCTAGGTCAGGTGAAAATGCCGATTTCTGAAATCATGGATGCCGAAAACAAAGCAGTTCCAGTAACTTGGTTCACTTTGCAATCTCGAGGCAGCAAGCAGAAGTCTAAAGTCACAGGTACGTTTTTTCATGCATAGAAGATTTATATTACACCACTTCACTGTAAATATTTCCTTTTTAACACTAGTTCATGCTGTAAAGTTTTTGGCTGCAACTTGAGCACATGTCACATTGCCTGACGCACCGTTTTCTTCTGTTTTCCTTTTTACCTTACTTTCTATTCTCGCAAACTTCTATTTTAGTTTTGTGGTTTTGTTAATTAAATTGCTGTATATGTGAATGCAGGAGAAATTCTGCTTACCATTAGCATGTATGCTAGAGAAAATTTGAACAGATTCCTAAGACAACAGGATCTCGCGCAGCCGGGTTCTTCTGTTGAGAGTTCAATTATGAAGGATTCCCCTGAGCCTTCACGTGTTTCAAGTGCTTCTTTGTCCTCGGTTGGGTCTGGTGCGTCCGAGGAAGGCTCATCTTCTCTTCTGCCAGAAGAGAAACCTAACGCTCAAGCCACTATTGCTGAAAAGCTGAGGGCAATGTTTGCGCCCAAAAATGCTACAGATTCAACATCTCAGCCGCCCATCCAGACTGAAAGAAGTGCTGAGGCATTGGATTCTTCCGAGAACTATCAAGAATGCCAAGACAACACGGATGAAGAAAGTTCGGGTAGCTTTTTTGCAGAAGGTTTTGAAGGTACCAGTTCAGGGGATCAGGAAATGCCCAGTCCCCTTCCAGGTGGGGTACTCTTGGATCAAAATTATGCTACTAGCCCTGGAAGCCTAAATGCCATCATATTTGCCCCAAATAGCGAGTTCAAACGCAAGATCATGGAATTGGAGGGGAGCACAAACTTTGTGGAGGGGCCCTGGAAAAAACCTCCTGGCGAGCAGATGAAGAGAACAGTTTCATACACAAAAGGGGCAACAAAATTGGTGAAAGCAGTTAAAGCTACAGAAGAGCAGACTTATCTCATAGCAGATGGGAAGAGATTTGCAGTGTTGATTAGTGTGAGCACTCCGGATGTTCCCTTCGGAAACTGTTTCAGGACAGAGTTACTCTTTTGCATTACCCCAGGGCCGGAAGTACCCTCTGGGGAAGAATCTGCCCACCTTTCAGTTTCATGGAGAACCAATTTTATTCAGAGCACTCTGATGAAAGGCATGATTGAGAATGGAGCAAGACAAGGGCTCAAGGATACCTACCAGACATTTGCAAAGCTGCTTGCCGACTATGCCACCCCTCTGGATAATGCACCGTCATTGCCCGCTGACACAGAGCAGCGGAAGCAAGATCTGCAAATGAGTCCTCAGTCTGACTGGAAGCTTATGATCAGTTACATTGGCCTGTTCAATTTGTTTGTAACGGTGGTTTTCCTGACATTTCTTCTATTGCACATCCTGCTTTCTGGATCCGCTATTGTCCAAGGTCTGGAATTTGGAGGGTTAGATTTGCCAGACTCTTTTGGGGAGGTTCTTACAGGTGGTCTGATAGTTCTCCAAGTGGAACGTATCTTAAAGATGATATCACGTTTCATGCATGCCAGGTTTCAAAAGGGTAAGGATAAGCATTACCTTGCAAAACTGCAGTGTCTCATCTGCATCCAGCTGTTGTCTTATTTTCAAACAAAATTATAATGTTTTTCCTGCACGCAGCTAATGATCAGGGACAAAAAGCACAGGGTGATGGTTGGATTCTTACGCTTGCCCTTGTGGAGGGCTCAAATTTGGCTGCTGTAGATGTCACTGGTTACTCGGATCCTTATGTTCTGTTTACCTGCAATGGTAGAACGAAAACAAGCTCAATAAAATTACAGACACTGAATCCCGAATGGCATGGTGGGCACCTTTTGTTTGTGTAATTTTACTGCCCTGCGATGATCTTCCGTTCGTTATTCTATAAGGTATTTTATGTCTGACATTTAGCTATTGATGAACTTTCCAGAGATTTTTGAGTTTGATGCAACGGAAGAACCTCCATCTGTAATGGATGTTGAAGTATTCGACTTTGAAGGGCCGTTTGCTGATCCCACATCATTAGGTTATGCTGAGATCAACTTTTTGAAGTTTTCATCAGCAGAATTAGCAGATCTGTGGATCCCTCTTCAGGGAAGATTGGCACAAGCTTGCAGTTCAAAGCTGCATCTCAGGATCATTTTGAAAAATACCAAGGGTCCAGATATTATCACTCATTACATATCGAAGATGGAAAAAGAAGTGGGTAAAAAGGTATCAATTTTTCGTGGTTGCTTGCATGCTTAGTGGTCTTTGTTTTAGTGTGCTTTCATTCATGCCCGTTCTGCCTTGGTATTATGCAAATGATTTCAAAAAATTGAACAATCAATTGCAGATTGCAAGGAGGTCTCCTCAGTCAAATTCAACATTTCAGAAACTATTTGGACTTCCAAGCGAGGAATTTTTGATAAATGACTTTTCATGCTACCTGAAACGGAGAATGCCGCTTCAGGTACGTTTTGTCTCCTGCCTTGTCATGGATAATGATCATCAACATGGCAACCCCTTAACCTTATGTTTTTTTTGCCAGGGGCGTTTGTTTGTGTCTGCAAGGATGCTAGGCTTTTATGCAAACCTGTTCGGGCATAAGACTAAATTCTCCTTTTTGTGGGAAGATGTAGAGGAAATAAAAGAACTAACTCCTTCTTTAGCATCCATGGGTAGCCCTTCATTGGTTATATTTCTACGTAAAGGCAGGGGCACTGATGCCAGCCATGGTGCAAAATATGTTGATGAAAAAGGTCGACTAAAATTCCATTTCCAGGCTTTTGCTGCCTACAACAATGCATACAGGTATGTGTTCACTATTAGAAATATTCTTGGGAATGGAAAAACAGTTACACTTTAGCCCTGAGAAAACTTTAAAATAGTTTCATTTTATTTGCTGTACTCAGAATCTCTTCTTCTGACATTCAACAGAACAATCATGGCATTGTGGAGGAATAGAGCTCTCACACTTGAGCAGAAAATGCAACTAGTTGATGAAGATGAATCAGAAGATCCGGCAGATCGACAGACAGAAGATTATTTCTTTGGCGTTGAAGAGGCTAATTTGGCAAAGATCTATTCACGAACTTTGCCTTTCAATGTAAGTATTTAAATTTGTAGTTTTGGTTTTGCTGGTTTAGCAATCATCAAAATTTTTAGCAGCAATATGTTTTGTTTGTGTTCTGAATATTCAGTGGTTGACAGGTTGACTCCCTGATGGAGTTGTACGAGGGTGGTGGTGTGGACAAGAAGATAATGGAAAAAACTGGCTGTCTGAACTATCGAACAACAACATGGGAGACAATCAAACCAAAAGTTTATCAGAGACAGGTGTGGTACAAATACAGTAAAACAGCTTCAGGGGTCGGTATTGATGTCACATCGACTCAGCAGAAGTCTATGCTGGACAATGGAAATGGTTGGATTATTGACGAGGTTCTTACTCTCCATGGTGTTCCTTTTGGCGACCATTTTCAGGTCCATTTCTTTAAATATTAGAAGCTCTTTAAGTTTTTTTATATGCTCATTCATTACAGAGATTTAAAACTATATTGGAATTTTTGCTATTATGTTTTTTTTTTCTTTTGGGTTCATTTTACTGGCAGTGTTTAATGGATCACAAGCATTTATTTTTTCCTACTACTGAATATGCAGCTTCATGTAAGGAATGAGCTTGAAAATCTGCTTAATGCATCAGACGCTTCTTCTGCGAGGGTGTATATGGGAATCACATGGCTTAAAAGTACCACACTCCAAAATAGGATCACAGGAAACCTATTTGAAAAATTTACAGCCCATTTAAAGGAAATGCTTCAATCAGCAGAGGAGGAAATTCTTTTAAGAAAGCAGCAACATCGGCAGATGTAAGAAATATTTACAGCTGCATTGTCCAAGTCTGATTCTGATTTTGGTGAGAGAATCTCATTTATTTGGTATTACTGAAAGAAGACACGTTCTGATCAGAGCAGAAAGCCAAATCACAGAAAACAGTGTTTCGTTATTCATTCATTCATTTTTTCTTAAAAAAATCGACTTTATTACCGTCACAGTGACAAGCACATTAACCGTGCTGTAAGGTCATCTTCTTCTTTGGAGTTACTCAATGTCCCTTGGCAAGAAAGTGATGTGCTTAAGTTAAGCTCTGATATATTTGGTTGGAAAGTTGGGTTCATTTCTACAGGGATGGTGGCCAAAAACCCAACGTGGATTATTCTGCCTCCAAGGGTTATATAGTTAAATAGTAAGAGCTTCAAATGGATCTTTTATTAAAGCATAGTATTATTGATTTAAAGCACTTACGGGATGTGAGATGCACAATTCGCATAGATCACTCCTGGGAAGAAGACATACCAGCCGTGCAAGTTTTATTTAAACAATAAGCAATCTTCAAACAGGTATTCGTTAACCTGTTTCATTACCCCTGCAATAGGTTTACTTATTTGAGAGAAGCAATGGTTCATCATGGAAAGTGTTAAATGGTCTCCTCATGTCGTAAACTCTCATGTACAAATTTACTTCATGAAAATTGTTTTGTACCAGCATTCATTCATGGACAATTTTTGAAAATCTTTTGTACCATCATCCTGCTATGAATAGACAGGTCATGTTTCTTGGTACACGGAATAGGCAAAAACATTTCATGTTGTATACAAGGAAAACCAAAATTTCATTTTATTTTCCTGTATTTTGACTTTGTATGATGATGGTGATAGTTCAGTGTATAAATTGGAAACTGGAAATTTTTATTATGGTTAGAAGAAAGTTGGAACATCATTGATGGAATGTTTTAATGTCTTAAGGAGGTGCGTAAATTTGAAGAGTAGATAACATTTAATATTATAATTCATGTGAATGTGAGCTAGGCAAAATTAAAGATATGCATTTCATTCTCGATGCTTTGTTTGCATTGTCTACAAATACACTTTTCTCTTAGTAAATTGATCCAACAACCTGCCTCAACAAGGAAATGCTAAAAATTCATTCTTGCTTTACTAATTTGATTTCTTAAATGAAGAGGAATAGCCAAGAATATATACTTTTGAGTACGAGATGACAAACATTCTCCAATAGAATGTAAAAAAGCCTTTTGTTTAAAGGAAGATCTTACATTGTAATATTCCATGATGGAAGCCATAATTTTTCTTGATGCCATCATTTTGATGAATGATCTTTGAGTGGAAGTTGACTTCGACATCTTGTTGGCATCACATCTTGTTTTCTTTGTGGGTTGAATAAGTGATGGTTTCACCTATGGTGGTACTACAACTACTATCTATGCCTCTAAGCTTCATGTGCACTTTACACTAAAGGGTATGAATCAAAGTTATGTGTGCATATAGAATTGTATGCTATATAATAGTTTGAAAAATCTATGAATCTCTAATGATTAACTATTTGTAATTCTTTATAAGGCAGTTGATTCTATTGATAATTTTAAGAACATTATAATGTTAAACATTCTCTTATAATAAGGAAGTATTAACCTAGTGATAAGACTCTTAATTCAGAAACTAAGTTATGGGTTTTAAAAATTTTACTTAAGTTGTATAAAAGTTTAGTGTTTCTTGTATGTCCTTAGGGTACATATCATTGTCTAATTTTGAATCTAACACCCTTCTCAATATGCTGCTAAGTTATTAAAGTTGTAAAGTTTTATGAAAGTTGTGTGTTGGCTATGTCTTGTGGGATGTACAAAACATTCTCATGAAATGGTTGAAAAGTTGTTATCAAGAAATCCCTACTCTTATGGTAGGTACACTCATAAAATGATAAGGAAGTTGTTACCAAGAAATCCCCACTCTTATGTTAGGTATGCTAGTTATTAGCCAACGTATTAACACATTTGCATATGCATTTTGGGTAACTTACCTTGTGAGTTTCCACCTTGATTTCTTTTAATTGTTAATGTTTCATTGAACCAACTTGAAACTAGGCCACATTATCTTCATCTAGGTTTTTGCAAATTTTGTCAATCCACAACTATAAGTTCTTCGATGTATTTGAATATTGTAAATTGAAGTTTTAAGGAAAATTTTTGGAAGAGATACTTTCATTGCAAATACTATGTAAAGAAAATATAGGTTTTGTATAAGTTGTTCTATAAAGTTTAATCTCATAAGAAATTAAGACCTAAAAAATGGAGGAATCATGAAGTTAATATTTTTGGAGACTATTTAATGGAAGTGGTTGTAAAACAAGTGCCTTTATAATGAAGATACAAGGGAAAGTGATCATTAAACAAGTTGGATTATAATAAAACGATTAGCAATAATTATACATGTAGAATGAATTATGAATTTCATGTAGTTATGATGCATATAACATGTAGCTTGTGGTTTGTAAATCATAGGTTTGATTTATGATAATCTTACATACCATTATATTTTGTTTAAGTTTTATAATTGTTTTATATTGGCTATATGTTTAGGGGCACATATAGTCATTTGGTTCCAATTTTGACACGTCCTAAGACAAGAGATATTAGATGAATAAGAAATCAAGTTGGAAGATAGAATTCTCATTGTTAAGGATTTCATAAGAAAACATTTATATGGAATTTAACCTTTAATCCTTTTGCTAAAGTATTTGAAGATTAGGACTTAATTTGAAAGTTCTATAAGATCTCATGCAAGGAAGGCACTATAAAAGTCTTTGCAAAATGGAAAGTGATGAGCAATGTAGTCCAACACCCAACCATACGAGATATGAGTGTTCATGTATAGCCCGATCAAATTATGTGGATGAGGAGATGTGATTATGCTATGAATTGGTTCAAGTTTGGGATCATTGTCATCCCACGTGGAGTTAGTATAATCTATGAATATGGTTTAGCTTTCAATGAGGTGTATGATAAATGATGTTGTGTTGACCATAACTCCTAGCTATGATGGTAAAGTGTAAAAATAGTGCTAAGTCTAAGGAAAACGATAAAAAAATATACTCTAGCCTAGAGCGATGAACATCTATTCTTGGCTTGTTGTACACACCTTGGTCTCATGTAATTGTTAATGGGATTACCAAGTGAGTCCACTACTGAGCAAATCAAGTCAAACCACTACTATGTTACCAAATGATTACACTTAATGCTAGAAACCAATTGGACTTATTCCACTTTACTATGAACAAGGAAAGTAAAGTACTTAGAAAATGTAACTGATTAAATTGGGAAAACAATATGAATTATGCTAAGTAAAACAATAAAGCTAAGTGGATATTGCAATGATGAAAAACAATCTTGATCTTTATTTTCATTATGAACTGTGTCCAAGTACACTTCACTCGAATAAAGACTTTAGACAACTGCTCTACATCACATTGTTGGCATTCACTCTATCACTAAATCTATGAAAACAAACCGCAAGAGTCTACCTAAGGTTGGAATGAAAAGTTATTTGACTATGTGTCCAAGTGTCTTATTTATAAGCTAACACATGTGGAGCAATATTGGATATCCAATATCAAATCTTATGCCCTAATATTGGGGATTCGATATTGGATGCTCGACATTGATGTCGTGACAAAATGTGATTTATCATACCCCTACGACTAACTGAAAACTTGTTCTTGAGTTAAAAAAAAATGAGGATAGAGTTTCCTATAAAATTAGGAGGTATATTTACATGACATTGACTACTATATACATTACTCTTGAATGCCATAATGGTGTTTTACAAAAAAAAATTTACACAGGACATGACATGAAAATCTTGATAGAAAATAAAATTTGGTGAAGCTTGATGTAGTCTATGTAGTTCTTAGTGGTGATGGCTCTTTTGTCAGTTGCTTCCCCTTGTCACTAGGCTTCTAGAACTCGTATTAATTTAGGAGCACCTAGAGTTTTTCCTCCTCTGTTCTTGGATCATGTATTGTCCATGCTTGTGCAATGTGTGATAGAGCCAATACATCCCATGGGCACATAAGTTACAAAAACATTTGATTAACCTTAACATACTAGGCTACAAACTACCTCCTCTCCTCTTCAAATGCTCTAGCTTTATCACGTAATTCATGATAATCAAATAACCTTTTGGTTAGGTTTGTTGCTACATCTTTTTTCCCTTGGTAGCTAGCCTTCATTACTTCCAATTCAAAGTTTTCCACTTTGAGCTTTTGTAAAGCATCTTTGCTATCTGCAAACTCTTTCTCATATAAGGCATATGTGGTTACTACTTGCTATTCTAGATCATTTTAGGCCTCCTTGTTGTTAACATGGCCAATTTAGCATAACAAAGGTTAGCTAACCCTATGTACTCTTTCAGGTTTTCAATTTATAGGTCTTTGTTTTTCACTTCTGCTTGGTGAACATGGGCATAGCTATCCAAGATGGGTTGCCAATCAGGATCTTATGCTGATATGGAGCTAATTCTAGCTTTGGCCATCTAAATCTCTTTCTCATTGATCTGTTTGTACATTCCCACTTGATCATAGAAGTGTTCCTTAAGCCTTTTCTGTTTCTTTGCCTTGTTCTACCCACGCTGATTTCAATAGCTAACTTTTGATGGATGATGCATACCTCCTCTATTGAGAGGGTTTTATTTTCTCTTGTGAGGCGACTCATGTCTTCGTTAACCCTTACCAGTTGTTCCCTTAACTGATGGATGTTCTCCTCCAAGATGTTTTTTTGCTTTTTCATAATGGTTAACCTCATATTATTAGCAAACAGTTGTTTATTTTCTCCTTGGACTGCAGTGAATACCTTAACATGTGCATATGTTTGTGCTTCTACTACGAAGGCATTCCACATTGCTTTCTCCTTCTTCATTGCCATTTGTTTATTTTTCTCAATTAGGATGTTCATTTGCTTTGTTTTGAATTATTCCGTTTGATCAGGTGTAATGAGTTGTATGGGATCTTTACATTCAGCTCTCAAGGCTACAAACTCTTCTTAAAGTTTATGAATTTATGCTTTTGCATGCTTTGCCCTAGTTTCTGCCATGATCAATTTTCCTTTGGTAGCAATTGGTTCTAACTACATTATAGTGACATCACTTGGGATGTCAAAGAATGTTATCATGACTTGTCTAGTCTGCAGTAGTCAATCAAGTACATCTTCATGGTTAGCAAGAGTCATTGACGTTCTGGCCAACATTTGAGCATCTCTAGCTCCAATTAGATCTATTGGTGGCACAATAGGTACATTAAAAGACTCTTTAATGTGATCTATGATCACCTCTATTGCTCTTGTTGCATCTTGGTGCTGCATTACCATGACTGTGGCTCCTTCTTTAGTCTCTAGCACCACTTTGAATGATGTAGCATTTCCAAAGATCTGTTATGACCATTGATCCCCTCCTTCTAACTACAGTTAAATTTGTTCATTTTTAGTATTTTATAAAACAATAGGTTGTATGATACTGTGAATAACTCTATAGAGGTTTGCTTCCTCCTTTATTCACCAGCTAATGGTTTATGCAATCTATTGCAGATGGCTTATTGATGGCATGTAATCTTGCAGTAGTAGCAATGGGACTTGTTGTTGCTCTTGTTGCTTTTGTTGTTAGTCTTATTGTTGTTCTTGTTTCTCTTCACCTTGATCCTTCTTAGGTGGTACTGATTTGAGTAATTTAGCATATGAAGCATTCTAGGATCTCCTAGGAATGTCATTAATGTATCCTAGGATTTTGGCTTGCTTGCACAACTTCCTAATAAGGCAAGGGAATGGAAGTGTTAGCTTCCCTACCTTTCTTTCTTCAAACCATCTTTGAATCTTGATAAAGTAGAGTTGTGTGATATTGACATTGTATTTTCACATTAGGATCACACTTTCCCTAGCTACATCGGTGGACAACCTGTTTAGTCCTTTGGTTGGGAATAAGTGGTAGGTGCTAATTTTAAAATAGATTCACTTCTCCAAAGTTAGATCACTATATCATTGATCTTCCTTGTCATATGCTTGTTTTAACCATAATTTTTTGGTTTTAACATCTGATCTTATGGATAGATGTGCTATTTTCGCCCATTCATTTGGTATGTTTAGAGCTTCTACTATTGCCTTGACTAAGAATGAGATTAAGACTCCTCCAATGTTAACTGTGGTGTCCTCTTATTTGTTATGCCAAAACTGATAATTTTCCCAAGGTACCATTTTCCACTATCAAATAGGATAGGTCATAGTGGTGATGCCTTAATTTTTTTCTTTACTGCTTCTCATGTAAATTCCATGAATAGGCCAAAGTTCATCTCCATAATGACTATGGTCAGAATTGATCTTTCTTGAATAGCTTGGAGGCAATCTTGTGACAACGTGAGGCATTGTCCTTGAACTTGTAGTTCCTCTACCTCTCCTTTGGCTAATTGTCCCGTAGCAAGAGTTTCTTGATGGATACTAAATGATTGGGCTTCCTACTCCTCATGTTCTAGTTCTTGTCCTCTAGTTTTTCCTCTACCTTAACCTCTTGGTTGTTTGCTTGTGCCTTGTGAAAGTCCTCCTTGTGTTCCTCTCTTTGAGGTCATCTACAATCATCAATGATTTAGAACTACTAAGGTATTTTGTCATATTCTTAATAGTTTCATATCTTACTTGTATTCTTAGTTATGTTTAGTTCTTAGTTTATTGTGATTGCTAAGTTAGAAAAATTTCAAAAAGTTTCCCCATAAGTGTTGATTTTCTTATAACCCTTCACAATTATCCATTCTATTCATATTTGTGGCTTGCAATGATGTTTATGGTTCCTTAAGAATCATTATTTAAGTGTTCTAGCATTAATATGATTAATTTTTCATTAAAAATTTCAAGTTTCCTTTCATCCTTACCCTTAAAATACCTTTTGGGTGTTAGGATTTTTCAAAGAAACAGTGCATATTTTCCTTACTAGCTTCTCCCATGACTAAGATGAGCACTTTGGGATCCAATAGGTTCAAGAATTGCAAAAATCAGAGTGGTAACGTGTAAGATATGGCTTGGGGAAGCTAGGAGGTCAAAGCTCAATTCACAAAAGAAAAGTTCAAAAATCTTCCTTGCTTCAAATGAGAAAGAATGAAATTTTTTGCTAAGTGTCCACCTATATATAGGTTTCATTAGACTTGATATTGGGGCCCAAAAATTTTTAGTTTTCATGAAGTCTTGTGAATAAAGAGCAATTCTCTATGATGTGAGGAAGGTTTAAAGTAGAATTAATGGGTCTTGGATGATAGATGATGCATAGTTCATAGGGAATGAAAAGACAGTATGAAAAGTGTAAAGAATGAAAAACATAAAAGATAGTATGAAAAGTGTAAAGAATGAAAAACATAAAAGAATGAAAAATGTTAAAAAATATCAAAAATTTAAGAAATGAAAAATGTGAAAGAATAAGATGTCAAAGAATGGGAAAAATTATATCAAGAAATAGGAAAAGTAAAAATAATTGTAAAACAAAAAATGGAAAAGCACTTATTAATTCTAGAATCAAGGTAGAGCATCTCCCCCATGACTACACTCATGGACAAGTGTTTGGAAAATGCTCCCTAAGTTTCCTGGATCATACACTTTAGGTGATTTACTTATCATCTTTATTGATTTAACTTTTCTATGATTATCCCATGTGATCTTAATGGTAGTTGAGTTTTGATCATCTAAGTCCTTCGTTTCCTTTCCTATTAGTGTATGATTATGATTTATTAGTTTTGTTTTTGGGTCCTTAGTTGGAGTCATTTTCTTAGAATGGGAATTAATAAATGAGTTAGATTGTTCCATGCATATTTTGGATGGTTTAAGGTTCTTAGTTGTTGGCCATAGAGTTTCTTTTGATTTGATGGCCTCTTCTCTTTCTTTTGCACATACTTGGTTTTCACTGTTGTTGTGCATTGTCATGGTAATTGTGTTGATGTTTTGAATGATTGGTCCATGACTACACCCTTTTCTTTCAATAGTAATGCATGGGATTCATTGCATGTGTATGGCTCCATGGCTATCCTCCTAAGAGATCTCAATGGATAGATTTCTCATACTTAGCTTAGCATTGATTGTGCTAAGCCATGTTGTCCCCATGATAATTGGAAATTCCTTATTTTCATATTTCACATCAATTACCAGAAAGTCTATCAAATAAAATCATCCATTGACAATGGTTACCATGTCCTCAATTTTTCCTAAGGGAATGGAAATAAATTGATCTACACGCTCCAACCTGATATTACATTCCTTTAACGGTGGGAGGTTCCATGCTTGCTATGTTTTGTAAGAGATTAAATTCACCCTAGAACCTGAGTCTAGTAGAGATTTGCATGGTAGATTTTTAGCTACTCATAAATAGATCAAATGAACTCCTAGATCATTTCTCTTCTTAGGGAGTGGTCATGCCTTAATCTAGTTTGTGACTATTTTAGTGAGCATGATAGTTTGCATGTTTTTGTCAAACAATGTTAAAAGCTTGTTGTTGGTAGGTGGATCTAATGTAGGAGAAGTTGGTCTTGATGAAGTTCTAACTCTTCTAGCCTTTTTTGGACTTGTTCTAAAAAAAGGATGTTTCTTTTTTGACCCTAGTGTTGTTGATAGGATCCTCTACTTGTATGTTCAATACCCTTACAACTCTCCTTTGATGTGGTTGTGATAGTAATTCACCTTGCATAATAGGAAATGGCCTTGGTGGCAAAGAATTGAAGGGGGATTTGATGGGCCAACTATTGGCAAATGTGTGTGAGGACTCTGATCCATCCTTGGAGTAGTAGGTCTATAGTATTTTGGTGGGTAATAAGGAGAAGAGGTTTGAATGGATGTATTTCCTAGAGATATTGGATATTTCTTGTATGGATATTTTTGCCTTGGTGGTTGCATTGTTCATGTCTACAGTTACTACCATTACTACTGATATTGCTCATGTGGTTGAGGGTAGGCTTCACTTGGATAATATGTTAGCTAGAAGGTTTGCCTGATGTTACCTTGAGAATAAGGTAGTCTTTTGGGCATTGGCTTTTTGACAAAGCTTGGATTGAGTGCATATACTTTAAGTTCTTACAAGTGGACCATAATAGGACAACATTCCTTTGGGTGTTCATACTGGCACACATTACATCCTTCCTCTTCCTCTAAACTAGAGTTAGTGTACCCTTCAATGGTAGCAAGTTTTTCTTTGTGCTTATAACTTTCTTGACCATTATCTCTTTTCTTCTTCCTTTTCTTACCCCTGTTAAGTGCTTGTTTAGCCTTTTCTTCCACAATCTTTAGGGCTATAGCAAACCTCTCATCCATTGAATTCCAAACTTTTTCTACCTTAGTTGCTATATCATTGACTAATTTTTGAGTAGGTAGAGTCTTTTTCTAGATAACATCTTCCAAGGTTTCTTCCTCTTGCTTGTTACATAGTGATGAGTGGCAAGGTATCCCTACGCTCAACCATATGAATATGAGCATCCACACATGATCCGATCAAATTCCAAGGACTAAGTGCTTATGCACCTTTATAGAACAAGTACGGGTTAGTTAATCATTGTCTTCCCAAGCTCACTTGTATAGCACAATTGTATGGTTAAGTAAACTTGAGGTATATGATTTTTATATATTTTTATGTTTTATGTCCTGGTGCTAAACAGGGAGAAGTGAAATAATTAAGTAACTAATTTAATTTAACTAATCAACTATGCTTTAACTAGTCCTAACACCAGCATCCGTTCCCACTTGCCGTACACATCCTAAACCAGTGTAGCACTACTGGGATTACCAAATGCTAATTGTTACTGGGTTACCAAGTGTTCCACGCATGCTCGAAGTGGTCATACTAAGTGTGCTTACTTGGGAGAATTAACAGGGTGAGAGAGAAAACATTAATTAACTACACAAAGCATTAAATAACTATAAATAACATGAAGGGTAAGAGATAATCTATTCTGAATGCTACAAGGGTTATCATAAAGTTTATTTTTATTTCTAGCCACAAGGTGTGCTCAGGTACACAATGCTCGAATAAAGATCCGTTCGCTTTATGACTCCTACTGTGGGCACTCAGAAATAATTCTAACTCTAAGAATGGAAAAGTGCAAGAGTTTGGGTAAGGGAGTAAGAGACTAAATTAACCTATTGCCAAACCAAGTGTGCCTGCCTCTTATTTATAGGTGATGAGATAGGCTCCAACATCGGATGTCCAATATCGCTTTTCAAGCTTTGATATCATAGACTCAATATCGCAGATGCGATATCGCAACCCTGATATCATAGTTCATCATACCCCCATGACTAAATGAAAACTCGTCCTTGAGTTCCTTACAAAATATTAGGAAGGTATGAGATTATTGACTGAATGACAACTGACGGCGACATGGGTGACAGACTCAAAGTGCCTGGTGAATGGATCGGCAAACATATTACAACATTGGTGTTTATAACCATTATGGTGAACACTGTACATAGATGACATCCAAATCCTCATTCGACAACTTAAAGAGAAAGAGAGAAAGAAAAGAGAATGAGATGCGTTGTTGCCAGTGTTAGAAATGTGCATTCCATTGTTTATCCATAGCCATGAGATGAAGCATGTTCCTTGCATAACTACTCTTGCTCTAGTCCATCCTAAGTGCTCCCTCCTATCCCAGTCCATTATTCATATGGTTGCCATCTGCACACACAACATAGTCATGAATTAGTAAGTATAGATAAGATACAATGTAGTTGATACCTTGTCCCGATATGAAGTACCCAGGCTGGGTTGTGGGTATGGCAGATACCAGGTTAGAGGTTTTTAATTGATAACTACCCAAGGTGTAGGGGTGAGATAGGTAATAGAATGGAAAAATTTGTGATAAGGCCCTCACGGCTAAGAGCAAACCTATGGTAGTAATAGGATGGAAAAACTAAAGGAACAAGAAAGATAAGAGAAATAACAATGGTGAAGCCAATAAAATGGATGTCATGGATGGGGATGAAATGAGAAATGGTTGATTGCAAAGAATGTTTAAGGGAAAGAACTTAACAATTGTACCATAAAGGAATGTTAATGGGTCCTTCCCAAAAGCAGGCTCATGCATTTTATGCCTTGATAGACCTGCAAACCAAAGAGTCTATAGGCTCTAGGAATGACATATGGAATAATGGTTAAGAACTTACCCACAAGAAGTTACCAAAGATGAACAATGCCTTAACCAAGATATAGACTGATCATAAAATCAGCAATGAGGTGGAATATGGGAAGAAATATGGAAGGAGAGGAGAAAATGGAATGCAATCCAAAGAGTAAGGTTGTGTAAAGTTCCTTGTGTATTATATGGTTATGGTGACTGAATAGAATTCATTCCAAATATGGATTCAAACAAACCACATTCAGTGACCTTGCATCAACACATTTGACCAACTCGTCCTCTTGAAGCAACAAGAATGCATTCATAGAATCACCACCATTCCAAGGAGAGAAAGATAGAGAAGTAGGAAGCGAGAAAGGGCCTTAGTTAGAGGAAACCTTTAGGCATGGGTAACATGTCTTTCCAGTGCCATAACCAGTGTTTGTAGCCCATATTTCATTATTATGTATAAGGGGTGTGCTTTGAATTCTCACCAGTTGTTTTTTTGACGTGAGAACCATACCATGCAAAGACTTATTTAATTCATTCGAATTCTTGATGTTTAGTCAATTGTAGAATGGCGGAAAATCCATGAAAAGCATCCAAGTACCCAAGAGAATAGCCAACACAAGTGTTTCAAATCCCCTTGAAGTCACACCCTTTTCAACCATTGAGTCCTTGGTTTGAAGAATACCTAGCCACCAATTCATTAATAAGTTCATTTAGAAAAAGGGATAGTACAATTCCAAAGCCAAGGGAGACCACAAAGTTGAATGGATGAATGGATGACATGGACTCATTGCCTATGTTATCAAAAGAACCATATCTTAGTATCAACATTGAAAGTCAAAGGTAAAAACCAAACATTAACAGTCAACATCATTATAGTACAATCCACCATCATGAGCACTTATTGTATGATGAATGAAAGTAAATCAAACAAAGAAATAGTAAAAATATGAACGATGGTATAAAAAAAAATAAGTAAAATTGAAAAGATGTGTAAAACAAAAATATGTAAAAAAAAATACAAAAAGAGTTGAGGGCTTAGAATGGTTAGCATTGGTGGCCATCTCCCCCATGACTAAGTTGGAAGGAGGAGATTTGAAATAATGAGCAGGGTTGTCCACCAATGGAGGTAGTATTAGTACTAGCTATTCTAGGCTCATGGAAAGGTTTGGTTTGTTGGATGTTGACCAAAAATTTCTTATCTGGGCTCTCAAGTTTGTAAATCATCATGGCCCCTGAAGAAAAAGTTTCATGAATAGTATAAGGTCCTTCTCACAGCATTTGAAATTTAGTTCATTGTGGCACATGTGTGGGATTCTAGTAGAGAACCTTATCTCCCAGTTGATATTTAACTTTCCTAATCCTTAGGTCAAGACATTGTTTGTTAAAGGCCTTGTGTAGTTTGTCAGATGACAGGGTGGCTAATCGATTTTCATCTAGCAAGTTAAGGTTCATCAACCATTCTTTCTATGCTAGATGAAGGTCAAGGTTGAGATCACATGCTGTAGATAGTGTATGGAGCTTAGCTTGAATAGGAATCATTGGAAGTTTACCGTACACTAACTCATACGGAGAGTAGCCTATAGGGAGTTTCCACATGGAGAGGTATGCCCAAAGAGCATCGTTTAGTTTGGTGCTCCAATCTCACCTATATTTGCTAATGGTTTGTGTCAATATTTTTGTAATCTCCCTATTGGTGACTTTAGCTTGACCATTCTCTTGAGGGTGATATGATGTAGTTAGATTGTGTTCTACTCCTAAGCATTACATCAACTTTTGAAACGTTGCACCTGTAAAGTGTGTACCATTGTTAGAAATAAGTGCACGAGGCATACCAAACTTGTTAACAGTTTGTTGTTGAACAAATTGTGCAGTGGTAGATGATGTACAATTCATAACAGCAGTTGCTTCTACCCACTTTGTGAAATAGTCAATAGTAACAATAATGTAGGCTTTTCCATTGGACATTGGTGTAATAGGATCCATAAAATCAATTCCCCATATGTCGAAGGGTTCTAAAGGTTGAATCCATTGTTGTGGACCCTCCATTCTAGCAGTCATTTCCCCATAAAATTGGCAGTGTTCACAAGATTGGACGAAATGATAAGCATCCTGGAACAATGTAGGCCAATAATATCCTGCAAGAAAGATTTTAATGGCTGTTCATCTCCCAGCATAATGATCCCCACAAGGACCCTCATGAGCATCTTGGAAAACTCACAATTGATCTACATCAGGAACATACCATTGAACCAAGCCATCGGAGCATACCTTATAAAGATGCCTGTTGATTTCCATGAAATACTTGGCTCGATGTAGAAATTGCTATTTCTTTTTAACATCTTACTCTTGTGGTGTTTCTTATGTAAGGAGATAGGTAAGAATGCTACTATACCAATTTGTCTTCGTGGTTAATTAATTATTTACTGCATTTGCAAAGAGTAATTCATTAGGAAAGTAATTAGAAAGTGGATATTCATCCTCTTTGTTGTCCCATCTTAACCAAGATAAATGATCAGCAACAACATTCTCGGTGCCTTTACAATCTATCATCGTAAGATCGAACTCTTGTAAGATTACAAGCCCTTGTATGATGTGAGGGCTCACCGTTGGTTTATTCAGCAGGAATCAAATTGCACTATGGTTTGTGTGTACAAATACCTTATAGCCCAATACATAGTGCCTAAACTTATCTAGTGTAAACACCACAAACATTAATTCCTTTTCCGTTGTGGTGTAGTTGAGTTGTGCACCAGCAATACTTCAACTTGCATAGTGAATGTAATAGGGTCATTTATGGTCATCTAACTATATAAGTATGGCTCCTAGAGCATAGTTGGATGCGTTATTCATTATGTGAAATGGTCTAGACTAGTCAAGAGCTTGTAGATAGGTGTTTCTACAAGCTTCTACTTCAAGGTTTGGAAAGCTAGTTCACATTCCCTAGTCTAGTCAAAGGGTACGTCCTTTTTCATTAGTTCAACCAATGGTTTTGTAACCTTTGAAAAGTTCTCAATGAATCTTCTATAATAGCTAGTGTGTCCAAGGAATATTAGATTTCTTTTATAGTTTTAGGTTGGTGCGTGATCCCTTGGATGACTTTATACTTTTTGGGGTCTACCTCTATCCCTGTTTGTGAAATCTTATGCCCTAATACTACACCTTCTTGGACCATTAAATGGCTTTTTCACCAATTGAACCTTAAATTGGTTTTAATACATCATTTTAGTACTTGCTGTAGTCGATCCAATGCTTGATTAAAGTCCACTCCATAGGTGAAGAAATCATCCATGAAGACCTCTACACCATTCCCTATTTGCTGTTGAAAGATTCTTAGAACCAAATGGTGAAACATTGTAGGGGCATTGCACAAGCCACTCAGCATCTATCTGAATGCAAATGTTCCCTAAGGACTTGTAAACATAGTCTTGGCTTGGTCTTTTGGTGCTATTTGGATTTGGTTTTATCTATTGTACCCATCCAGAAAACTATAGTAGTGATGCCCTGCAATGGTGTCTAAGACTTGGTCAATGAATGGCAATGGAAAGTGGTCTTTGAATGTTGCCATGTTTAGTAGCCTAAAGTCTATACACACCCTCCATTTACCTCCCTTTTTGGGCACAATGACTAAGGGACTAACCCATTCACTATTAGCAATGGGGTAAATGGACCTGGCTTTTAGAAGTTGTTCAATTTCTTCTTTAACCACTTGCTTTAGCTTTGGGTTCAGTTGCCTCTACGGTTGTTGTCAAGGCTTCATGGTGGGATCAATGTAAATTCTATACTAGCATATCCTAGGTTCTATTCTAGTTAATTTGGGATATGATGAAGCAAAGGCTTTCAACCATTTGTTTACCATTTCTAGCAGTCTCTCTTTTTGTTAAGGAGTGAGCTTAGCATTAATAATTACCGATTTTCCATTTTTGAGAAATGTATACTCCATACCAGTGGGCAACGGTTTTAACTCAAGGGGCTCTTGCTTAAAGTTGTTAGGGATTTCCAACTTCCCCCAGTTGATACTTTCAATGTTGAGATGTGGAAGTTGGTGATGGACTTGCTCTAATGTATCTATGCTATCAATGTAAGTGCAAGTTAAACCCTCAGTTGGTTCCATGCATATAGTTGAATTACTCTCTTGGTCAGCTATCAGCCACTAGGTGCCTTCTTGTCTTGTGGCTACTGCATATAGGCATATTTGTATATTGGTTACTTGTGCACATTGGTTACATGCAGGCAATGTTAAATGTTGTACAAACCAAGACTTCTGCATGCAATTACACCTTGTATCACTGTATGCTATGCATGGAACTTTCTTCTTCTCGATCTTTCCAAACATGTTTCCTTTGATATTTCTAGGAAAAGATCATGTATTCCTAGGCATGCATAAATTATGCTTAACTATGCTATTCCCATTATGATTGGGAAGTCCCCCTTTCCATTGTTAACTTGAATCACTAGCAAGTCAGCTGGATACGACCATCCACAAATAGTGGTAACTATGTCCTCCACTAGTCCTAATGGGATAGTGATGGATTGGTTGGTCAGCTCTAAATGTATGTTACTCTTTTTCGGTGGAGGTAGGTCCCAGGCTTTATACATTTCTTGAGAGTTTATGTTGATACTAGAACTTGAATCCAAAAGAGCTTTGCATAGTTCATTCCTAGTGATTTATAGATATATAAGAGGACTTCTAGGATCAGAAAATTTCCTAGGAAGGTGGCCAGTTTTAATCCAATCAGCGACGGCATGAGTCAACATGATTGTATGTGTTGGGTGTGATTTTTTATTTGAAGGGAGTTCTGAAGATTCGAATGATGGTGAGGCGTTTGGAGGATTAGCCACTTGGGGTTGTAAGGACTTAGTTGGACTATTGGTTCTAAAGAAAGGTCTCTTCTTTATGTGGTTGTCTAAACCAATAGTAGATTGAGGATTAACAGTCCTTGTAGAGTTACTTTGCTACAGCTGAGCAAGGAGCTCACCTTGCATAGCTAGAGTAGATGGTAATGGAGCTAAGGGTGGAAGAGATGTAGCCAGATGAGAAGGATAGTTTGTTTGTGAAACCTCACCCCTAGGAGAAGGAGTTCTATAGTACTCTTGGGATTGGTAGTGAAGCTGAGGAGTGACGTGACCAATAGAGTCACATGGAGCGATCAGCTACTGCATGTAGTATCCATATAGGTCAAGCTAATGGTAAGGGTACTATTGACGTGGTGGTGGCATTCCCAATGATTGTGGGTGTTGCCATTATTGATATTACTCATTTGGTTGTGATGGAGTTCCACTTGGATAATACGTTAAGGGTTGGTGGAACTGCCTTGGATTACCTTGAGGATAAGGTAACCTTTAGGGTGTTTTCCTTCTGTTTAATCATGGGTTGAGTGCATACACCCTAGATTCCTACAGGTGTGAGATTAGAGGGCAACATCCCTTAGGATGGTCATATTGGCATATCTCACATCCACCATCATTTTTTGTATCCAAATCCATAACCTCTTCGATGATGGCCACTTTACCCTTACCTTTGTTATATGCATATTTAGCTTCTCTCTTTTTTCTCCTTTCACAATCACTACTTTGTTTCCTAGACTCCTCTACTAGTTTAAGGACGGTTTGAAATTTATTATCTATGAAGTCCCACATTTGATCTACCTTTGTTGATACTTCGAATGAAAATTTTTGAATGGCCAAAATTTTCTTATTCACCATCTCTTTGAGTGGTGACTCTTCTTCATCCTCACAAAATCTAACTCCCTTCTTTTGGAGGGAAGGATCTTTGTTATATTCTTCTGTACTCTCTCTTTTCCTTAACTCACCTTCCTCTTTAGCAACTTGCTCCAATAATCTTTATACTTGATGGGCCCTAAGCTCAGATAACCTTCCCTGGGCATAAGTCCCAAGGGTTCTTTGCATTTCATGCCTAAGCCCATCTACAAGATGACGTAGTTGTTCCCTCTATGAGCAACCATGGCCTGGGCAATGATGTAACCATGCATAATATTAGCCCATGGCAGCATCCAAGGGTTCATGTCCTCCTTGTTTTCATCCTTGGATTTTCTTTTGCAGGAACGACACTCAGGAGTACATTTAATACTTATCATTGAATAGTTCTAACATGGTAGTCCATTGATGAATGGACTTTGATTCTAAGTATTGGTACTAGCTTTCCGCTTCCTTGATTAGTGTTCATGGAAACAACTTGAGTTTTTGCCACTCATATTCTATGTTTTGCAAGGCACATGCATCGTGAAATGCTTGCAAATGATTTTGAGGATTAGTGTTGTATCTCCCTTCAAATAGTGGAATATTTTTCATGTCTAATATTTTGATCCTACTATCTTCTTGGTGCCTTGTTGGGATTCTAATAGCCTTAGTTATATCTAGCATGCTTTGGGTAGTGAGTAGGGGTTCATCGTGATCATATTCTCTATGATGTCTATGATGTGTATGTTGTTTTCTACTCTCCCTCCTTTCATGGTGTGTTTCTCTAGAATGCCCCCATTCCCTTTCTTGATTTTTTGTCTATTATTCCTATTTCTCCTACCATTATCCTTAGGGTCTTTCCTTATGTGACTACATTTACATCCTGAAGGAGAGGGGGAAGGAGATGATGGAGGTGAAGAGGGAGGAGGACTATCACCATGATTGTTCTTGCTTCCTTCCCTTCAGTGGTTTCGACCTTGATCACATTTATGATTAGAATGTCCATCTTTGTCATGTGTTCGTGTTCCTTTTTTGTACCCTTTGTGTCTATCGGTACCAAAATCCAAGTTATGGATAGTTGAGTGAAGATTCTAATACACAACCCCTTGATCGAAGTCAATGGGAGGAACATCATGGTGTGGAAGACCTCCTGAGGAAGGTTCACCACCCTCATTTTCACTTATGACATATGGGACATCCAGCAACCACTTCCCCTTCATAGATTTATGATATCTCTCTTGTTGTAAGTCCCTTTGACGTTGTGCCTCTGTAGGTCGATACTCTCTCGAGTCATGTTCATGCACAATGTACTCTGCCTATAAGTGCTGAATACCAATTCATGTGAGAGCACAAAGAAGCATGCTTGGGATTGAATAATTAGGAGGTAACACTATGTTACCTTCTAAATCATGCTAATGTAGTTGTTGATCCTAGTGGAGGATAAAGGTAAAGTTTGGTATATACTCATCAGGATGAACATATACCACATGAAACTGTTAGGGCACTGGTGGGTCATCATGTGTACTATGCCTCCAATTGTTCATTGTGTCAGACCTAGGTGGTGAAGCTCTCTCATAAGAAGAAGGAGACATGATTAATTCTTCAATGTGCAACACTTTTCTCTTCTCTTTTCTAATAATTTTAAAATAACCAACCTAAGGGTTTGTTACAATGATGGGAATATTTCCTAAGTTCTATTTACTACACAAACAACAAAGTCCTCGATAATGATGCCAATGATGAGCGGTGAAGTATTCCTATGCTCAACCATAAGAATACGAGCATCCACACACAATCCGGTCAAATTCCAAGGACTAAGTGCTTATGAACCTTTACAAAATAAGGACAAGTTAGTTAATCGTTATCTTCCTAAGCTCACTTGTATAGCACAATTGTATGGTTAAGTAAAATTGAGGTATATTATTTTTATATATTTTTATGTTTTATGTACTAGTTCTAAAAATGGAGAAGTGAAATAATTAGGTAACTAATTTAATTTAACTAATTAACTGTGCTCTAACTAGCCCTAACACTAGCATCCATTCCCACTTGTTATACTTGGGAGAATTAACAGGGTGAGAGAGAAAACATTAATTAACTACAGAAAGCATTAAATAATTGTAAATAACATGAAGGTTAAGAGATAATCTATTCTAAATGCTGCAAGGGTTATCACAAATTTTGTCTTTAGTTCCGAACACAAGGTGTGCTTAGGTACACAATGCTCGAATAAAGATCCATTTGCTTTATGACTCCTACTGTAGGTACTTATAAATAATTCTAACTCTAATAAGGGGAAATTGCAAGAGTTTGGGTAAGGGACTAAGAGACTAAATTAACCTATTGCCAAACCAAGCGCACCTGCCTCTTATTTATAGGCAACGAGACAGGCTCTAACATCGGATGTCTGATATCGCTTGGCAAGCTCTGATATCGTGGACCTGATATTGCGGATGTGATATCATGGCCCTGATATCACATTCATCACATACTCATACATCTTTCTTTTTAATTGATAGGTCTATGTTATATTCTTCAACTGACTATCTCTTTTTAAGTTCTCCTTCCTCCCTTGCTACTTGTTTAATTAGTCTTTGCATGTGGTGGGCTATTAGTTTTAGTAATCTTCCTTAGGCATAAACCCCAAGATTTTCTTTGGTTTTGCTTTGTAATCCATCTACAATATGCTTGAGTTGTTCCCTTGGTGAAAATCCATGGTTTGGGCATCTATGAAATAGTGAATAGTATCTACCCATTGTTGCATCAAGGGTCTCATGAATTCCTTTCTTCCAAACCTAGATCTATTTTCTTAAGTTGGAAACTCGCAAATAAGTTTGATATTTATCATTGAAGAGTTTGAGCATGGTACTCCAACGTTTGATTGATTCAGGTTCTAGTGACCTATACCAGCTATTTGCCTTCTTCATAAGTCTTATGGGAAACAACTTCAACTTTTTCCAATCACTTATGACATTTTTTAGGACACAGACATTATGAA
The DNA here is from genome assembly GCA_015680685.1 of Gnetum montanum. Taxonomy (NCBI): domain Eukaryota; kingdom Viridiplantae; phylum Streptophyta; class Gnetopsida; order Gnetales; family Gnetaceae; genus Gnetum; species Gnetum montanum. The sequence goes on along the minus strand of MNCI01015910.1, from coordinate 405,710 downwards.
AAGCTTGAAGGTGATGTTGTGGATCAGCATTATAGCCACCTTTAAATCTTAGCGTGTTGTTTAGATGTAGTCATTTGATTTACACATGCTTGGTTGCGATGTGAACGGCTTCTGGATGTTGATCATACTACGAGTTTCCATCAAGTGTTCATTATCTTGATCGGGTTCATCTACTCTATTATAGTGATGCCCCCTTTTGTACTCATGTCTTTCTTCATACTCTCTTTGATCCCTATGTCTCCTTTATTTTTACTCTTCATCTTCTGAATCATAATGTCTTGAATGTTGGTCATAATGATCATGAGTCCTCCTCTCTTCACTATCATAATATCTATGCCTTGGCTTCCTCCTAACAGAGTCCTTTGATGATCATGAGGATGAGGATGAATTAGTAGGAGTATGGTGTCGAATTTTTCTCCTTTCATGGCTCTTGTATTCATCTTTGTGGGATCCTATAGATACTCTTAGCTTTGAGTTCTACTTATATCTCGATTGCCTTCCTCTTAGGTGTCTTTGCTAGGGTAGATTGCATTTGAACTTTGATAGGTTCTTCTAGTCTAATGATAATGTTTTTGAAGGCTCTTCATGATTTTGGTGGAGTTGTTCTACGATTAATGTATTAGCATTAAGTTCTTCTAAGACAATAGAGGTTTTGACCTTCTTCCCTTTGTTATGTACATGTTTGATTTCCATGGTAGCATCTCTTCTCATCTACTCCTTTATGGGTTCATAGGCCTAGTCATGTGCTTTGTCACATGGTACCCTTCCTAGATTTTGTTTAGATTCATTTCCCTTAGGGCAACTTGAAGCATGGTAAATGTTGCATGTTTTGGAGGCAAGACAATGTTTCCTTGTATGTTTCTCCATCTCATTTGAATATCCTAATGGAAGATGAAAGTAAATTTGGATGCTAAGGATCAGTGTGAGCGTAAGTGATTCTTGTTTTCATCGGCATCCCCCATTCTTCTTCATTGCTACTTCTATCATTCCACCTTCTTGTCTCTTTGGCAAGTGATGATGTATCTTTCTTTGAGGCCATGTTTACAATTTAAGACATTGGTTAAGTATTAGTAACTTTTTTGGTGTTACTAAAAACATTAAAGTTTTGACCTTAGGTTTCTGATACAACAAACTTTGGAAAATTAATTACTAAGCATACATTGGCTTGTCCTGAACAACAGTGCCAATAATGAGTGGTGGAGTAGTCCAACACCAAATCATATGAGATAAGAGTATTCAAACATAGCCTAGATGAATTCTATGGATAAGGCAATGTGATTATGCTAGCAATTCGTTCAAGTTCGAGATCGTTGTCTTCCCACGTGAAGCTAGTATAATCTATGCATATGGTTTATCTTTGAGTGAGGTGTATGATAAATGATGTTGGGTTGACCATAACTCCTAGATATGATGGTAAAGTGTAAAAATAGTGCTAAGTCTAAGGAAAATGGTAAAACAATCTACTCTAGGCTAGAGCAATGAGCATCTATTCTTGGCTTGCCATACACATCTTGGGCTCATGTAATTGTTACTAGGATTACAAAGTGAGTCCACTACCAAGCGAATCAAGTGAAGCCACTATTGGGTTATCAAACAATTACACTTAACGCTAGAAACAAATCATACTTATTCCACTTTACTATGAACAAGGAGAGTAAAGTACTTAAAAAATGTAACTAATTAAATTGGAAAAATAGTAAGAATCATGCTAAGTAAAAAAATAAGGTTAAGTGGATACTGCAATGAGGAAAACACTCTCAATCTTTATTTTCATCATGAACTGTGCCCAAGTACACTTCACTTGAATAAAGACTTTAGAAAACTACTCAACATCACATTGCTGGCATTCACTCTATCACTAAATCTGTGAAAACAAACTGCAAGAGTCTACCTAAGGTTGGAATGAAATGTTATTTGACCATGCATCCAAGTGTCTTTATAAGTTAGCACGTGTGAGTGATATTGGATATCCAACATCAATGCTTGTGCCTCGATATCGTTGCTTTGCCAAAATGTGATTTAGTAAAAAGTTATTAGCAAAGTTAAAAAACCTAAATTAAACTTTGATCAAGTTAATAAAACTCATCAACATGTTTGAAAAATAACTAACTTATAAGATAGATTGTTTTATTTAGACATTATTAAAGATTCTCACAAATTAAAGACATCATAAAGATAGTGATTATAGAAAAAGAAATGAAATTTTATAGTTTCCAAATGTTGGTGAAGATTATTATATTTTTATCATTTTGGAAAAGAAAATTTTGATGAAAAAAAAATATTTTAGATTACACTAGTAAAATTTTAGAGAACATCCATGATTTATATCTAGAATACGAAAATGGTATGCTTACCTCTATTACTTCTATTATTTCCTATATAACTGTGATATTTTTCTATGATTTGCTTGGTTTTGATACTCTTTCTAATTTAGCTATTGTTGAGAAAGCTATTTTATGTATTGATAGACATCCTTCAAAAAACAAGTACAAGGATTTAGGACTTTGGGGTCAAAAGGTTAGAAAATAAATTTTTCAGACTATCATCTATCTTACTATATTATATGGATGTGCTATTTGGGGACCTCAACTCAATTCTATACCTTGAAAAAATATTGAAAGAGTGCAAGAAAAGTTTTTCTAATGAGTTAAAGGTGAAGATGCAAATACCTTACTTAAAATTATTATGTGAATGTGATTTATTACCTTTAAAAGTAGATGCCTTGTGCCAATTTATTACTTATTGATAAGCAGTGAGGTACTCTTACATCTAACCATACAAACCGCAAGTGTTTACACATGATCCAATCAAATTCCATGGATGGGACTAGTTGTGGCATCTAGATTGCTATGCCTTGATCATAGTTCGCTATCTTCCCACTTAGACTAGTGGTAGCTTTGTCACGTATGGTTTAGTCTAGAGTAAGGCATATAATTTCTATTATTTTATATTTTATTATTCTATGATTAACAATAGGTTGAAACTCAATTTATAATTAATTTAAATAATATAATTTCTAATTAATAATCAACCACCCTAACATAATTATTCGATCCCACTTCCCATGCACATCCTGAACACATATAATGCTACTAGGTCCCAAACATTAAGCGTTGCTAGGATTACCAAGAGTCATATGCATGCTTGAAGTGATTATAATTATGTGATTAAGTAATTAACTGCATGAAAATGTAAATATTAACTAAGTACATGAAAAGTAAATTGCATGGAAAGTAAATCTAATCTAAGTCAAAGTGTTGCAATGAATAAGAATCAATCTCGATCTTATTGCCATTCATGGAATATGCCTAGGTACATTGTCAATTGAATAAGACTTCGTACAACTAGCTTAGATCCACTCTGTGGACACTCATTGATTGTTTTCTAAGATTATGGAATAAAACTACAAGAATTTGGCTACTCTATTGACAAAACTATGAAAAACTAATGTAAAACTGACCCAAAATGGTAGCCTAAATGCTATATTTATAGGCTAGAGTATATACCCTAATGTCGGATACCCAATGTTCTGGCCAGGCCTTAATGTTGTGTACCTAACATCTCAACTCTGATGTCACATACTCGACATTAGAGCAGATAGAAAATAGCAATTCATCAGATGTCAAGGCTTCAATGTTAAGGCCAGGCATATCATGACTCATCATAACCCCCTACAACTAAATGAAAACTCATCCTTGAGTTAAAAAAAATGAGGAATAAGTTCCTTATAAAATATTGGGAAGGTATGGGATTATTGACTAATATGGATACTATTGAATGACTTTGAGTGCCACATTACAGAATTTTATTCAAGTGGATGCATACAAAATGACAGAGTGACAAAAAGACTGGACAAACACTGAGGATTACAAAATTTGTAGAGGTCCTTAAAAATCTGCTGAAGATGATTGTTCTTGTTGTCACTAGTGGCATTGAACTTTTAACCTTGATTTTCATGTTGGTGCTTCTCTGGTTATGTAGAAAATTCTTGAAGGGTGAACTGAAATTTCTTCTCATTACCCCATGGATCTATTAAACATGCAATGCTTGAGCTATTATCTTGTATGTGCTATGATATGTCCATGGTCATATCCTTCATTGTCCCTCTCTTGGCTTCATTTTTGTGCTTGGAAAAAGACCTTCTTCCTTAGATGTTTCTTTTAGCATCACTTGCAGTCACCAAAGGATCAACATTAGCTATGGTAAATTTTCCTTAATAGTTAACCCTTGTTGGATCCCTTAGTTTTCATTTAAGCACAAGGTGATTATAGCATTCTATATCCAAGACTATGAGGTAACTACAATCATTAAGTTGTTCACATTATTTTGATCAATTACTATTAGTTACCATGATGTTCGAGGATAAAATGTTAGAAAATTTTCAAAAATTTTAAAGTAGGCATCCCTAGGCCCCATGATTAATAAGCATAACTCCAGAAGCACATAGGTTTTTGAATAATTGAAACCAAAGGTCTATTTCAGAAGATGACCAAGGAATATTAATGAATATGGAAATAGAAAAGTAGGAAAAATTAATGACACAAATGAGAAGTAGTTCCAAAATTATGCATAAATTTAGAAAAACCATCATTGATATTCTAGAAGACATGAAGGTTAGTTCAAAGCCATGATCAACAAAATTTATGCAAGTGGGTCCTCCCCAAAGCATGCTCTTGCCATAATGCCTTTGCATAACCACTTCTATAGATGTTTGTGGGCACCCGAGAAGTTAAATGTAGACCATGCCTTTGTTCCAAACAACACACAACTACCATGGTTAGGATGTTGCACTATACTACACAAAACCAAAAGGCTCATAATCACATGCAACAATGAGGTGAATAATGGAATGAGAAGGGATTGCAAAGATCGGGATGTAAGGTACTTGACCATGTCCACAATAGGTTCTTGTGACAAGTGTGATTAAAATGATCAACATACCTATTTGTCCAAGTTTAGACCAAGTCCATACCATGAATAGTGACCTCACATTAATGTGTTCCATCTTGCCAACCACCATGAGTGCACAACCACCTCAAAGAACAATCATCACTCCAAAAACAAAAGAAAAGAGAAGAAGGAAGGAAGGGCCTTAGTTAGAGGGGTGCCTTCAAGCATGGGTAACATGTCTTTCTAGTCCTATAACTAGTGCTTGTAGTTGATTATTGTGTCTAAGGGGTGTGCTTTGAATTCCCATAATTTTTTTTATTATTTTTTTGTTTTTCTCTTTTCCCTCTTCTTTTTTTTGTGTTTTTTTTTTGTTTTATTTTCTTGGATGGAAACCACACCATGCAAAGATAGAGCTTCCTTTTTCTTGGTCGATGGGAAAGCGATGATGCATTGTAATAGGAGTCATAAACCACATGAAGGAAGTTAAGAAAAGAACCCAAAAAATTCCCTTAAAGTCACACCCTTTGCCATTTCCACTTGGTCATTCCCTCTTTCTTCAAGATATAATGATCATTGATTAATTTTAGTTTCATAAAAGAAGAACCAAATTGTTTTCATGAAAAAGACCTTTTATTCAAATAATTAGAGGGATGGATGAGGTGGTCTCATTGCTTTACAAAATTACTTACCCAATCATCTTGATAGCATAGCACAAAAAATCCAACACATAACATTGACTTCTACATCATGACTTGGCAATTTTATTAAGAAAAACATAAAATACATTCAAAAAATAGAAAGAGCATGACTCAAGAAAAGAGAAAAATTATAAAGAAGAGAAAAATATTAAGAAATGAAAAACATATGAAGAATCAGAAAATTCCAGAACTGATAAGCAAATCAATTACTTTCATGCATCTTTGAGATAGTTTTATATTCTCATTTTCAAGCCACTAGGTGTTTTCTAGTTTAGTGGCTATTGTGTAGATTGGCTTTTTCTTACACACTTGCTCCTAAACTTTATGGTGGGCTAGTATAGGGGTTATGTTAATATTTTGAACTTCTGACCCACAACTAAACCTTTTATCATTATTGGTGATGCATGAATTCTTCTATCTCTCCACAATGATAGGTTTATCATTTATGTATTATGTTGGAGTGGTGATGGTTATTAGCTTTTTCATATGATTAGGAGACATCATTTTTGTGAGAAAGGTAGTTTCATTAGATTGGTATTTTGTTGTTTTAGGTGATGTAGTAGGTCCATGAATGTTTTGCTTTAGCTTACAACCTTTCCTCTAGAAGGGACATTTTCAAAACTTTGGTTGAGATCTACTAGCGTTATCATTTACGTGTATGTTTGTAGCAAAAGTGGCATTCTCTTGTTGATGTTGTAATGATAAAAATTCTTGTGTTATTGGAGGTGACATATGGTGGAGGTGAGTATGAGAATATTGATGATACGATGTAGGGTGAGAGATGTGAGGTCATGATCTCGTATAAGATGTTGCAGGATAATGATATTTCGAAGAGTGGTAGTAGTGATTTGAGGTAGAGGAAGTAGAACTAGTTGGTGAAACATGGTGTTAAACATAATATTCATGTGGGTTCAATTAGTAGGAAGGATATGGCTGGTTTGGTGGTGACCTCCCCCACAACTGTGCTTGTTGCCACTATAGTTGATGCAAATGTTGAGGTTGGTAATAAGTCCCACTAGGATAGTATGGTTGGTTTTGGGGTTGTCTAAAATTACAGCATGGAAGAGGAAATATCCTAGGCATGTACTTCTGTACAAACTTTGAATTTAATGCACCAAGCTGATACTCTTGTAGATGCAATAAGATCAAGCAATAACCCTTTGGATGGTCGTATAGGTAAATGTCACATCCACCATCCTCTTTAGTGGTTGAGTCTCTAGCCTCTTCTTTTATGGCCATTACCCCTTCTTGTTGAAAAGTGTTTCTAGTTGTTTCTTGGTTTTTTTCCTCCTTTTGTTGTGATCACTTGATTCGTTTTGCACTACTCTCTCCTCTATGATTTCTACGCAATTTTTAACTTTCTCATTCATCCCTTCCAACATCTTGCCAAGCTTTGCTTCAAGCTCATTGATAAAATTTTGTATTGACAAGGTTGGTTGTAAAATCATCTTATTGAGAGCTATCTCTTTTTCCTCATCATAGATATGGATGCTTTTCTTTTGCAGAGTTGGATCCTAATTATTTTCCTCTACATTCTCTCATCTACATAGCTCTCCTTCTTCTTTCATCACATGCTTGATTAACTCTTTGATCTGATGGGTTCATGGCTCATATAATTGACCTAGAGCATACATCCCAAGGGTCTCCCTTATTTCACTATGAAGCTCATGTATGATGTGAAAAAGTTTCCTTTCCTTAGAGAAACCATGGCCTAGGCATCTATGTAGTAGCAAATAGTATCTATCCAAGGCCACATCCAAGTGTTCATGATTTTCTTGCTTCCACTATTGGATTTTTCTCCTCAAGTTGTACACCCTTGCATAGGTTTGATATTTTTCATTAAAAAGTTTATGCATTGTGCACCATTGGCAAATGGAACTTGGTCCCAATGATCAATACCACAATTTTGCTTCATCAATTAGTATCCTAGGAAAGAGTTTAAGCTTTTGCCATCCACTTTCAATGTTGTATAAGAAATAGGCATCATGGAAGGCTTGTAGATGATGTTGTGGATCCGAATCATAGCCTTCCACACATATTTAGGGATATTATTTATATCAAGCCTGGGTAAGCAACTGTCCCTACAATGCTTGTGAGGTATCCTAATTGCCTTTGTGATCTCCATAAAGCTGTTAGTGGGAAATAATGGTTCATCATCATTAGACATTTTCTGATGAAAATTTCTATTTCTATTTGTTTGATTGTGATGATCTTGTCTATGCTCATTATGATGTCTTTGATTTTTCCCTTAGGTTCGATTTCTATCTTATCTTGACCTTGTAGTGGAGCTCTATCTCTACACCTATGTTCATCTTCATCAAAACTAGACATTGAAGACAAAGAGGAATATGAGGAATTGGGAGAATCACCATGGCTTCTATAATTCTCCCCTTAGTCCTTTGATTTATCTTGTCTAAGTTTAGAGAAGGTCCTAGGCCTTGAGGTCCTCCTTGTTCTAGGACTTTCTCCATCTCCTCTAGGATTATTTGCACTAGTTGAATGTAGTCTTTGGGGTGTAGTAAGGGTCTAAATGAGCATAGGGAATACCTATTTGAGTTTGTTCACTTCAATTTTCTTTGGTATATATCCTTTCATTTCTCCTACAAATGTTCTCATCATACAATGCATTACGAATCCTATGTGAAGAAAACATGGTTTTGTTTGATCATGTGTGTGACATATTAATATTTTCTAAGAGATAGATCATTAATACCTTTACAATGATCGTGTATAATATAACTAATCTAGATAATTAGCACCTTCCTTGGCAATGGTACCAATGATGAGTTACAAGGTAACCATACACCCAACCATACAAATCAAAAGTGTTCACACATGATCAAGTCAAATTCCATGGATGGAACTAGTTGTGGCATATAGATTGCTATGTCTTGATCATAGTTCGTTGTCTTCTCACTTGGACTAGTGGTAGCTTTGTCATGTATGGTTTAGTCCAAAGTGAGACATATGATTTTTATTATTTTATATTTTATTTTTCTACAATTAACAATAGGTTGAAACTCAATTTGTAATCAATTCAACTAATCTAATTGCTACTTAATAATCAACTACCCTAACATAAGTATTCGATCCCACTTCTCGTGCACATCCTAAATACATATAACATTGTTGGTTTCCAAACATTAAGCATTGCTAGGATTACTAGGAGTCATACGCTTGCTCGAAGCAATTGTACTTATGTGCATAATTAATTAACATGCATGAAAATGTAAATATTAACTAAGTACATGAAAAGTAAATTTCATGGAAAGTAAATCTAATCTAAGTCAAAGTGCTACAATGAATAAGAATAAATCTCGATCTCATTGCCATTCATGGAATATGTCCAGGTACATTGCCAATTGAATAAGACTTCGTACAACTGACTCAGATCCATTTTGTGGGCACTCATTGATTGTTCTCTAAGATTATGAAATAAAACTGCAAGAATTCAGCTACTCTATTGACAAAACTATGAAAAACTAATCCAAAATAGTAGCCCATATGCTATATTTATAGGCTAGAGTATATACCCTAATGTCAGGTACTTGACATCATAGCCAGGCCCTAACGTTGCATACCTGACATTGTAGCTCCAATGTTGTGTACCTGATGTTGGAGCAGATAGAAAATAGTGATTCATTAGATGTCAAGGCTCCGATGGTAAGGCTAGGTAAATCATGAATCATCACATATCCTTATAGCTTACATATTTGAAGGAAAGAAAAATTTTCTAAAGTAATTCTTAAGGATTCATAAGACTATGATTGGTATTTTCAGGGAAGACAATGGTTAAGAAAATAAATTATCTCTTGGAATAACATGCAACATAATCCTAAGCATATTCACCTGCTATTCAAATAGAAGGCACTAACATAGATATGGTTTCATGTAGAAGGTAAGAAAAAATTTTATTTACATCACATTAGATCTAATAAACTAGATGAAAAAGCTCATTATCTCTTAGTTGCTATTCCAATCAAGTATTAAAATACTATTAGCAAATTTTGCTTAAATTTTCATCATTTTCGAATTGAAAGTGCAAGATGAATTCAACTTCCCTAAGAAGAATGAATTTGTAGGTTTTGCAAGTTAGTAGCCCTTGAATATGAGTTACATGTATTTTCTATTTTCTCCTGTGACAACCCATTTGAGATAGCATTATAATGTTATGATGAGTTATTGTCATCTACCTACGTCGATATGATCTCATAGACATGATCCCATCGATGTGATCTCGTTAATGTGAGCTCATTGATAGATGGTTTGCTGCGTTGATGCGTACACGTCAATGTAGTGTCTTATCTTGCCTATAAATACATGCTCACTAGTCATATTTATGGCATTTGTTCATTAGTTGCTAGCCAAACTCGCATTTTTATCTTCTTAGAGTTAGAATATTTTCTAAGTGCCCACAATAGGAGTGAGAAGTGTACAAATTTTTATTTGAGCACTAATATACTTGAGTACCTCGGTATGAATGACAATAAAGGTGAGCTTTCTTTAGAAATCTTGTAGCACTTGGACTTAGCATAATGTTTACTTAATGCATTTGTTATTTATGTAGTTTAATTTAATGCATTTAATTAATTAATTAACTTCAAATAATTAATACACATAAGTACAACCATCTCAAGCATACAATTAACGCTTGGTAATCCTAGTAGCACTTAATGCTTGGTAACCCAGTAGCATTGTAATGTGTTTAGGATGTGTATAGTAGATGGGAATGTATGCTTATGTTAGTATTAGCTAAGCATTAGTTAGTTATTAGATTAATTAAATATTTAATTACTTAATTTTTAGCACTTAGGCGAATTAAATGAAAAGCATAAAAGTGATAAAAATCATATGCCTTAGTTACACTTAACTATACCTTTGTAATTCACAAGTGAAATTGAGAAGACAATGATCACATCCATTAGATTCACTACCTAGATCCAGTGTACTTAGAGAGCTAAAGTCTACAAAATTTGACTAGATAACTTAGTGAATGCTAGTGATTTGTATTGTTGGGTGTAGGGACTACTCACTCCTTATCATTAGCACCATTGTCAAGGACTTTAGCTAGCTATGTGTGCTATCTAGGACAATCGTGAAATCACTAAATAATCATCGTAATGGTATTAATGATTTATCTTTTTGGAAATAGTAGTATTTTAATTCTCACACACATTATCAATTGAAAGCATGTCTCCTTCAGAAAGGACCAAAAATGCATCATATGATGAGAACATTATTAGGATAAATAATAGGATCTATATTTAAGAAAGTTGGAGTGAATCACTAAATGTAGGGGATTCATATGCTTATTTAAACCCTTACTAGATCCAAAGACTATGTTCAATTGATGTAAACAACCCTAGGGAGGATGGAACTAGCCTTAGAACAAGGAGGACCTCAAGGCCTAGGACCTCCTCTAAATTTAGAAAGGATATACCAAGGGACCATAGGGAGAACTATAGGAGCCATGATGATTCTCCCAATTCACCATCTTCCTCTTTCTCTTCAATGTCTAGTTCTGACGAAGATGAACATAGGTATAGAAATAAAAATACACTAAGGGGTTAAGATGGAAATAGCAGTAGAAATCAAAAGTAAGATAAAAGACATCAAAATGAGCATAGGCGATACCATCATTACCAGACAAATAGAAATGACAATTATTTCAATGACATGTCTAATGAAAATGAACCCTTACTGGTAACTAGGAGCATGAAACAAATCTAGGAAGCACTTAGAATACCTCATAGGCATCAAAGGGAAAGCTGCATCAAATGATTAGATATGAAAAACATTTCTAGATTTGAGGGTAGCTATAATTCTAATCCACAACATCATCTACAAGCCTTCTATGAAGCCTGCACCTTACAGAACATCGAAAGTAAATGGAAAAATATTAAGATCTTCCCTAGAACACTCATAGAAGAAGTTGAGAGTTGGTATAGATCATTGGAGCTAGATTCAATCCATTGGTGGTCTACAATGCTTGAGCTTTTTTAACAAAAATATCAAACCTATGAGAGAGTGTCCAATATGAAAAAACTAATCCAAGGATTAAAGCAAGGAAATCATGAATCCTTGGATGTGGCCTTAGACAGATACTATTCTTTACTACATAGATGTCTAGGTCCTGAATTTTCATAGGAGTAGCTTCTCCACATCATAGATGGGCTTCATAACCAAATAAGGAAGACCCTTGGGATCTATGCCCAAGGATGACTATCTGAATTGAGAGCCCATCAAATACAAAGGCTAGTGGAATATGTGGTGAAAGAAGAAGAAGAGCTATGTAAAAGGGAGAGTGTTGAGGAATATAACCAAGATTCAAATCTTCAAACAAGAGAGGTCCATATGTATGATAAGGAAAAAGAAGAAGCTCTTGATGTGTTGATTTCACAACAAACCTTGCCAATACAAAAGGCTATCACTGAGATCAAAGCAAGGCTAGATAAGATGTGGGAGTTGATGAATGAAAAAGTTACAACCTACTTAGAAACAATAGGGGAGAATGTAGTGTAAAAAAAATTAAATGATCAAAACAAAAAGAAAAAAAAGAATAATGAAATAGGTAGGAAAACTTATCAATAAAAAGGGAAAATGGCTATAGTAGAAGAGGTTATAGACTCAAGTACAAAAGAGGATGATGGATGTGACATATACCAATATGACCATCCAAAGGGCTATTGCCTAGTTACGTTACATCTACATGAGTATGGAACTTTTTCTTTGAATCCCAAGTTCATGCAAAAGAAAATGCTTAGTAAATTACCTTACTCACAAGGTAATTATAGACAGCCCTACAACCAATTGAACTATTTGAATAGTACTTCTTATCAACCTCAAAATTACTATCAATTACAATGGAAAAACCCATAATCATGAGGGATGCCACCATCAAACTAGTACTATCCTTATTACTAGTCAAATTCATATAGATATTATGTTCAATAATCTATTTCCCCAACTAGTTCTACTTCCTCTACATCAAATCACTACTACACCCTCCTGAATATCATCAACCTGCAACATCTCTTATGGGATCACCATCTCGCACCTCTTATCCTTCAACACATCCTCACTACTCTTATACTTCCCTTCATCATATACCACCATCAACAATGTAGGAAGAATTGGAATTGCAACCTTAATAGAAGAATTCCACTTATGCTATGATCATACATGGAAATGACCGTGTTAGGAGATCTCCACAGAAATCTAAAAAAGGTTCCTTTTTTAGGACAGTTCCCATTGATGTGAATAAGACACATAGATCTATTAGCTCATCAAAACTAGCACAAGGCCAATCTGGTGCAACACCCTTTCTTGTTGAAATAATGTTTTCCAATCCTATGCAAGAGTCAACAATTGTCACCATCCCAACACAAAATGTAAAAGATAAACCTATCATTGAGAAGAGATAGAACAACCCATGCATCACTAGTAATAACAAAGCGTGCAATTGTGGGCTAAAGGTTTAAAGTGTTCACTCAATTCCTACACAAGCCCATAGCAAACATAGGGAGTAAGAGGGTGTGCAAAACTAGGTCCAAAAAATAGCCACTAAACCAAAGGACACCAATGGTTCACAAATTAGAATGACGAACTATTCGAACAATGCATGGAAACATATAATCCAATTAGTAGTTCTTGTCCCAAACATGAACTTAGTCATGGGGGAGATGCCCCATTTTGAATGAAGAACTAATAAGTGCTTTTTTTACACTATTTTTAGTACATTTTTCTCTTTCTTAAATATTTTACACTTTCTTCTATATCTTACTTTATTTGGGTTGGATTTTTTTATGCTTTTCTTATGTTTTGTTTTTCTTTCATTATTGTTACTAGGACTAAGTGCAATTATAGCTATTAATTGATGGTGGTTTGTACTATAATGTTATTTAATTGTGAATGTTTGGATTCTATATTTGAATTTTGGTGTTGATAACTAAGACATGGTTTCTTTTTCATGATAATAGGCAGTGAGTCCACATCATCCACCCATCCACAAAATTCTATGGTGTTCCCTTATTTTGGAAATATGTAATCCCTTCTTAAATAAAACCTTTAAAAAACTTGTGACCTTGGTAGTTTCCAAATTTGGGAAGGATTAAATGGATAGACAAGGATGTGACTTCAAGGGAATTTGATGCTCTTTATACTTACCTATCCTCTTGAGTGCATAAGTGTTTTCATGGATTTCTCATCATTCCATTGTTTATTAATAACCTGAAGATAAGTATTTGCATGGTGTGGTTCCCATCTAAAAAAAACACACAATAATCAGAATTCAAACCACATCCCTTAGACAAAATAATAGGCTACAAGCATTAGTTATGGGACTAGAAAGACATGTTACCCATGCCTAAAGGTCCCCTCTAACTAAGGCTCATATCACTTCATGCTTCTTTTTTCTTCTCTTTTAGGGATGATGATTAATCTATGGGAATATTCTTGTGCCTTGAGAGGATGGAATTGTCTTCTAGTATTAATGCCAAGTCACTAAAAGTGATTGGTTTTAATTCAGAGTAAGGATGGATGTTATCAGGTCATATTAATTACAAAATCCACAAGGAACATCACGTGACCACTATACAGGACTCTATTCCACTCTCCACCTCATTCATCTATGCTTTTCATATCTCACCTTATTGCCTCTTTTCATTTTTTATTCAATGTCTTAGTTTGATGCATCAAAATTCCTAGATATTTTTTGTGGTGATTTGGTCCTTAACTAACCATAACCATTAGTCATCCATGGGGCCCATGGATTCCTTGGTTTGAGGGCATGCAACGGCATAAAGAGCATAAGCCTACTATGGAGAGGATCCACTTGCATGCCCCTTGGTTTAGCTAGTTAAGTTCCTCATTTCTTAGGCATTTTTGCATTCAAATCTTTTGTGCTCCATGTTAGCTATGTCCAATTGTGCACTTCTTCATGGCATTTCTCCATCATTCTCCCAATAGAACCTCCATTTTTGTGAAATATCTAGCCCTCTTCATGCATTTCATTGTGTTCTAGGCTTCTTGGGATTTATTTGGACTCCAATTTTGTGTTAATACTCTTCATTTTTTCCCTTATTTTCAAAGAGAAAAATTATATTTTTCTATTGCATTAATAGGATCCCATCAATGTAGTTGATCATATCGATAGGATCCCATCGATGTAGGAAAAAAATTCTATAAATAGCATCCAATACTTAGCAAATTTTTTTCATTTGCTCTCAAATGGGAAAGGAATTTTTGCAATTTTCAGAGCCTAAAACCTTCCAAAGCCCATATATTTTAAATCACTTGTTTGATTAACCTTGTTTTTTGTTCTTGCAACTATAGGAGTTGAACTCTACATTGTGGGGCCACAAAACTTAGGTTGTTTATGAAAAAATTTTCGAATCTTTTTCTAATTCCCACATGGTTTAACTAATAAAATATATTAAAATCACTCAGAGTTAAACCTTTCCAAAAAAATTTGGTAGACATTAAAATGAAATAATAATAAACTAATATGAGAATAATCAAACCTGTCATGATCACAACTTAGTCAAGTTTAACTAATCCAAAGAGATAAGGTACTCAAAGTGTTATAAAGTTACACACCAAATGCTAATCCTTGATCATGTTGTGATTACAGATGGCACCAAAACCTAAGCATTCACAAGAAGGAGAATCATATCAATTGAGGAACAAGTGGATCAGAACTAAAAGGGACCAACAATAACAACCCTAAGAGTAGGTAGTTGAAATCCATACAATCGGACCTCTTTAGAAAGATCCTAAAGTGGAATATGTCCATCAGATTCTCCAAGTTGAAATGGAGCAATCCCACTAGGATGAGGCACCAAGAACAAGGCCAAGCCTTGAGGTCACATTGATGGATGCCTACCTTAGGCAAATTCAATCTAGGGATATCCAACATTCAGTTCTTTAAGAATTGAACTTTGGTACCTTCTTAGACATTGCCCCAGAAGATGTCAGAACACAACTACAAAGCTTTCCCATGTGGCTCGTCATAACTTTTAGCAGGGAGTGGTACATGGAAGAGACATATCTCTTTTGAAATAATAGGTAGGCTGAAGCCACTGTAAAAATCAAGGACATCAAGGTGTCATACTTAGTGGAGGTCATACCTCAAGCCCTTGGTTTACCTAAAACTAGAAACAATCTAGTAGAGATCTCTATACAAGCATACCCAAAGGTTAAAATGGAGTGGATCCAACAATGCTACGAAGGAGACCACAAGAAGTATGCACACTCACAATAGAAAAATGTTCCTATTTCAAGATAGTGGCCTACCACCTCAATCTGACAATGAGGTTGAGCAAGGTGACAATGTTTTCTACCCATGCATGCATTGCTCTAAGCGAGAAATTCCCTATGAACCTTCCATACTTGATCTATCTTAAGATAGAGATGTGGTTCAAAAAAAAGAGTGTGGGAGGAAGGCATTTCCCTTTCCATGCCTCATCAAAAAATTGTGCAAAAGGGGAGGAATAGCTTGCTATTCCAATGACATACTTATACATGCTTTTGTTACCTCTTGGGTGAAAAGGATGAAGGATATGGTTCCTACTGTGATCAAGGAAGAGGAGCAACCACCACCACCACCCATACATGAAACAACACTAGAGGCTCATGTTGCTAAAGAGAATATGCAAAAGCTCTATGAGAAACTCTTGTAGTAGCAGCAATCAGGCCCAAGTGGTGATCCATATATCTATCGATCAACCCTTAATCACTTGAATGAGGCAACTCTTACTATAAGCTAGTTGGAGGGCATGATGCTAACTTTCTCTATCCAAAGAATGCAAATGACTACGTGCTTAAATCCTAGTGCCCAAGAGGTAACGGTGTCCATTCCAAGATAGCAGCAATTTCCAGAGATCTCTGGAAATGCTACTACCTTCTTGGTGTGCCTAAAGGAGGGAGATGGAGCAACCATTCTAGTGATTCAGAACTATGGTTGAAAATGGTAGCTTAGGTGGTAGTTGACAAAGTGGGTGAAGTCCTTGATGTCCCTATGGTGTTTGTGCTAGATAGTGCTATGCTTAAAGATGTGCACATGTCTGCAAGAATGGCCAGTGGGAGATTTAGTGTAGCCCAACACAAGGAATTATTGGAATGACTGGTGGGAACTTGAAAACCAATTCCAAAGGTCTTTGACCTTTTAGATAACATCACTACTACCTAATCAATAATTTTGGAGACAAGGGGCAAGTGCATCATTGCAGAGACTCAACTTGAAATAGCCAAAGCTAAGAATCAGTGCTTGGCTACAGAAGTTGCAAAACATAGAGCCCAGCTTGCTAATTTCATAATACTTAATCAAGTTATAACCAAGGATGAATCTTTTTAATAGCTTTAGGCCAAACTTCAAGAGGATGAGTACGCTAAGGGGTCAACAATCCTTGACTAGTCCTTAGCAAATGCCACTATCTACAACATCTAGAAGGACTTGTCAGAGGTTTACTAGGAGAACACCATTCTAACCAAGGATAATCATCACATACAAAATGTTAAGCTCTATTAAGAGTAAATGGTTGAGTACATTAGAAAATAGCAAGAGAAGCTTACTAAGGTAACCATGGATTTGAGGAGGTTGGTAGCCAAAAATTGTAATCTCTTGATGGAGAAGGTCCATGCCCTTCATCATAAATCTACAATTGAGATCATGACTTGGAAGAATGAGACCCTTAAATTTGAAAGGGTTAAGAACCACTATAGGGACTTAGTTGGCTTGTAAAAGGAATTAATAAAAAGGAGATTAAACTGGTGAAGGCAAATGTGAATGAGGTCCTCTAGTAGCTCCAACAAGGAGGTGACATATGGCAGTCTATCTTTGATGGGCTAAACACATACAACAAGGTAGAAATCTACATCAAGGAGCTATAGATCAAGGAGATGATAGAATACATGGAGATCACCAACCTCTGATATGCAAACTTGGTAATGCTAACTGCTAGAAGGACATGGTCAGATTTGGAGAAACATGTGACAAGCTCATACCTATTATACAAGGTCAAGTTCAAGCATCACAAGAAGAAAAAGTAGAAAAGTGAAATGATAAATTCTAAACTTGATGTTCTAAGGTAGCACTTCATTTATCAGAGATCAACAACTAAGAACCTAGCCCAAAGGATGAATCACTATCAGGAACTGCACGGTGCAGTAAAAGCATTCAATATGAAACACAAAAAATTCGTAGCCTAGTTTATTAATGTGAAGGAGCTATTCCTTGCAATGCCTTGTCTATGGGATGTTTTCATACTGGCCCACATTGGTGATGCTATGTGGACCATGTACAATCCTCAAAGTAAGGAGGAGAAGATGAAAGCATTGCTGGATGCTTTCCATCTTCCACTAGTAGTCACAATTGCAGTTGAATAGCCACAACCATAGCCTTAACAACAACAATTGCATGCACCAGAAGTAGGATAAGGTCCTTTAACACTATAAGAACCTCTGATGCCTGGGACCGATTGATTCTCTTCCTTGTCTTCAAGCCACTAGAGGAGTTGTGCTATTAGTTTTTGTCATGACGTTCAATTTTTTTTGTCATGAATACCAAATTTTGTAAAGATTGTAAATTTGTACATTTGGGCACTTA
Source organism: Gnetum montanum (assembly GCA_015680685.1). Classification (NCBI taxonomy): domain Eukaryota; kingdom Viridiplantae; phylum Streptophyta; class Gnetopsida; order Gnetales; family Gnetaceae; genus Gnetum; species Gnetum montanum. Next base: position 387,518 of record MNCI01015910.1, on the reverse strand, counting down.
GTGTTTATTTAAGGTAGTTTGTGTATCAGTTACTTAGTTAATGATCCCATACCTTCCAAAAATTTTGTAAGACACTTGTTTCTCATATGAGTTTTCATTTAATCATGGGGGGTATGATGAGAAGTGCTAAGGAGTATAACTAAGATTCTTCTATCAGAAAAAGGAAGATCCAATTCTTTGATAATAAGGGGAAGACACCACTTGATGAAGTGGTGTAGTGAAAAACCTTACCAATTCAAAAATATGTATCTAAAATTTTGGCTAAGGTTGACAAAATGTGGAAATCTTTGGATAAAAAATTTCAAACTACTCTAAAAATTGCAAAAGAATCCAAAAAGCAAGGTGATGATCATGATCACAGGAGAAGAAAGGAAGATGAATGTGCCTACCAATGGGGTAAGTGTAAAGCTACTACAATAGAAGAGGTTGTGGAGTCAAAATCAGATGATGATAGTCGGTGTGACATCTACCAATATGAACATTGCAAGGGATGTTACCTTATTGTGTCACACTTACAAGAATCTGGGGTGTATGCTTTGAATCCTAAACTAGCAAGAAGGTAAGCACCTAGAAGTTCTTTTTATCCTCAAGGTAACCCAAGGTAGTTCCAAGAATAAAAACAAGCTTATTATCCAAGTGGAACTCCACCACAGCCGTATGAGTAGTACCATTAGTGGTAGCACCCATCATCATTTGGAATGCCACGACCAAGGTACCAGTACCCTTACCAACAACTTGATTCTTATGGGTATTATGTTTAGCAACCCATGTCTCTGCATGACTCTTCCAGTCATGCTTCCTTCTAACATCACTACTACCCTCTAGAGTACTATGGAACTCATTCTCCATCTCCTAGAGGGGAATCCCCATATCTTTATCATCCTCCTCATCCTTCACCCTCAACCCAATTACCACCTACTCCATCAATGTAGGGTGAAATTCCTACACAACCATAGTAATGTAACACTACCATGGCTATTAACTTACAATAAATTCCTTAGCTAAGTGGTTCAAAAATTAGATTCCATAAAAGACCATTCTTTCAAACCAATAGTCCTACAGATCCCTCATCAACTCATACAATTGGTCATCCTATGTCTCCTTCATCCTCTACATCCATTCCATTTGAGAGCCCTTCAAACCAAATGCATTCCAAGATCTACATAGTCATGTTAACCCATGTTTTATTTGATTGGATCAAGATTGGTAACCTTTCTAGGAAAAGGATTAATCATAGTAGTCCTCTCATCTACTTCTAGATTGCTAGAAAAGAGCCATACAAGGCTCTTCTTAATTTAGGTTCTGGTGTCAACTTGATTTCTCATGAAATGTACGGCACCTAGAACCTACTTGCTCTCAAGAAGAGCAACATCCATTTAGAATTGACAAATTAGTCCATCACTATTTCCTTGGGATTAGTGGAGGACATTGTGACCACTATCTATGGATGGTCGTATCCTATTGATTTCCCAATGATCAAGGTTGAAAATTGCAAAGGGGGCTTCCTAATCATTATAGCAAGGACTTAGTTGAACACTGTTGATGCATGAATGGATGTCAAATATCTTTCCACGGAAATTTTTAAGGAAAGTGCATTTGGAAAGATCAAGAAGAAGAGAGTTCCATACATCATATACAATAATACCTAGTGCAAATATGTGCAGAAACTCTAGTTTATTAAAAGCACATAAATCAAAGCATGCAAATAATGTGTTCAAACTCTATTCTATCAAAAGCACATCAATCAAAGCCTATAGAAAATGTGGAGATGAATCTAAAATCCAAAAATTCCTATATACAACAACCACAAAATAGGAGAAAACCTAGTGGCTAGCAGTTGATTCTAAAAGAAGCACACTTTGCATAGAACCTGTTGAGAGCCTAACTTATGCCTATGTTGAAGGCATGGATGAATTGGAGAAAGTTCATCGGTAACTCTTTGATGATGACCCTAATGATACTAATTGGGAAGAGTTGGAAATCATTGACAGTTTTAAACAAGAGCCCTTAGAGTTGAAAACTCTACATACCAGCATGGAATATGCATTTCTAAAAAATGGCAAGCCAATGATAATCAATGCCAATCTTGCTCTTGAGTAGAAAAGAATGCTATTGAAGGTGATTAACAAATGGTCAATGGTCTTTACTTGGTCAAATCTTGAACTCACAGGGATTGATCCTCGAATATGCTAGCATCACATCTATATTGATTCGACTATGAAGCCAAAGAGGAACCTGAAGTAGTGGATAAATTCCAAATTAAAGCAGATCTTCAAAGAGGAAATTGAACAACTCCTCAAGATGGGGTTCATCTATCCAATTGTGGATAGCAAGTGGGTTAGGCCACTTGTGATTATGCCAAAGAAAGATGACAAGTGATAAGTCTATATTAATTTTAGGTTATTAAACATGGTAACCTACAAAGATCATTTTCCATTACCATTTGTGGACTAGGTATTGGACACTATATCTGGGCATTGCTATTATAGCTTTCTAGATGCTCACCAATTCGTTTGCTCTTGTGAATGCTATCAATGAGATGGTGTGATGACTACTTGAATGGAAAAACCTTAGTAGTGGATCCAACCATTGGAACCCTTCAGCATTTGGTGCATATAATTTATGGGTTCCATCACATCCATGTCAAATGAAAAGGTGTACATAATAGTTGCTATTGACTATTGTATGAAATGGGTAGAAGCAGCAGATGTCATTGACTGTACATCTTCCACTACTAGATTTGTGCACTAATTTATGACAATCATACTCATTTTATAGGTGCTACTTTTCACAAGCTTATGTAACACTTAGGGGTTAAACATAAACTAATAACACCCTACCACCTCCAAGAAAATGCTCAAGAAGAGGTTACCAATAGGAAGATCACTAAGATCTTAACGTAAACAATTAGCAAATATATGACAGACTAGAGCACAAAACTCAACAATGCCTTGGGCATGCCACTCAACATGAAAAATTCCTATAGGCTACTCTCCCTATGAGTTGGTGTATGGAAAATTGGCAACTCTTCCAATTCAATCCAAGCTCCATACACTTTCAACAACCTGTGACCTAGACCTTAACCTAGGCCTAGCACAAAAAGAGAGATTGATCATCCTCAACATGCTAGATGAAAATTGATTAGTAGCCCTATCTTTAAATGAAGCACATAAGGCATTCAACAAAGAATACCATGATCTTAGAATATGAAAGGTAAAATTTAAACCTAGAGACAAGGTCCTCTACTAGAACCCTTCACATGTACCTCAACAAACTAAATTTCAAACATTGTGGCAAGGACCTTATATCATCTATGAAACCTTTCCTTCCGGGGCCATGTTAATTAACAAACTTGGAAGCCTAAACAAAAAGCAATTAGTCAACATGCAACAACCTAAACCTTTCTATGAGCCTAAGCAAGCTAGTGCCATCAACACCTCATCGGATGGACAACCATGCTGAATCTTTTGGATCTCTCCCTTTCAACTCAGTCATTGGGGAGACTTCCATCCATGCTAATCATTAAAATTTATCCCTAATTTATTTACTTTTTTATTTTACACCTTTTTTTTGTTTTGCACTTTCTTTGTTTTTAAATCTTTTTATTTTACACTTTATTATTTCTCCATTTTTTTTGTTTTACAACATCATTAGTATGTTTTATTTTTCTTCAATATTTTACACCTTATTTTACATTTTACTTTATTTTGGTGTGAATTTTTCTTGTTTTCTAATAAAGTGATTTATTGCCAACATGACACTATGATGTTGTAGATGTTTACTAATGGTGGTTTGTACCTAATGTTCTTGGTTGCTGATGAGCCATGATATCGAGGTCATGATATTACATCTGCGATATTAGATATGTGATATTAGAGCCTTCCAAGCAATATCGGACATCCGATATTGTGGCCTATTTTGTCACCTATAAATAAGAGGTGGGCGTACTTGTCTTGGGAATAGTTAGTTCATTAATCTTAGTCCCTTACTTGAAATCTTGCCTTTTCCCCTTCTCAGAGTTAGAATTATTTTTGAGTGCCTGCAGTAGGAGTTATAAAGCGAATGAATCCTTATTTGAGCATTGTGTACTTGAGGACACTTTGTGGCTAAAAATAAAGACAAACTTTGTGATAAACCTTGTAGCATTCAAAATAGCTTATTTAATGCTTTTCTTATTTAATTAATGTTCTCTCTCTCACCTTGTTAACTCTCCCAAGTAAGCACACTCAATACGACCACTTAGAGCATGCGTGGAACACTTGGTAATCCAGTAACGATTAGCATTTGGTAATCCTAGTAGTGTTGCACTGGTTTAGGATGTGGACAACAAGTGAGAATAGATGCTGGTGTTAGAATTAGTTAGAGCATAGTTGATTAGTTAAATTAAAGTGGTTACTTAATTAGTTCACTTCTTCCTTTGTAGCACTGGGACATAAAACATAAAAATATATAAAAATCATATACCTCAAGTTTACTTAACCATACAATCGCACTATACAAGTAAGCTTGGGAAGACAACTATTGACTAACCTATCTGGGTTTTGTAAAGGCGCATAAGCACTTGGCCCTTGGAATTCGACTGGATTGTGTGTATACACTCGTATTCGTATGGTTGAGCGTAGGGATACCTCACTGCTCATCATTGCCACTGTTGCTAGGGACTTTTTTGGTTGTGTGCTAGCTAGAACTTAGGATTTTGGTACTGATAGACACAAAGGATTTGAAAAAGGAATACAAACACATGACAAAGATGGACATTCCAATTGTAACTGGGATCAAGGCTGCAACCACTGAAGAGAAGTAAGCAGGCATCATCATGTTGACAGTCCTCCTTCTTCTTCACCTTCATCATCTTCTTCACCCTCTCCTTCAGGATCTGGACGTAGTCGCAAGGAAAAAGACCCTAAGGATAATGGTAAGCGAAATAGGAATCATAAAAAAAGTAGCTAAGAAAGGGGATAAGGGCATTCTAGAGAAACTCATCATAAGATGAGGGAGAGTAGGGAAAAACATAGGCATGTAAAATTCCATAGACAGTACGATCATGATGAACCCCTACTCACTACTCAAAGTATGCTAGATATGACTAAGGCTATTAGAATCCCAATGAGGCACCAAAAAGATAGTAGGATCAAAATATTGGAGATGAATGATATCCCACAATTTGAAGGGGGATACAACATTGATTCTCAAAATCATTTGCAAGCATTTCATGATGCATGTGCCTTGCAAAACATAGAAAATGAGTGGAAAAAACTCAAGTTGTTTCCATGGACACTAATCAAGGAAGTGGAAAACTGGTACTGTTCCTTAGAACCAGAATCTATTCGCCAATGGAGTACCATGTTAGAACTATTCAATGATAAGTATTAGATGTACTCATGAGTGTCCAATCTACGAAAGCAAATCCAAGGATGGAAACAAGGTCATGAACCATTGGATGCTGCCATGGGCCAATATTATGCACTATTGCATCATTGCCCATGCCATGGTTGCTCGCAAAGGGAACAACTGTGCCATCTTGTAGATGGGCTTAGGTACGAAACACGAAGAACCCTTGGGACTTATGCCCAAGGAAGGCTATCTAAGCTTAGGGCCCATCAAGTACAAAGGTTGTTAGAGCAAGTTGCTAAAGAGTAACATGAGTTAAGGAAAAGAGAGAGTGAAGAAGAATATAATAGAGATCCTTCCCTCCAAAAGAAGGGAGTTAGAATTTGTGAGGATGAAGAAGAGTTACCACTTGAAGAGATGGTGAATAGGAAAACCTTGTCCATTCAAAAACTTGCATCAGAAGTATCGACAAAGGTGGACCAAATGTGGGACTCCTAGATAATAGATTTCAAATAGTTCTCAAAATAGTAGAGGAGTCTAGAGAGGAAGGTAGTGGTCGAGAAAGGAGAAAAAAGAGAGAAGTTAAATATGCATGTAACAAAGGTAAGGGCAAAGTTTCCATGATCGAAGAGGTTGTTGATTCGGATATAGACAATGAAGGTGTATGTGAGATATGCTAATATGACCATCCTAAGTGATTTTTCCCTATAATCTCACATCTACAGGAGTCTAGGGTGTATGCACTCAATCCACGATTAAATAGAAGGCAAACACCCTGAAGGTTACCTTACCCCTAAGGTAACCCAAGGTAGTTCCACCAACCCTTGATGTATTATCCAAGTGGAACTCCACCACAAAAAAATGAGTAGTATCAATAGTGGCAACATCCACACTCATTGGGAATGCCACCACCATGTCAATAGTATCCTTACCATTAACCAGACCTGTATGGATACTATGTGCAATAGCCAATCTCTCCACGTGACTCTCCTAGTCACGTTGCTCCCCAAGCGCACTACCAAACCCATGAGCATTATAGAACTCCTTCTTCTAGGGGTGATGTTCCACAAACATACTATCCTTCTCATCCAGCTACATCTCTTCCACCCTTAACTCCATTACCACCTACTCCAGCCATGCAAGGTGAGCTCCCTATCCAACTGTAGCAATGTAATGCTACAAGGGCTGTTAATCCTCACCCTACTGTTCATTCAAAAAATTGCAAAAGAAGAGACCTTTCTTTAGGGCCAACAGTCCAACCAAGTCCTCGCAGTCATGAGTGACTAACTCTCCAAAGGCCTCACCATCATAAAAAACTTCGGAACTCCCTTAAAATCAAAGGCCACATTCAATGCACATGATCATGTTGATGCATGTCATTACCGATTGGATTAAGGTTGGCCATCTCCTCAAGAAAATCTCCAATCTTGGGAGTCCTCTTATATATTTACAAATTGCAGGGAATGAACCATGCAAAGCTCTTTTGGATTCATGTTCTGGTGTCAACTTAATCTCTTAAGAAATGTACAAAGCTTGAAACCTATCTCCACTAAAAAAAAGTAACATTTGTTTAGAGCTGGCCGACCAGTCCATCATTGTTCCATTAGGATTGGTGGAGGACATTGTTACCACTATTTGTGGATGGTCATATCCAGCCGACTTCCTAGTGATTCAAGTCAACAACTGTAAGGGGGACTTCCCAATCATAATGGGAAGAGCATGGCTAAGCATAATCGATGCACACCTAGGAATATGTAATCTTTCCATAGAGATATCAAAGGAAAATACATTTAGAAAGATCAAGAAAAAGAAAGTTTCGTGAATCACATACAGTGACACAAGGTGTAGTTGTGTGCAGAATTCCTGGTTTGTACAATGTTTAACATTTCCTACATGCAACCATTGTGCACAAGTATCTAACATACAAAGATGCCTATATGTAGTAGCCATAAGATAGGAGGACACCCAATGGCTAACTGCTAACCAAGAGGGCAACTCAACTATATGCATGGAACCAACTAAGGGTTTGACTTGCGCTTACATCAATAGCATAGATACATTAGAGCAAGCCCATCGCCAACTTCCAAGTTTTGACATTGAAAGTATCAAATGGGGGAAGTTGGAAATCCCTAACAACTTTAAGCAAGAGCCCTTGGAGTTAAAACCATTGCCTATTGGTATGGAGTACACATTTCTCAAAAATGAAAATTCGGTAATTATTAATGCTAGGCTCTCTTCTCAACAAAAAGAGAGACTATTAAAAATGGTGAAAAAATGGTCGAAAGCCTTCACTTGTTCATATCCTGAACTAACCGGAATAGACCCTAGGATATGCCAACATAGGATTTACACTGATCCCTCCATGAAGCCTCAACAACAACCACAAAGGTGATTGAACCTAAGTCTTAGACACCATTGCAGGGCATCACTACTATAGTTTTTTGGATGGATACAATGGATACAACCAAATCCAAATAGCACCAAAAGACCAAGCCAAGACCATGTTCACAAGTCATTGGGGGACATTTTCATACAAAAAGATGCTATTTGGCTTGTGCAATGCTCTTGCAACATTTCAATGTTTGGTTCTAAGTATCTTCCAGTAGCAAATAGGAAATGGTGTGAAGGTCTTCATGGACAACTTCTCCACCTATGGAGCAAACTTTGATCAAGCCTTGGACCGATTAGGGCAAGTACTAAAGTGGTGTATTGAAACCAATTTAAGGCTCCACTAGCAAAAAAAGCCATTTAATGGTTCATGAAGGCATAGTATTAGGGAATAAGATTTCACAAACAGGGATAGAGGTAGACCCTGAAAAGATTAAAGTCATCTAAGGAATCATGCATCAACCTAAAACTGTAAAAGACATTCGATCATTCCTTGGACACATTGGCTATCATAGAGAACTTTTCAAGGGTTGCAAAACCATTGGTTTAACTAACTAAAAAGGATGTATTTTTCAAATGGACTAGAGAATGTGAGTTAGCTTTTCAAACTTTAAAATAGACGCTTGTAGAAACACCTATTCTACAAGCTCCTGATTGGTCTAGACCATTCCACATCATGACTGATGCGTCCAACTATGCTTTAGGAGCTATACTTACACAATTGGATGATCAAAAACATCCTTATTACATCCACTATGCAAATAGGAGTATTGTTGGTGCACAACTCAACTACACGACAACGGAAAAGGAATTAATGATTGTGGTGTTTGCACTAGATAAGTTCAAGCACTATGTATTGGACTATAAGGTATTTGTACACATAGACCATAGTGCAATTCAGTTCCTACTAAATAAACCAATGGTGAGCCCTCACATAATATGATGGCTCATAATATAAGAAGAGTTCAATCTTACAATGATTGATTGTAAAGGCACCAAGAACATTATTGCTGATCATTTATCTTGGTTAAAATGGGACAACAAAGAGGATGAATATCCGCTTTTTGATTGCTTTTCTGATGAATATCTCTTTGTAGGTGCAGTAAATATCAATTAACCATGGAAAAAAAATTGGTATAGTAGCATTCTTACCTATCTCTTTACACAACAAACACCACAAGAGTTGGATGCTAAAAAGAAACAACAATTTCTTCACCGAGCCAAATATTTCATGGAAATCAATAGATACCTTTATAAGGTATGTTCCAATGGCTTGGTCCGATGGTATGTTCCTGATGTAGATCAATTATGAGTTCTCCAAGATGCTCATGAGGGCCCTTGTCGGGTTCATTATGCTGGGAGACAAACAACCATTAAAATCTTGCTTATAGGATATTATTGGCCTACATTGTTTCAAGATACTCATCATTTCGTCCAATCTTGTGAGCGCTTCCAACATGATGGGGGAATGATTGCTAGGATGGAGGGTCCACAAAAATGGATTCAACTTTTAGAATCCTTTGACATATGGGGAACTAATTTTATGGGGACTATTACACCAATGTCCAATGGAAACACCTACATTATTATTGTTGTTGACTATTTTACAAAATGGAAAGAAACAACCACTGTTACGGATTGTACATCATCTACCACTGCATAATTTATTCAACAAAAAATCGTTAATAGATTTGGTATGCCTTGTGCATTTATTTTTAACAATGGCACACATTTTACAGGTGTAACTTTTCGAAAGTTGATGTAATGCTTAGGAGTTGAACACAAACTAACCATGCAATACCATCCTCAAGCAAATGGTCAGGCCAAAGTAACTAATAGGGAGATTACGAAAATATTGACAAGAATCATTAGCAAATATAGGCAAGACTAGAGCACCAAACTAAATGATTCTCTTTGGGAATACTGCTCCACATGGAAACTCCCTATAGGCTACTCTCCCTATGAGTTAGTGTATGGAAAACTCCTAATTCTTTCTATTCAAGAAGAACTCCATACACTATCTACGGCATGTGACCTTAACCTTGACCTTAATCTAGCACAAAAAGAACGGTTAATGAACCTTAACCTACTAGATGAGAACCGATTAGTCACCCTATCATCTAATGAATTGCACAAGGCTTTTAATAAATGACATCATGACCTGAAAATTAGAAAAGTTAAGTACCAATTGGGAGATAAGGTTCTTTATTGGAACCCCACACACATGCGACAATGCACTAAATCTCAAACGATGTGGAAAGGACCTTATATTATTCATGCAACTTTTCCTTCAGGAGACATGATAATTTACAAACCTGAGAGCCTGAATAAGAAATTGTTGGTCAACATCCAACAAACCAAACCTTTCCATGAGCCTCAAACAGCCAGTATCCGTACTACCTCTATTGGTAGACAACCCTACTCACTATTTCGGATCTCCTCCCTCCAACTCAGTCATGGGGAAGATCGCCACCATTGCTAACCATTTGAAGCCCTTAGTTCCTTTTGTATTTTTGGTTTTACACATTTTTTTGTTTTATAGATATTTTCAATTTTACTTATTTTTGTTTTTGTTTTATACCATCATTCACAATTTTACTATTTCTTTGTTTGATTTACTTTCATTCGACATATAATAAGTGCTCATGATGGTGAGTTGGACTATAATAATGTGGATTGCTAATGTTTAGTTTTTACCTTTGATTTTCAATGTTGATACTAAGATATGGTTCTTTTGATAAAACAGGTAATGAGTCCACATCTTCCATTCATCCATTCAATGCTATGGTCCCCTTTGGCTTTGGAACTGTATTGTCCTTTTTTTCTAAGAAAAACTTATTAATGAAGTGGTGACTTGGTATTCTTCAAATCAAGGAAGGATTCAATGGTTGAAAATGGTGTGACCTCAAGGGAATTTGACACATTTGTGTTGGCTATTCTCTTGGGTATTTCGATTTTTTTCATGGGTTTTCTGCCATTCCACTATTGACCAAATATCAGGAAGCTAAATGAATCTAAATAAGTCTTTTCATGGTGTGATTCTCAAGAAAAAAAACTAGTGGGAATTCAAAGCACACCCCTTATACATAATAAAGAAACATGGGCTACAAACACTGGTTATGGCATTGGAAAGACATGTTACCCATGCCTAAAGGTTCACTCTAACTAAGGCCCTTTCTTACTTCCTACTTCCGTATCTTTCTCTCCTTGGAATGGTGGTGACTCGATGGATGCATTCTTGTTGCTTCATGAGGATGGGTTGGTCAAATGTGTTGATGAAAGGTCACAGGATGTGGTTCATGAGTCCAAACTTGGGATGAATTTTATTCAATCACCTTAACCATGTAATACACAAGGGACTTTACACAACCTTACTCTTAGGATTCCATTCCATTTCCTCCTCCCCTTCCATATTTCTTTACATATTCCACCTCATTGCTGGTTTTATGATTATTCTATGTCTTGGTTGATGCATTGTTAGTCTTCGGTAAACTCTTGTGGGTAAGTTTTTAACCTTTGTTTCCATATGTCATTCCAAGAGCCTACGGAGTCTTTGGTTTGTAGGTTTGTCAGGGCATAAAAGGCATGAGCCTGCTTTGGGAAGGACCCACTGGCATTCCTTTTCGGTGCAATTGTTAAGTTATTTCCCTTAAACATTCTTTGTAATCAACCATTTCTTGTTTCATCCCCATCCATGACATCCACCCTATCGCTACCAGAGGTTTGCTCTTAGTTGTGGGGGCCTTAACACAAATTTTTCCATTCAATTACTTATCACCCCGCTACATCTTAGGTAGTTATCAGTTAAAAACCTCTAACCCAGTATTTGCCATACCCATAACCTAGCCAATGCACTTATATCGAGGCAACATATCAACTGCATTGTGGCTTATCTATCCTTGCTAATTCATGACTATGTTGTGTGTGCATATGGCAATTACACGAATAATGGACTGGGATAGGAGGAAGCACTCAGGATGGACTGGAGCTAGAGCATTTATGCAAGGAACAAGTTTGGTCATGTGGCTATGGATGAACAATGGAGTGCACATTTCTAGCATTGGCAGCAACATGCCTCATTTTCTTTTCTCTCTCTCTTTCTCTTCAAGCTTTCGGATGAGGGTCTGGATGTCATCTATGTACAGTGTTCACTACAAAGGGCGTAAACACCAATGTTGTAATATGTTTGTTGATTTGTTCACTGGGAACTTTGAGTCTGTTATTCCATGTTGCTGTCAATTCTCATTCAGTCAATAATCCCATACCTTCCCAATATTTTGTAAGAAACTCAAGGACGAGTTTTCATTTAGTCATGGGGGTATGATGAGCTGCGATATTCGGGCTGCAATATTGCATCCACGATATTGGGTACTCAATATTGAAGCCTTCTAAGTAATATCAGACATCCGATATCGAGGCCTGTCTTGTTACCTATAAATAAGAGGCATGCACACTTGGTTTGGCAATAGTTAGTTCATTAATCTTAGTCCCTTACTCGAACTCTTACCTTTTTCCCTTCTTAGAGTTAGAATTATTTCTAAGTGCCCACAGTAGGAGCCATAAAATGAACGGATCCTTATTCGAGCATTGTGTACCTGAGCACACCTTGTGGCCAAAAATAAAGACGAACTTTGTGATAAACCTTGCAACATTTAGAATAGCTTATTTAATGTTATTTATAGTTATTTAATGTTCTCTCTCTCACCTTGTTAGCTCTCCCAAGTAAGCACACTTAGTACGACCACTTCGAGCATGCGTGAAACACTTGGTAACCCAGTAACGATTAGCGTTTGGTAATCCCAGTACTATTTCACTGGTTCAGGATGTGGATAACAAGTGAGAATAGATGCTGGTGTTAGGACTAGTTAGAGCATAGTCAATTAGTTAACTTAAATTGGTTACTTAATTAGTTCACTTCTCCCTTTATAGCACTAGGACATAAAACATAAAAATATATAAAAATCATATACCTCAAGTTTACTTAACCATACAATTGCGCTATACAAGTAAGCTTGGGAAGACAACAATTGACTAACTTATTTGGGTTTTGTAAAGGTGCATAAGCACTTGGTCCTTGGAAGTCGATTGGATCATGCATGTACACTCGTATTCATATGGTTGAGCGTAGGGATACCTCACCACTCATCAATTGCTAATGTTTGGTTTCTGTTTTTGAATTTTGATGACTAATAACTAAGACAAAGTTTCTTTTTCATGGAATAGGTACTGAGTCCATGTCATTAACTCATTCATTAACTCTATGGGTTTTCTTATTTTGAAAGTATGAGATTCCTTTTATATTCATAAAAACTTAACCAACTTATGACCTTGGTAGTTTCCAAAATCGGGAAAGATCCAAAAGGTTTGAAAAGGATGTGACTTCAAGGGGATTCATTACTCTTTTTAACTTTCTACTTACTTGAGTGCTTGAGTGTTTTTCATGGATTTCTCACCGTTCCATGTCAACCAATAACAAGAAGTTAAATAAGTCTTTGCATGGTGTGGTTTCCATCCAAAAATCCATAGAAATATAAAATCCATAAAAAAATGACAATGTGAATTCAAAGCACATTTCTTAGACATAATAAATGGGCTCCAAGCACTAGTTATGGGACTATGAAGACATGTTACCAATGCCTAAAGGTCCCCTCTAGCTCAAGCCCTTTCTCACTTCCTACTTCTCTTTTCTTCTTAAATTAGGAATGGTGTTTCATCTATTGGAGCATTCTTGTGTCTAGAGGGGATGGACTAGTCTTAGTATGGTGATGCAAAGTCATTAAAGGTGGTTGATTTTTGTTTAAAATAAGGATGGATTTTATCTAGTCATCTAACCACATAATCCATAAGGGACTTCATGTGACCATGATTTGGAACTTCATTTCATTTTCTCTCATCCATCAGTGCTTTCCATTTTTCACCTCACTAGTAGTTTCCATGTCTTCTATTGATGTACTAAAATTCTTAGGTAGATTCTTCTAAATTTATTCTTTAGCTTTTCCTAACCATTAATCAATTGTGGGGCCCATGGACTCCTTGGGTTGAGGTTATGCAAGCACAAAAAGGGCATGAGCCTACTATGGGGTGGATCCACTTGCATAGCAATTGGTTGGGCCAATTAAGTCTCTTAACCTTAGGAATTTTTGTAATCATTTGTATTTCCCATCAGTTGCATCCAACTATGTGCTCCTTAAGGCATTTCTTCTATAAAATTGCATTCTCCCATCAATTCCTCCATTTTTGTGACCTATCAAACCCTCTTTATGCATTTCATCGTGTTCTTGGCTTCATGGGCTTCCACAAGACTTTAATTTGACATAAAAACTCATATTTCTTAACCTTTTATAACATCAACAAGGGTCAATAGATGCATTGATGTATCCTCATATATGCTAGTCTTTGCATTAATGTGGTCAAGTCGATGTGGCCCCATCGATGCATGGTAAAAATACTATAAATAGGGTGAAATACTTAGCAATTTTTGCCATTTTGCTTCAAACAAGAGGGGAGTTTTTGTAATTTTTCAGATTCCCAAACTTTCTAGAGCCCATATCTTTTACACTTCTTGTTCAATTTTAGTCATTTTTCAGTCTTGGAGGTATGCTCTACATCATGGGTGCCACAAACCTTAGGTTTTTGACAAAAAAAAATTTAGAATTTTGCTAACTCTCCCATGGGTTTAAGAATAAAATAATATTAAATCATAAACATATGAAAGTTAAACTCCACCAAAAAACTCTGGTAACCTATTTAATTATATAATAAAAAATGTTATTAAAATAATCAGACTAACAATGATCATAGCTTAGCCAAGTGTAACTACCCTAAGAGATAAGGTATTCCAAATGTTTCAAAGTTACACATTAAGTGCTAATGCTTGGTCATGTTGTGATTACAGATGGCACCTAGACTGAAACACCCACAAGAAGGAGGACCATCCCAACCAATGGAAATATGACCTAGAACTACAAGGGGCCAATAAGAATAACCCCAGGAGAGAAAGCCAAAACTCATGCCACAGGACCTCTTCATGAGGACCCCGAAGTGGAATCTATTCATTAGATTCTAGAAGAAGCATAAACAAAGCAGTCTCATTAAGATGAGGCATCAAGTTCTGTTCCTAGACTTGAAGTTACCTTGACCTATGCCTACATTGTTCAAATCAAGCCTAGGGATGTTCAACATTCGATTCTCCAAGAACTAAACTATGGTTGTTCCTAGAGTTTGCTTGAGAGGAAGTCAAAGATCAATTGCAAATCTCTCCTTTGTGGCCAATCATCACTTGCAATGGGGAGTGGTACATGGGAGAGACCTACCTCTTTTGGAATAACCGACAGCCAAGTGCCACAAGACATTTGTGTGTCCTACTCAATGGAAGCAATTTCATAGGCTCTCAACTTACTTGATACTAGTACTAGCTTGGTAGAGATCTCAACTCAGGAATACCGTGAGGTAAAGAAGGAGTGGACCTAGTGATATTATGGAGTGGACCAAAAATAGTATGGTGCACTCACTATGGAAGAATGTGTGTATTTCAAGATAGTGGCTCATCACCTCAATCTAACATTGAGGCCCAGTAAGGTAACTCCCTTTTCTACTCATGTGTGTTCTTCTCTGAGTGGAAATTTCCCCATCAACCTTCCATAGCTAATCTATCTAAAGATAGAGAAGTAGTTCAATGAGAATAAATGTGGAACAAAGGTCCTACCCTTTCCCTGCCTCATCAAAAAATTGTGCAAAAGGGTAGGAATAGTTTGCTACATCAATGATGCAATTAGACATGCTCCTTCTACCTCATGGGTAGAAATGATAAAAGACAAGATCCCTTTCACAACCAAGAAAGAGGAGCAACAACCACCACTTCCACCACCCACTCAAGAAATAACTTCAAAGTCCCATACTACCCTTTAATGAATGTGGGAGATCTAAGAATAGCTCTTGCGTAAGCAAGAGTAGTGAGTAGGAACGAGTGGTGGTGATCCATCTATGTATCATCTAGTGGTGAGTCACCTCAACAAAGTGGCTCAAACCATTAGCTAGATGGAGGGATGTGGGTTAATTTTCTTACCCCAAAGAATGTAGCTATCTCCAAAAATTGAATCTTAGTGCTTGAGAGGTAATAGTATCTCTCTTACAATAGCAGTATTTCCTAGAAATATTTAGAAATGCTACTACTTTCTTAATGCATCTAGAGGAGGGTGAGGAGGTAACTGTCTTGGTGATGCAACACCATGGGTGAGAGACAACAATAGAGGTGGTTGCTGATAGAATTTTTGAGGCATTGAATGCACCTATGGAATTTGTACCAAACATTTTTTCACTTAGAGATGTGCAGATGTTTGTAGGAATAGTTAGTGGTAAATTGAGTGTAACCTAGCACAAGGAGTTACTACACCGATTGGTGGAAAGTAGGAAACTGATTTTGGATGTCTTTGACCTTCTACATACAATCACTACAATCTAGTTAGATCTGTTGAAAGTAAGTAGCAAATGCATTATCATGGAGGGGAAACTCAAAATATCTTGAGCTCAAAACAAACACTTTGCTATGGAGGTTGCTGAACTAAGAGCCTGTCTTACTAATCCTACATTTCTCAACCCTACACTGACCCATGCTAAAGCTTTTTAATAACTTTAGAATAAGATAAAGAAGGTTCAAGATGCAAAGGAGACAACAATCATTGATCAATCTTTGGCGGATGCCACAATGTATAATATTCAAAAGGCCTTAAACTAGACTTGTCAGGAGAATGCAACTTTCATCATAGAAAATCATCGCTTATGAAATGTTGATGGGAACAAGCAACAAATGCAAGATTTCATCCATTAACTGTAGGAGTAGCTAGCCAGAGTGAACACAAAACTAAGAAGATTAGTAGCCAAAAATAGAAATCTCTTTATGGAGGAAGTCTAGGCTCTTCATAAAAAATCTGTAATA
Organism: Gnetum montanum; assembly: GCA_015680685.1. Lineage (NCBI taxonomy): Eukaryota > Viridiplantae > Streptophyta > Gnetopsida > Gnetales > Gnetaceae > Gnetum > Gnetum montanum. Next base: position 370,864 of record MNCI01015910.1, on the reverse strand, counting down.
AAGGTAGCTGCCTGGTAAAATGAAACTCAAAAATCACTACAGAGTTTAGGTTTGTCTATAAAAAGAAATCAATAAAAAACATATTTAGATGGCAAAGGTAAACGTTAATCAGGCCCTCCAGCAACTCAAGGAAGTAGGTGATGTTTGGTAGCCTATCTTTGATGGGCTCAATGACTACAACAAGGTGGAAAGGAGATGGTAGAGTACATGGACCTTGCCATGCTTCATTATGCAAGTCTGGTGATGCTTACTACTATATGGCCACAGTCTAAATTGGAGAAATAGGTGGCTAATTCATATTTTTTGTACAAAGCAAAGTTCAAGCATCACAAAGACACCAAGTGGAAGCTTGAGGTGGTAAATACAAAACTTAATGTCCTCAGGTAGCACTTCACCGATCAATGATCTACATCTGAGAACATGAATAGAAGAATGATTAACTAAGTGATATAGAATGTAGTAAAGGAGTTTGATGTTAAATGCATACTTTTCATTGCTTCGGTTTGTTAATAGGAAGGAGGTATTCTAGGAAATGCCTTGTCCTTGGGATGTTCCCACACTAGCCCACATTTGCAATGCAACATGGACCATGAATGATCCTAAGAGTAATGAGGAGAAGATAAAGGCACTGTTAGACATCTTTCATCTTCCACCAGATGTTGTAGCTACTATTGGACAATCACAAGTGGCTTAACCACCATGTGCACCTGAAACAAGAGAAGGTCCTTCAAAGCCTCAAGAACCTCCACCACCTAGGATTATTTGAACTTCTTTCTTGTCTTCACACCATCAAAGGAATTGTATTTTTCATTTTTGTCTTGGTGTTCAATTTTATTGTCTTGAACACCAAAATTTTGTAATGATTATAAATCCATACACTTGGAAACTTATTGTTTATTTGTGTTTGTGTATGTCAGTAGTTAGTTAATAATCCCATACCTTCCCAAAATTTTATAACTTATTCCAAGAACAAGTTTTTATTTAGTCATAGGGGTATGATGAGTTGTGCCATGGCTTATGTCAACAAGGCCTCGTTGATGTGGTCTCATTGATGTGACTCCATTAACATGACCACGTCGGTGTATGATTTGATGCATTGATGTGACCTCGTTAATGCAGTGCCTACTTTTACCTATAAATACACGTTCACCTTCCGTGTTTATGACATCTTTTGTCATAGTTTTAGTGGAGCTCTTGTAGTTCTGTTGCTTAAAACCTAGAATATTTTTCAAAGTGCTTGCAGTAAGAGTCAAAGAATGTATGGGTCTTTATTCAAGCATTGTTGTACTTAAGCATGGTAGTATGTGTGACAATAAAGACACGCTTTCTAATAAACCTTGCAACACTTTGAAATAGATTAATTATTTCCTTTATGCATTTAGTATTTTATGCAATTTTCTTTAATTATTTGAGTAATTAAATAATTAATCATGAAATAAATTAAGCTAAATTAGACTAGATGAAATAGTGATAAATTAAGCACATAAGTATGACCACTTCGAGCATACGGTTGATGCTTGGTAATCCCAGTAACGCTTAACATTTGGTAACTCAGTAACATTAAACATGTTTCGGATGTGTACGACAAGTGGGAATAGATGCTTATGCTAGGATTAGTTAGATATTACCTAGTTATATTAAATTAGCAATTAAATATCTTTAATTCTCTTTTCTTTATTCTTAGGTGACTTAGAACATGAAACATAAAAAATGATAAAAATCATATGCCTCAATTGCACCTAACCATACCTTTGCATTAGTGTAATTGGGGAGACAAAAATTGCAATGGTTAGTTTCACTTCCTAAAGACCAGTATACTTAGAAGGCTATAAGTCCACAGAACTTAGCTAGATCGCATGTGAATGCTTAGTGATTTGTATGGTTTAGCGTAGGGTCTACTCACTGCTCATCACTTGGTTTAAGTGTCAAATTCTCTATGGCATTAATGCCTTTAAAAATTTAATATTTTTAATCTTTTGCAAAGTTTGGATAAAACATAAACTATTCAAAATTTTAATAATGATCTTTTTTCTAATGGATCAATGACCATTAAGTTTTTTCATTCTAAACCAAGCGTGCTTATACTATTATTAGTTTAAATATGAGTATTTGGCTAAGATTCAATTATCTATGGAGTATCAACCATGATGTGTAATTATGGAAGTAGTTGTAGATTTAATTTTTCTCTCTTCAATTTATTTTCTAGTAGATTTGATTTATCTAGAGTTTTCCTATGGGGGATTCTAAATTTCTCCTAAATTCTTTAACAAATATTTAAAGTTTTTGTTTTTTTATTGATGTGAAAATTTTTATTGATTCTTAGAATACAAATTTATGAGCTAGTGAGTAAATTTAAGATGCCTTGTTCACTTAAAATTGATACAACTAAGATCCCTAATTTTATTCTCTCTAATGATATATAGACGTCACTAGTTGCTAATCTCACATCATGATACATGTTCATTTAAAATTTTGTTTACCTACTTTGTAATTGAAGTTTTACTTCATAGTTAAATGATGTGATGCAAAAGTATAATATTAAAGTCATTTATGCTAAGTAATATTCTTAATTTTTTTATCTTATTAGATTAGAAAATACTTTGATGGTGTAGTGTGCCCTAGATAGAGGGTCATTTATACATAAGCATGGAATTAATGTTGATCATTTGTAAGTGGACTCTAGGTTTTTATATCCAATCTAAAGAATGTTCTAAAGTTTCATGTTTTGCCAAGTTATTTAATCTTCCATTGTATTTTCAAAAAGCCAAATTTTTCTTAGTCTTATTAAGCATACGAAATCTATTTTCATAGCATTTGATTCTTGTAGACATTTTTTTGTTGAAATCAATATTCTTAACCATAAAATGAAAGTGGTATTAAAAACATGTGGGAAGACTTATATTCAACCAATTATATATTATAATTTGTGTAATTCTTGCAATTTTCATTGAGAAGAACATTTTTTTAATGCTTGTCCTTTTCTATCGAAGAAAAAAGATGTTGTGGAGAAGAAAAAACATACTGAACTTGAGAATAGGAAAAAAAACAATATAAAGTTGAAGATATGAAAAATTAAATTAATGTCAATGATAGAATGATCAAATGACAATGAAGAAATTAGAGAAGATAAACTTCTTGGAATGTTTTTACTTATACTACAAGAATAATTAATCAATTCAAAAAAAAAACTCATAAGAAATTTTTTTTCTAATTTGACCAAAACAATGTTAATCTAAACATCAAAGCTAATGTAGAAAAAAAAGTTCACTCAAAGATCAAAACTAACATATAACCTATAGCTTTAGGATCATATTCATATAGGTGCATCCCTTAGAAGTAAACTTAAAAGATGTTTGAATTCAATGCTCACTTTTTATTAAGTGTACTTGATAGATTGTGGGAGTGCTTATAACTCTTACTTTCTTTAGTAACTAAATTTAAAAATGAGACCCTTAAAGCTAAGTTATGAGAATCATGTCTTATTAAGTTGTTTATTACCTACATGTTGTTTTATGGTGCTACCCTTGAAATTGACTTGATGCCATAGCATTTTTCTTTGGGTTGCATTTATTTAAAATGACTTGGCATAATTTTTAGTTATCTTCATAGTTTGGTGATCCATGTTAAGTTATGATGAGATAACTCAATATGAGGGATTCATCATGTACTATAAAGGATTTGAGTAAGCCAGCTATTGAAATGTTATGTTCATTCTTTCTCATATCCAACCATGATTCATTATGACTATATGTAGAGATCATAACAATGGTAAAAAGCTAGAGTTCCTTCCTTATCTTTTATTTATTAATGATGATAATAATAATTATCATTTTAATATTCCTTGTCTAAAACTACCAAGTGTATCATGATTAAATTTATTAACATATGTATTGATGGTTTATAAGAAAATACCTTGATCTATTCATGTCTCTTGATAGAATTTTGAAACATTGAATTAAAATTCTTTAGGTATGTTTCTAAAGACTTATAGTATTAGGTTTACATTTTATTTAAAATAATAGTGATCATTATGCATTTTACATACATAGGTTTTAATATATATGTATTCATAATATATATATATATATATTTAACATAATATATAACCTTGTTTTAAAATTTAATAAAAATGTGGAGCACTTAACACTTTTAGGATAAGTTCTTTGTTGGTTTGGTTGGGCTTGATGTTGTCATCAACATCACCCATAAGTCGGGCCTCTATCTACATGTTCATCACCAAAGCAAAATTAGATAAATGTAAAAAAATATTTGGCATGGTAGTTAACTCTTGCATTATAAAGCTCATTGGCACAATTGTTCAACATAGCTCTTCCATTTCCTCCCATTTTTATGTCAAAACTCTAAAATAAGCAAATGAATAGGGAATAGGTGTATCCCAAGCAAAAAAATGGAAAGAATTGGAACATGTTGGCGATAAACTTAGATTCTTATTCTATCCTTCTCCATTGATTATTTTGTGCAATTAGTACTATGAAAAAAGAAAAGAAAAGGGCTCTGAGAGAAAGAGTGTGATTTTGTGCTTCTATGCCTTTCCACGGTGGTTTAACAGATGTTTATGATCATGATTTGTTTTGGGTTATTCTTGAGCTCTACTATGAATAAAAATGGAGACTTGTTGCACTAGTGCTTTTCTTCCTCTTTCCTTCTTTTGATATTTTTTCTTTTTGTGAATCCTTGAATTATATGCCTTTTCTTTAATCCTACCAACTAATCCAAGGTAAAATGAAAGAGCAAAAAAAATGTCGTAGCTTCAAGAAACCTTTAACATGTTTTTTTTTTCTTTTTACTTTATGTTGCATCAGTTAACTCTATTATTGTTGTGATGCATAATTTTTGATATTCTATGACAAAGTACTTGTCAAAAAATGAAGGATCAACTTTTCAACCATTCATGAAAAATGATGAATGGATGTTTCCAAGAAGAACATGAAACATGACCTCCTCCATGGTAAATGCTAGGTCAGTGTCTCTTAGATAAAGGTAAAATTCCAACCTCATTAGAGTAGAGATTGCCTAGTTTTGACAACCTACAAAATAAATGTAGATAAGATTATTAGTTACTTGTAGTTAATTTGGATTGATGCATGGAAACGTCCATGAGGTAGTCAAGAGAGATATAAATGGAAGTCACTAATTTTCCTCTACCTATTAAATGTTTTCATACACATCACTTAGATCTAGATCCCTCAAAGGGAATCAACTCATTAAATAGAAAGAGAAGAGGGTGGGGAATCCTAGTTTGCAATCATATATTCCCTACTTAAAGCAGAACAAAGAATTCTTATATTATACTCTTGCTACACTAACAAAAATACTATTTATTGGTTGTTAACCCTCACAAAATTCTTAGATGGCATCCAAGGTAGAGAGCTTGGCTATAAGCATAACTATGCTAATAATAGTGTATTTGGTCATAGGTCTTATGAGTGTATTTTTTTGGTTAATTAGAGGAATATTTGTTATGAATATGGGGCTTGAAGCATCAAAATCATTTTTTCCAGACTTCTAACTTAACTAATACAAGCATAAATGTCATTTTATGACTCAACTCTGCTAGGCAAAGTTTTCAATAGGGTAAACATGTTGGTTTATTAGTTTTCATCTTATCTTAATTTTGGGCTTTAAAAATCAATGTATTTATATCCAATACTATTTTTCATGATAATATTTTATTTTCTTCCTAGATTCAAATATAGAATTTATGATTTTATAGTCAATTTTGTTTCATAAATACACTAATTTTCTTCTATTCTTACTTGCATAGGTGGCAAGTATGAAGAAAAAAAAAGGAGCTTCAAATAACAAAGGAAATATGGATGATCTCTACTCTATCATACTTGGTGAAAGAAATCATGCATGATGGACAAGTAGAAGGAAATGTGATCACTTCTTCTTCTTCTTGTAAAAGGAAAAGAGGAAATAGAAGGAGGAGAGGATCCTATAAAAGGCATTCTTAACTTCAAGAGGTGGCATCAACAAGTAAGAAGATAAAGACTTCTTATTATTTTTCTTATTCCTTTCCTTCTCCTATTTCATTCTTACCATCTTTCTCATCCTCTATCCCTCTATTCTATCCTTTCCTAAATCCACCTACAGCTCCCTCAAATTGACTTGAGAAAAAATCCATTAAGGTGAAGTTATAAAGAAGGTTGGAGAGGTGATGAGCAGCAAGCAATCCCAATGCCCAACCATACGAATCACTTGTGTTCACTAAGTGATTCGGTCAAATTCCATAGACTTTAGCTTTCTAAGTACACTGGGTCTAGGTAGTGACTCTAATAAAGATCCATATGCTTCTCAACTCCTACTACAAGGTACTTATAAAATATTCTAACTCTAGGAAAATAAAATTGTAAGAGTTTGGCTAACAACTAATGATTATATGTCATAAATGTAGACGGTGCACACATTTATATAGGCAACACAAGACACTACATCGACCTGTACATGTTGATGTAGCAAACCATGTGTCGATGTGATTGTGTCGATGAGATCTTGTTGATGTGGTTAATCCATGAAGAGTCATCATATCACCACAACTGAATGAAAACTCATCCTCGAGTGAATCAAAGAAGAAACAAGTCTCTTACAAATTTTGGGAAGGTATAGGATTATTGACTAACTAACACACAAACTAACTCAACTGACACTAAGTACCCAAGTATACAGAGTTGTAATTTTTACAAAATCTGGTGTTCATGACAATAACAAAATTGAACACCATTACAAAAACTAACATGACAACTCCTCTAGCAACTTGAAGATAAGGAGAAAACTCAAATGGTGCTCGGCAATGAAGGTTCTTGAGATGCTAAAGAACCTTCTCCTATCTCTAGTGCACATGGCTATTGTGGTTGAGGATATGGTTATGGTTGTCTGGCTATAGCTATGACTACTAGTAAAAGGTAGAAAGCATCCAATAATGCTTTTATCTTCTCCTCCTTACTTTGGAGATCATACATCATCCACGTAGCATCATCAATGTGGGCCAATATCAAAATATCCCATGAATAGGGCATTGCAAGAAACATCTCCTTCACATTGACAAACCAAACTATGAATTGTTTACATTCAACATTGGATGCCTTGACAACATTCTATAGTTTCTAGTAGTCATTCATCCTATGGGCTAGGTTATGGGCTAGACTTATAATGTCATAGATGCTACATCACGCATACATTGTAGTATCCCTATCGATGCATGTTAGTTAGTTGCTATGTCATAGTTGCTATGTTCCATCTACAATGTCATAGATGCTATGTCACATCTATTTGAAAAAATTAATTTTTTGTTAGCTACAATATCATGTATCTAGTATCAGAGTTGCGATATTGCATATCCAATATCAAAGCATAAGCTATGACATTAGATATCTAATATTTTGGGATACGTGCGTACCTATAAATACAACACTTGGATGTATGATCTGCATAAGTTTCATTCCACCCTTAGGTAGATCCTTACAATTTATTTTTAATAGTTTTAGTGATAGAGTAAATGTCTACAGTGTGGTTCTGAGTAGTTGTATGAAATCTTTATTTAAGAAAAGTGTACTTAGGCACAGTTCATGTCTAAAAATAAAGATTGAGATTGCTTTTCATCATTGCAACATCCATGTAGTTTTACTATTCTACTTCGCATAGTTTTTACTCTTTTCTTTGTTTAATCATTTACATTTCCAAGTATTTTACTTTACTTGTTCATTGGTAAAGCAAAATGAATATGACTAGTTTTGAGCATTTAAGTGTAATTATTTTTTAGTTTCAGTAGTGTTATAGCTTGGTTAACCCAGTAGCATAATGCTTGGTAATCCAATAATGGTTACATGAGATCAAGATGTGTATGATAAGCAAGGACCAGATGCACATCACTCTAGGCTAGAGTAGATTTACCTTACTATCATTACTTTGACTTATGACTAAATTTCATTCCCCATTATGTTTATCGCCATGAGTAATTAGGGCCAAACAAAATCAATTATCATATGCCTCACTTTGGACTAAATTATACATGACAAAGCTACCACTAGCCCAAGTGGGAAGACAATGTCCTGGGATCAACGCTTAACAATCTAGATGCCACAACTAGTTCCATCCACAGAATCCAACCAAATTATGCATGAACACTTATGATTTGTATGGTTGGACGTAGGGGTACCTACCACTCATCATTGGTGTCATTGCCAGGGATAATGCTAGTTATCTAGATTAGATAGATTATAAAAGATCATTGTGAAAGTATTAACAATTTGGCTTTTAGAAAATATTAATATTTTATGTCACACACGTCATCAAATAAAATCATGTCTTCTTTACATAGAGTCAAGAATGCATCATATGATGAAAACACTACTAGAAGAAATGATAGGATCTATACTAAGGAAAACTAGAGTAAGCAACCACAAGTACTGGTTTCCTATGCTCATTTAGATCCTTACTACACTCAAAGACTATTCAACTCATGCAAATAATTCTAAAGGAGATGGAGTAAGTCCTAGAACAAGGAGGGCCTCAAGGCCTAAGACCTCCTCCAAACCTAGAAGAGATACATTAATGGACCAAAGAGGAAAATATAGTAGCCATGTTAATTCTCTTAATTCTCCATCTATCTCTTCCTCTTCAAGATCTAGATTTGATGAGTAGAGATAGAGCTCCACTAACGGGTCAAGATGAAGATAGAAATAGAAATAGACAAGATCATCAAAGTGAGCATAGATGAGATCATCATAATTAGATAAATAGAAATGAAAATCATCACCACATCATGTCTAATAATAATGAACCCTTGTTGGCTATTAGGAGCATGACATAGATAACAGAGGTAGTTAGAATACCCCACAAGCATCAAAGGGAAATTTGCGTCAAAAGGCTTGATATGAATAACATTCTTAAATATATAGGAGGCTATAACTCTGATCCACAACATCACTTACAAGCCTTCCATGATGCATGCGCCTTTCAAAACATTAAGAGTCAGTAGCAAAAGCTTAAGCTCTTTTCTAGGATACTAGTAGATGAAGCTAAATGTTTGTATAGATTGTTGGAACTAGATTCAATCCATCGATGGTCCATAATGTTAGAACTCTTCAACAAGAAATACCAAACCTATGTGAGAGTGTCCAACTTGAGAAAACAAATCCAGGGATCGAGGTAAGAAAATCATGAATCCTTGGCTATGGCCCTAGATAGATACTATTCACTACTACATAGATTTCCAGGCCATGATTTCTCTAACAAATAGTAGCTTTTCCACATCATAAATGGGATTCATAACCAAATGAGAGAGACCCTTGGGATTTATGCCCAAGGTTGGTTATCCAAATTAAAACCCCATCAAATATAAAGGCTAGTTGAGCAAGCGGAAAAAGAAGGAGAGCTATGAAAATGAGAGAATGTAGAGGAATATAACTAGGATCCAACTCTTCAAAAGAATAGGATCCATATCTATGATGAAGAAAAAGAGGTCAATATTGATGAGGTGACTTCACAATAAACCTTGCCAATACACAAGTCTATCACTGAGCTTAAAGCAAGGATAGATAAGATGTGGTAGTTGATGAGTGAAAAAGTTACAACACATGTGAAAACCATAGATGAGAGGATAATGCAAAAAGAATCAAGTGATCAAAACAAGAAGAGGAAAAGAACCAAGAAACAACTAGGAACACTTATCAACAAAAAGGAAAAATAGTTGTAGAAGAAGAGGCTATAGACTTAACCACAAAAGATGATGATGGATGTGACATCTATCTATATGACCATCCAAAGGGCTATTGGCCAATCATGTTATGTCTATATGAGTAGTGGGCTTTCGCTTTGAATCCCAAGTTTGTACAAAAGCAAATGCCTAGGAAATTACCTTACTTACAAGGTAATTATAGATAGTCCTACAACCAACCCTACTATTCTAGTGGGACTTCTTATCAGCCTCAACACTACTATTGATTGTAGCGGAAAAACCCATAGTCATGGGGGATGCCATCATCAAGTCAGCACTACCCTTATTGTTAGTTGAACCTGTATGACTACTATGTTCAACAAAATGTTTCCCCAAATGGTTCTACTTTCTCTATCTTGAATTACTACTATCGCTCTTTTTAATATCATCAACCTGCAACATCTCCTATGGGATCACCATCTCAAACTTCTTATCCTCTATCTCATCCTCAATATTGTCATACTTTCCTCTAATATATGTCACCACCAACAACACAAAAAGGATCAGGACCACAACATCAACATAAGAATGTCACTTGTGCTATGAACATCCAAGTAAATGATAATGTTAGTGGATCTCAACAAAACTCTTAGAAATGTTCTTTCTTTAGGACAATTTCCTCACATGGGCACAAAACTCATAAACCTACTAACTGATCAAAATCAGCACAAAGCCAACCAAGTGCAATCCCCTTCCTCACCAAATTAATGTCTTTCAATCCTATGCAAGGGCCAACATCCATTATCACTCCAATGTAAAAAATAATAGATAAACCTATTGTTGTGGAGAGACAGGCAATTCCATGCATTACTACTAAAAAAGAAGGATGCCATTGTGGATCAACACTTTAGAATTCCAACACAATCCCTATACTAACCCACAAAAGATGTCAAAAATAAGTGTATGGACAAATGGAAGCATGGGCTACTGAACTAAAAGACATCCAATGGCCAAAAACTAAGAACCTAAAATCATCTAAAACATGCATGGAAACATCTAAACTATGTATTAACTCCTATTCTAAGAAAATGACCCCAATTGAGAGCTCACAAAAAGAAATATTAAACCATAATCATAAACCAATAGAAAAAGGAACTGACTTAGATGTTCAAAATTTAATTACCATCAAGATTACATGGAATGATAACCAAAAAACTAAGTCACTAAGGATGGTAAGTGAAAAACTTCAAGTGTATGATCCAGGGGAACTAGGGTCCATTTTTTGAATACTCATCCATGAGTTCAGTCATGGGGGAGATACCAATCATGATTAAGGATATAATAATCATTTTTCAAATTTTTAGTTCTATAATTTCTTTTTGATTTCTACTTTTTTGTTATGCCTTTTCACATTTCTTACCAATTTTCACATTCTTTGATATCTTTTCATTCTTTTCATCTTTTTCCATTTTTACTATCATTTTTTTTCATACTCTATTTTCATGTTACTTGTACATATTTCTATAAATTTTGAATAAACCACATCAAATAAGGTAAGATGTAGTCCCAATAAGATGAAGATTTCTCTATATTGTTAATCATAAGGGACTAGTTATCTATACAATGAGACTACATCATCCATCCACCCATTCTAATAATAAGAGGTTTTTACCATGACCATAATGATATTCTTTCCATCATCAAACTATGAATAAACTTATGTTCATTATGCTTGGATAGAAAAGTGATGAACCAAGTGGGAATGTAAAGGATGTGACATGAAGGGATTTCTGGATTTTCTTAGATTACTGATGTGAGTTCTAACTTGTTGCTAAGGAAGTATTATATCCTTTTAGATCTAACAAAAAATGGAAGTAAGAGTTCAATAAGTGCTACCTTACCATGTCACTAGAAAGGCATGTTACCTATGCTTGAAGGTAGTCCTCTAGTAAGGTTGACACAGTTAAAAATAAAATAAATGCACAAGAATAAATTTCTAGATGTCCCATTGGAAAGACATGTTACCCATGCTTGAAGGTAGGTAGTTTCTCAAGAATCTAAAAAAAATGTGCAATGAATAAACTCCTTCCTTGGACAATACGTCAAGTGGTAATACTCCTTACAATAGTGGTAGTATTATAGTTGTAAATCCAAGAGATGAAATAATGTGATGTCATTGGAAGTGGTTTGGATTTGGTTTGAATCTTGGAAAGAAAGGCTAATGGTTACTTTAACCATCAATAACACACAAGAATTCATTATGCCTATGGTAAGACACCTCACGTCCCAATTTTTTCAATCCTTTCTACAATCCATCTCACCTCACTATATATTTAATCATAACTTGTGGTTATGTGTAATATAGCATTATTTTCCCAATTCAACAATACTAATATGTGTGTTTTAATAGACAAGTATGTCTTACATTCAACTCCTTGACTACCTAAGGACACTTTAGGTGTGGCTATACAAGGGCACTAAGGACTGGAGCCCACTTGGGGAGACACCACTTGTATAACTCTTGTATTTCATACTTGACAAGCAAGTCCACATCATCTTGTGCCTTCCAAAATAATCATGACTCAATAAATACCTCCCATATCATCTAATAATCTGTCTATACATAAAAAATTCATTATCAATTTCTTATCCATACCATAAAATTTCATTGCTCAAGACTCCTTCTTCATGAACTTTAAATGCTAAATATTTGAAAAATGTGCATCATTAATGATCATGACCCTCTATACAAGCTTTACATCTTCCACACATTTCATTTGACTCATTTTTCCAAGAGAATTTAATGAAAAATTTGAACTTTTTTAATGGTGATGTCATAGTTACAATGTCATATCTATGATGTTGCACATATAAAAATAGTATATATACATGCAGAAGTTAGTGAAAATTTTCACTTCCTCATTTTGCAGCAAGAGAGTTTTTGTAGTTTTTTTTAATAACTTTTTCACACTAGCTTCCAAAGGCCATAACTTCATCCTCAAAGCTTTGATTTTCAAAATTCTTAAATCTTGATGATCTCAGAGGTCTCAACTTACTTTTGGGGGGAGGGGGAATGGAGCGATGGGGAGGGGGGCGCATGCTTTGCACGATATAAGCAAACAAAAATTTGAAAATTAATAAATCAAACTAAGGCCAAGAAGATTTAGATACTACTCCTAATAGATCATATCAACTATTTTAGGCCATAATAAGCAAGGAAAATGATAGAAGACCATAAGTAAATAAAAGATATAAGACCTAAGGGGTTCATTTTTTTATTTTTTTTTTGCAAATTTCTCTAAATTAGTAATCATAATATAATAAGAACTTGATCTAACCAAGGGTATGAGTAAGGTAATGAGCTATTAAGAATTGGTTTGAACATTCTAATAATTTCAAACCCTTGTTGATTGTAGATGGTTCCAAAGAGACCACCAAAAGGAGGACCTTCACAAGACAAAAGCTATAAAAAATATAACTTCAAGTGTCCCCTTTATGGTCTACACTAACCAATAGTAGAGAATGGTACTTAGGAGAAATGTACCAATTCTGGCAAAATCAATAGGTCGATGCAACAATTAAAACTAAGGGAGTCTCTATGTCATACTTAGTAAAGAGGACATATAGAAAAGGAAGACAAGGACAGAAGAGGAGAAACTTTCCAAAAGCTTGATGATAAAGGGAAGAAGCCAATGGAAGAGCATTCACTACTTGAAATATGAACTACATAGAGCCACTTCAAATTTTGTTTTTGTTTTTTCATGTAATTATGTCATTCTTGTACACACCACTTTGACACTTAGAGTTAGTTAGTAGTCAGAGTTAGTCAATAATCTTGTACCTTTTCAATTTTGTAAAGAAAGCTTGATCCTATTCTATTAACTTGAGGATGAGTTTTTAGTCAATCATGGAGGCATGATGAATCATCAATTGGCTGAGATACCATAGATGCTACATTGCACCTATGTTGTAGCATCCCTGTCGGTGTGTCTTAGTCAACTGCTACATTGTAGATGCTATGTCGCATTTGTTTGAAAAAAAAAATCAATTTTTTCTTAACTATAATATCAGGTATCCAATATCAAAGCTGTGATATCACATATTTGAGATTGAAGAACAAGCTATGACATTGAATATCTGATATTGCAGGATGTGTGCCTGCCTATAAATAACCCACTTGGGTGCATGATTCACATAAATTTTCATTCCATCCTTAGGTAGATTCTTACAGTTTGTTTCTATAGTTTTACTGATAGAGTGAATGCATGCAATGTAGTGCTGAGTAATTGTACAGAATCTTTATTTTAGTGAAGTTTACTTGGGCACAATTCATGTTTGAAAATAAAGATCGAGATTGCTTTTCATCATTGTAGCATCTTCTTTGTTGTACTATTCTACTTAGCATAGTTTTTACTGTTTTCTTGGTTTGATCATTTACATTTCTAGGTATTTTACTTTACTTGTTCATTGGTAAATTGGAATGAGTAGGACTAGTTTCAAGTGTTTAAGTGTAATCATTTGGTAATCCATGTAGTGTTATAACTTGGTTTGCCTAGTGGCATAATTCTTGGTAATGCAATAATGGTTACATAAGCCCAAGACATGTATAGTAAGCCAAAACCAAATGCTCATTGCTCTAGGCTAGAGTAGATTTACCTTACTGTCATTTCTTAGACTTAGGACTAAATTTCATTCCCCATTATGTTTATCACTAAGAGTAATTAGGGCCAAAAAAACATTAATTATCCTATGCCTCACTTTGGACTAAATCATACATGACAAAGCTACCACTAGTCCAAGTAGAAATACAGCATCCTACAATTAATGGTTAACAATATAGATGCCACAACTAGTCCCATCCATGGAATTTGACCAGATCATTCCTGAATGCTTATGTTTTGTAGGGTTACATGTAGGGGTACCTACTGCTCATCAGTAAGGTTGGCAAGTTGCATGTACTTTGTCATCTCCTTCATCTGCATCTCCTTAAGGTGGATCTTTGCTTTGTTATACGCATTTAGTCCATCAAAGATAAGCTACCATGTGTCACCTCCTTGTTGGAGCTTCTAAAGGACCTCATTTTCCTTTGCCTTCACTAGTTTGATTTCTTTTTCATTAATTTCTTTTTGCAAGTTGACCTAGTCCCTGTAATGGTTCTTGAACCTTTCAAATTTGAGGGCCTTATTCTTCCAAGTGGTAATTTCAATTGTAGACTTCTGGCGAAGAGCACGGACCTCCTCCATTGAGAGATTATGATTTTCTGATGTCAACATCCTTAGATCCATGGTTATCTTAACAAGATACTCCTAATATTGTCTCTTGTATTCAACCATTTGTTCTTTCTAAAGCTCAACATTGTGCAAATGATGATTATCCTTGGTCAGAATGGCATTCTCTTGATGAACCTCTAACAAGTCCTTCTAAATGTTATAGACATTAGCATCTACTAAGGATAGGTCAAAGATTTCCAACTCCTTACTATACTCAACCTCTTGAAGTTTAGTTTGAAGCTACTAAAAAGCTTCATCTCCAATTACAGCTTGGCCAAGTACAATGGGATTAGCAAGGTAGGCTCCTAACTCTAGAAATTCAGTAGCTAAGCATTGATTCTGCTCTATGGTTGTCTCAAGTTGGGCATTGGTAATGAGGCACTTGCCCTTAGCCTCTAACAACATTGGCTAGATCACAAAAATGTCATCTAGAAGGTCAAAGACCTCGAAAATTGGTTTTCAGGTTCCAACTAGTCATTCTAGTAATTCCTCATGCTAGGTTGTGCTGAATCCCCCACTTACAGCTCTTGCAGATGTCTACACATCTTTGAGTGTAGCACTATTTGGCATAGACACCATGAGAGCATTGAGGACTTCTCCCACTTGATCAACCACCACCTCAGTCACCATTTCTTATCCTTAGTGATGCATCACCAAGATAGTTGTCCCATCACCTTCCTCTAGGCACACCAAGAAGGTAGCAACGTTTCCAAAGATTTTTGAACATTTTTGCTATCTTAGAATGGACATCATTACCTCTTGGGCACTAGGATTCAAGCATGTGGCTGCTTGCATTCTTTGGCCAAAGAATGTTGGCACAGTGTCCTCTAACCAACTGATGATATGAGTTACATTGTTCAAATGGCTTAAGACTAGTCAATAGACAAATGGATCATCACTTGATCTAGCTTGCTACTACTACAAGAGTTTCTCATAGAGTTTCTACATGTGCTTCATGAGTGGGTGGTGGTGGTGGTTGCTCCTCTTCCTTGGTCATGGTAGGGACCTTATCCTTTATCATTTTTGCCTAAGAGGTAGCATGAGCATGTTTGAGTGTATCATTGAAATAAAGGGCTATTCCTCCCCTTTTGCACAATTTTTTGATGAGGCACAAAAAGAGGAGTGTCTTCCTCCCACACTTATTTTTCTTGAATTTCTTCTCTATCTTGAGATAGATTAGCTATGGAAGGTTAACAATGAATTTCCCACTCAAAGAGGTGCATGCATGGGCAGAAAAGACTATCACCTTGCTTGGCCTCACCATTAGATTGAAGTGGTAGGCCACAATCTCAAAGTAAGCAAATTCTACCATTGTGATTATACCTTATTCTTTATAGTCCACTCCATAACACCACTAGACCCACTCATTTTTCACCTCTAGGTCTACTTGTATTAAGATCTCTATTAAATATGTTATAGTTTTAGGCAATCCGAGGGCCTAAGAAATGGCCTCCACTAAGTAGGACACACTAATGTCCTTGATCTTCATAGTGGCATTAGGCTACCTATTATTTCAAAAGAGATATGCCTCTCCCATGTACCACTCCTCACTTGAAGTGATGATGGGTTACATGGGAGAGTTTTGCAACTAAGTTCTACTGTCTGTAACGACAGAAAACATCGGTCATTGTAAATACCGAATGAAAGTCCGTGTACACAGTTCTAACCTCGGATCCGTGCGAGGACCGTGCTGGAGAAAGAAATGAATCCGAGGTGCCCTGAACG
The DNA here is from genome assembly GCA_015680685.1 of Gnetum montanum. Lineage (NCBI taxonomy): Eukaryota > Viridiplantae > Streptophyta > Gnetopsida > Gnetales > Gnetaceae > Gnetum > Gnetum montanum. The sequence continues at coordinate 354,190 of MNCI01015910.1, read as the reverse complement.
GTTTTGTCGATTAGACAGGGACTTACTTAATCAGTAAAATTTTTGTAATAATTTGATGGCAAAATGATGACTCTTTATGAGGAGATGTAATATTGTTAATCTTGAAAAACAATTGAAAACGATGCAAATGATTTAGAGCGATTGCCAAATCTATATAAATAGGATGCAAGGAATCAAATTTATAAAGAGTACGACCACAAGATCTGGGATTTAATTTATGAACACAATATGTTGGACACAATGATTATAGGCGGGCTTCGTTTTGGACGAAGCACATACCAACAACAAGAAATTTATTTAAAGATGGAACAAGTGAGGATTAATCTACCTTGTTCTAGCCAATCTGGGCATAAGGAAGTCAAACCCCGGGGCAGAATATCTATCAGCTGACTGTTTCTGATCAAGGGTTCTTGCCAATCAACTTCGATATTCTCACGATCGCTGATCCTCTTTTTGCTTTCTTGCCAACCTTGAAGGAGAAATTTTTTGTCAACCCCTTTGATCTTCGTCAACTAGAGCATTTATAAGGTTAGGGTTATGAGGAAAATGCAGTTTAAATGATGCGTGTCCTGAACTTATAAGATGTCGTTGACCCAATGTGTTATCGTTGAAGCTTGCGACACTATGCTGTGTAGCGCGTCGTAAACTACTCTTGTTTGGACTTTGGCAACAGGTTGTCCTTTGATTACGATGTAATACACTAGAGAGCATATTGTGGCGTATGAACTACTAATGTCTGAATTGTGCTGTTGTTACTTACATTACGCTGTGTTACACTAAATTACGCATCATAGCGTAATTCAGCATAAAATAATGAAACTGCCAAAGTTGAAGTCTTGTCGCCGCGCTTCCTCTATTCCTGATCAATCCCTTTTTGGGGTTTATTATGTTACACTGCGTAATATAGTGTAATAGCCCCCTTAACTGAGAAAGAAGACCTGCTGAAATGTGCAGCATGTTGCAGATCATTGCTTAAGCCTTGAGATTTTTGCTGGGTCGTCGAAGTCTTGAATGTTTGCGGTGGACTGTCTTTGATATTACGCTGCCTAACGTGACGTTACGATATGTTGTGTAATGCAGCGTAGTATGCTAAATGTTGAGATTTTTTGAAACATAGAAAATCCACAAAGTGGAAGGCTTGCCGTTGTGCATCCATCATTTTGTTCTATCTTCTGAAGTTCATTTGTATTGTGCTACGCCTTGTTGCGACTCCTTGCTTGGGTCGCTAGATTTTGTCGAATCATCAAGCCCTTGAAAGTTTTATGGTGTTTCAATGACCCCTCTTTGTTGACATTTAGAGGGCTTGCCTGAAAGACGTCGACAAAGAATACGAAACACCAGAGAGGAAAAGGTACTAACAACGTCCGTCAAAGATTACTCAGATGTCGCTCTATCAAAACTTGGGAGTGCAAAGGTAGGCTAGGGAAGAAATCATAGGAAGTATTTTACAAAAGTAAGAGGAGGGAGGTTCGGGGAAGACTTAAGCATGTGAACATGAAACTTTTGCGAATCAAGTCAATACATCCTTCTGTGAATGTATTTGTGAGAGGTTACACCATCATACTGTATATGAAGGACTTGCGTGGACGAGTTGTGTTACACCCGTGTGGCCTGGATGAGTTGTTTTACATCCATTTTGTCAAACTTTACCCTCTCTTTTTTTGGGTTACATTCCACTTAGGCGAGTTGCGTTACGCCAGTTCATGGACACGAAGATGCGAAAGAGTTTGCTTGAATATTCACGCTCTATACAAGCAAAGCAAGGGGTAAAAGTGGTCATGAGGACAAAGGGAGGAGAAAACGAAGTAATGCATCCAATGGAGGGAGAGGTAGGGTTTGCACTCCTAAGTGGTTGGGCTAGTCTGAGTACCCGCTTCAGGACGTCGCGACATCTTACCTTCTGATGGATGCACTCTCAATCAACGCTGTTGTAGCAAGTAACCTGCGAAACATAACAAAGAGTAGAGCGCAGAAGCAATCGTCCTAATCGCTAAGGAGGGAGGCTGTTGAAACAAGCACTGTCCAAAGTGAAAAGAAGAGCACAGACCATGAAATAGGGACCGTAACAAGGAGCAAGGGTCCCAATGTTCATGCCGCGGTTCATGAAACTATCGTCGATAGCTAGATTCATGTTGCTCAAATGATTGGGCAAAGAACAAGTCAAATGAATCTACTAGGTCAGAGTTTGGTGACGGCGATGGATGGAGGACGCTGAGACTACGGATGACCACAGTTTCATCGGGGCTCCAAGTGGTGAAGTTGATCCCAGGAGCTGCAACTATAGAGTGGCTGTCGTAGCAACATCTTCAGGGAGTCAATAGTATGCCTTTCGGCATGTTCGAGGAATCAGTAGGATGTCGATGGGGTAACGGCATTGCGTTTGTCCCAACGCCTTACCCGTTCCATCTGGTAGGAATGCTGTGCAAGAATGACCATGCTCGCTTGCATCATGGATTATTTTAAGGATTCCAATTTTGAGTCCTGGTTGACTGTTGCTACTAGTTTTAAGCCTCAGCAGGCCATGGTCCCATTTTAACATCTGGGCAAACTGCAACCTACTAGTTTTACGTCATAGCGGACGGTGGAAGAGCTAGTTTATGGTCCCAGCAGACTATGTTGTGGGTGTCAGTTTTATGTCGTGACCCAGGGACAAGTCTATGCTGGTTCAGCATCTTAGCAGATGTATGCTTACCTTGCCAGTTTCACGTCATGGCGGACGGTCAGAAACTTTGCCAGTTTAGCGTCTTGGCGGACGCGTGCAAGAAGTGCCAGTTTTACGTCGTAGTGGACGTGTACAACTTTGCCAGTTTTATGTTGTAGCAGATGTTTGTTACTATTGGCACATTTAGCCATTTCATGGAACAGCAAAGGTGATAAAATATGAATAAGCCATAGAAGATATTCAAATATATATATATATGATGGTTGTGCCCTATTGATATTTTAATACCAGAGGTTTCATGTGGAAATTTGTTGAATGAAGATATAGTGTTTCCACTTTCAAATAATGATACCAAGGAAAGGAAAATTTATCATGCTCCTGTGTGAAGGGAAGATTGAAAAAGAGTTGAAAAGCTTTATCGATTAAAAAGCGCCAACCCCGTTCATGAATGCATCAATGAGAAATTAAAATTAACCTTATGGAAGTCACCATTGCAAGATTTGAATAATGTTTTTACGGTAAAGAACAGTTCTAGCCACTGTATGTGTTAAAAAATGAATGAAATTGCTACAATCGATGGAAAAACAGTCCAGAAGAATGCCCGTTCTTTCACAAGGAACCGTGTTGGTAGTTTACGCAGGAAAGTGCTAAGGTTTATCGACCTGTAATGGCTTCTATTTTTGACGCAAAACCAACTGTTCTCTTTGGCCCCAAATCAGCAGCACCTCTGCTGGGCACATTGTAACAAAACCTTGCAGGGATGTGTATTCAAAGGCGGTGGAGGAAGAACTCGCATGGACATTGCTACTTTCAAGACAGAAACTGTTTCAGTTTTAAAATTTTTTCCATAAAAATGCAACCGATCCGCCCGCCTTCAATGATGTTCACTGTATTTTGCAATGCGCGCACTGTGAGAAGATTTTTCTGGCTGTTGCAGGGCCATTCTTAACCTACCACACCAGACGCCATTATTCATTGATGCTCAGATCTATGATACGTTTGCCCTTGACTCTGCAATCAATGGTAGGAATTTGAAGGACAATCTGCAAGAACACAAAAAACACAGGAAGCCCTAAGTGAATTTGGGCAAAACAAAACAGTTCCAGGCAACCGAAACCCTATGTCCAGGGCCATATATGCAATACATCATTTTTTTTCTAGATCTTTCTCCTCTAACAACCGAACATTAGATAGCAACGATGCTGGATGCAGTGGCAGAGCCTTCTTCCGTGATGGCGGTTGATAACGATTTTTGGCAAGGGCGGGATATTTCGGAAGTATTCGATGGTAGTTCCAAGCCTGGTGCCTTCACATTCGAGCCTGATGTTTTGGATTTAAATTTTTCCAGCCATTTTCATACGGGTGCAAGTGCACATAAATTATTTTAGATTAGGTACCATCAACATTTATACCAAGGTAGATATTATATTATCACCTTGTTCATAATATCACTAAGGGCTTCAATAATATTCTTAAAAATTTTAAACAAGTAAAAATGAAAAGCTATTAGAGCTATAATTGTAAACAATATATGGAACTATTGGAATTATTTTTCAAAAGAAATATTTATAACTTCCTAACTTCCTAAGTTAATACTCCCTAACTTGTTGGACAAGTTACTTGGGAGAGAAGTTAGGTAAGATATTTTTGAATATGTAACCACCTTTGAACCCTATAAAAAGGCTTCAAGGGGGAGGGTCAAGGAAGAGGAGGAGGACTTTTGGAAAAGACACTTGATACATCACACTTTTGGAGAAGACACTTTGGGAAGGCTACTAGCTAGCACTTGGGGTCTCATATCATCATCACTTTTGAGATCACACTTGGGGTCTTGGAAGATTTGTAAAGAAGATTGTTTGTAAGATGGCTTGCTAAAGGAAAGATTTCAGCCTCTTTGTCATAGTTCTGTGAGTTATGTTTTTTATTTTTTATTTTGTTTAAATTGTTTAGCTAGTGGTTTAGATAGTATCATCCTTGGCAAGTAATTTTGGGATTTTTAGATTGGTCTTATTATTCTTGTTGCCCGATAGAAAATTTCTGTTAAAATTTTTCCATAGAAGTGCTTGTGTTTAAAAGCCTTAAGAGCATTTTAGTAGTAAATTTTGTTATTGTGCAACGTATAGGAACTGCTATTGGGATTGTTGTAAGAGAGCCTCTGCTTGTAGTCATGCCGTTGAACAATTCAGTAGTCAAGAGGGTTCAGAAAATCTTTGGTATTTTGATGGGACCAGAATAGCTTCTTTTTATCTTTAAAGTGAATTTCCATGGTATTTCAATCAGAAATTGTCAAGTCTTTTAAAGGTTCTGTTTGAATGCAATCGTTGACATCTATTATCTAGTCAAAATGGAGTCTCGTACGTGGTAGTTTACGCAGCAATTTTTGGTAGCATAGTAGGATTGTCTTGAAGAAATTGCTTGTTTGAGCCTTGGAAGTTTGAACAATTCGTAGATATTGAATTTGGGATAGCTTTATTGCGAAGTGTTTACTCGTGTCATTTTACCTTGTTTAAATATTTGAGGTCTACACAAATCTGCTTTCTTTTCTTTTCTGCTTATTTCCATCGAATCTTGCTCTATTTCTAGTTTTCTTGTGGAACTATCTCTTTCTCTGGGGAAAATTAGGAGTAGATTGCGGAGTTGTGCTCAAATGTTTTTGCAAAATTTTATTTGTTACAAGTAGGTATTATAAGGACCGCGTAGACTAGGCAGTTGAACAAAATAGGAAATTTTCAACAACTCACAGTACTTGGCAAAGTTGGCTGAATCTCTTTAAAGTAAGCCATTTGTAGTTTACACACAATGCAATCGTTACATTTCACACAACCAACAACACACACACATACTCACATTAACTACTAAGTTTATTTGGAGGTATCTGGGCCTTGGTGTTACCAGAGACTAGCAGACACCTAAATCCTATTCGAGGACACTCGTTGGTGGTCGCGTCCCAAACGGTCACCAACAGTTCTTTTGGCACTAAAAGGAGGGCTGAAAATTCAGCCTCTAGGTTCATAAGCCTTATAATTTTAGCACATCAACAATTCTTTGTTACTATAAAGGCTTAAGAAATTAGATACTATTTTCAGTTCATGACCAAGAAGATTGATAGTTTGGAAAATTTAAGAGTTTCAAAAGATATTCTAGATTCTAAGACTGATTCTTCATCAAAAGAAGAACAAAAGAAAGTTTTTGAATTAGGAACAAGTAGTGGAGTGAAAACTAGAAGATCAAGAAGATCACCCATTATATTTGGTTTATCAATTTATAAGACAAGATCTAAAAAGTCTAAGAGTTCAACATTTCAAAGGAATAGGATGGCAAATCCTTGGCAAGGAGTTACACCATTGGGATTTCAAAATTACAATGATATTCCTAAGGTAGTTTACAAATATTTGCCTGAGCCTTTCATTCCTGGAAAAGCTTATTTAGCTGAAGAATATATTCACATGTTTGAGTTAGCTTTAGCTCATGCAAATATTCAACATCAAGATCAAGCTTGTAGGTTGTTTGTATCAAATCTAAAGGATATGGCTCAGATTTGGTATTCAAACTTACCAAGTAATAGTATTACAAGTTGGGATGACATGAAGAATCTTTTCTTAGCCCAGTTTGGTAATCAATTAGATCAACAACAACTATACTGTGGGCTGATACAAGCTAAGCAAGGAGTTAAAGAGTCAATTAGAGATTTTAACATCAAGTTTCAACGAATTTGTGGACTCTTTCAAAGACAATATAGGCCATCAGAAGAAATGCTTAAAGAAACTTATCTTAAGGCTGTCAACCCCAACATTTCAATTTGGTTAAGGAGAACTCCAAACTTAACTACACTAAATGACTACTTTAGTGAAGCTATACAGTTAGAAAAATAGTTGAACTTGAATCCTGAAGAAAATATTGCAATTCAAAAAAGAGAAGAAAGAGTTATGATTCCTATGCAAGATTTTGCTCAATTTAAAGCTTTACCAGGTCCATCTCATGTTAAGATAGAGCAAGAACGTGAAAGATTAGAATCTGAAAAAGGTCAATTAATGAGAGATATGTCTAACAAAATAGTAAAGCTTGAAAAAGCTTTGGCAAGAGTTAATATTAAGGAAGAAAGGAATATCAAAGAAGAAAGGAAAAATAGAAAGCATAAACATCAAGACAGTAAGTTAACAGAAGATGAGGATGAAAGTGACCTAATTATGTCCAACTTTCTTGATATTGAATTCGATAATGAGTTATCTAGTGTTCATTATGCAAGTAAATCTTCTAGCAATGGATTTAGCGATACTTCTTATCTATCAAGTTGTGAAGGAGATATGTCTTCAGATGAAGAATGTAGTAACAATGAGGAAAATGGATATAATCTTCGATCAAAAGAAAAATTAACTACTTCTAGACCCCCAAATGTTATTACGGATCCATCTACTAAAAGAAAAGCTTTTGAGCCAAATAGAAGAGATAGGAATAAAGGTAAAGACAATCAAGTGGAGTAAAGCACTCCAAATCAGTCTTTCAATAAATGGAAAAAGAGATCAAGTTTTATTGGTGATGGAGAGTATGATTTGATTAAAGACCTTAAACATGTCAAGGCCAATATTAGTTTTTATCAGTTGCTTCAAATAGGAGATCAGCAAAGAAAGGCTTTAGAGTTCATTAAAGGAAAAAG